>BMAU01019040.1:0-541834 GCA_019973935.1 Trichonephila clavipes
CCCTTTGACAAAACATCGAAAGTCTCGGCTGTCCCCTACAAAAAGTGCTAAGAAATTAGCAAGTAGGAAAGTACCATTATATAAAAAAGGAAACTTCTTGTACAGAAAGGCGAAGGTTTTCTTGAGCTTCCCTCATACCTGCAGCAGTTTCTGTTATATCTTCATTACTTCATGGAACACACTAAGAAATTCGTCCTTGTACCTGAAGAAAGACTTCGACAATTCGCTGAAATTCATTTAACCGATTTAGATAAGGAAATGCACAAAATTCTTCGAAAAACCTAACTTAAGCGTCAAGAGAAAGCTACTTTATATACTCAAATTCTTCAAAAGTATACAAATTTTCCTCTGCCAACCCAGAACATAACAGAACCAATACATGAAGTTAAATCTGAGGACTTTAATACAAATGAGAAAAAAAAGAATTTGACCGAATGAATTCCTCTGATGAAATACGAATAAATATCGAAAATGAAATTTTGAATCAGATGCCTCTGAAAAGAAGATACCAAGCTGAGAAAATTATGGAACTTCTTCAACAAAATAGTGCGTCATTATCATGGACTAATGAGAAAGAACTAATGATCAAAAATAAGATACTTCCAAATACCAACATTGTAGACTTGGTAGCATTTTTGTTAAAAAAGATAGAAAAACTGAACCGAATGGACTTCGGAATTTTATTGATATTCTAAAAGAGTTTGATTTTCCATCTCAGTTAATAAAAAAAACAGATATTTTAAGTACGAGACTATGTATGCAAAACCTGCTACTTGGATTCAATATTAAATATTTTATGTATGCTTGATATTTTAAATAAAGCTTTTTTTTCATTGAAACATTGTGTGCGTTTTTATTTATGATATGATTAAAGAGGGTTAATAAAGCAAAAAATTTTAATTAGTGTATTTACTGTTGAAATGCAAAAAAAAAAAAAAATAGATATATGAATTGAGAATTAATTTAAAAAAAAAAATGAAGGGGAACAATAAGAGAGGGGTCAAAGAAAATTTAAAGAATAAAGGATAGGAATAGAAAATAGTGTTAACTTGTTTTTAATTAAATGTTTATAAAAAAGATAATAGTTTGAAATTGTAATTAGAAATACTTATCGCTTGATAAAGACATATGGAAAACTTTAAATAATAAATAGAATGTATATGTGTGATAAACTATAAAAACAAAAAATCAATTTTTTTCTTTAATATTTTTTTTATTTCTTAAAACCATCTTTTACATTATAAATTTTTGAAATACAAAATACAGTCTAAAATCATTTTTCTTGCGGTTAAGAAAGCGTCCCAAAATGTCACTCATTGAATGTCCTTTACACCTTTTAAGAAGATAGAATATACAATATTGTCCACAAACATTGGATGTGAGGCTTTGTAATGAAGTTTCATTATATATTACGTTTGGAAATAATTTCACATATTGCGAGATATGAGGCTCGTATACCGATGGTGGAAATCCATAAGAGTCAAAAATTCGATGGTCTTTTCATCTTGAATATACATAGCTAACCAATGAGATCCTTCTTCATCATGGGGGTCTGTATTTACCACGAGTGCTGCTTTTTTCTTGACCTTGGGTATTTTGTCAGAAGGATACACACCTAAGAAATCTCTAGGAGCCTCCTTTGATAAAATTTTACTTATCTGAGAGGTGAACATTTAATTCCCAAAGTCAAATAAAAACGTTTCGTGTCTTGTTTATTTCAATCAGTGATTCAAATTCGGCGAATACAATAAGTGAGACAGTTTCATTCAGAGCCTTATTAAATTTTAACTCGACTCTCAAATTGCTGTGACGAATGAGATTAAAATGCTCTCCTTCACAAAGATCTGGGGATAAATCAAATAAAAAAAAAAGGGAATAGCCTTTAGAAAATTCTGATCTAGACAAATGAAGTCCTTCAGAATTTAAAAATAAGTTATTGTAAGCTTGAATATAATTTCCTTTTTCAAAATCTAGCTCTAGGGGTTGATGGGGAACAGGTTGACCGTCTACGTACACACCGATAAAATTCACATCATAATGTTTGAATTCGAAAGGAGATTTTTTATAATTCCCATTGAAGGCATCATTATCTACACATGCTATGACAATACGCTTAGGCATTTGTCCAGAAAATACATTATCTTGAATGAAAAAAAGAATAACTAGATTGTGGGATTGAAAACACCTTGCAGCTAACTCGATCAATTGGGTATTTCGCCGTTGTTCTTTCTAAAGCTTTCGCATGACCTATAACAACCGCCGGATTAACTTGTACTTTTCTTTACATAAAGGGAGACATGTTCAAAATCACGTTGTAATCTCCCTCTCCCATCAAACAAAATGATGGTTTACTTCGGATGAGTTTTAGTTTCACATCCACTAAATTTAATAAAAGTCTGTCTTGGTTAAATAAATCCACATGTAGTCGTCCAACCATATCAACAGTTCCACTTCCTTTAATGAACTTCACGCGGCTTTTGAATCCTTCATTCGGTTCCTTATCGTTTTCATCATAAACATTCATCCTGCCAGCAGTGTCTTTATAATAAAGTTCAGATGTCAGCTGAGAAGTTTTGCTGTCGTACCCATGATTTAATAAAGTTTCTATTATAGCTCTATAGGGATATGTATTATTGCTAGAGGAAACTGTTCTTTCGTTTAAGCAAACGTCTACTTGGGAAAACAAACTGTGCAAAAATAAGTTTACAGGTCCAACTTTATTTTCATTAGTAATTACTTTACCATCGCTTTTAAAGATTTTTGCTCGAACATGTAATTGGGTCTGAGAGAGATCTAGGTAAGCATCACCACTTCCAGGTATGAGGAATTCAATAGACCTCCATCTGCAACATTAGTAATGGGATGGAATTGTACCCATTGACCTTTTCTATTACAGTTTGGGTAGGAGGAGCTAAAATAAATTCAGCTCAGATTTAACACATTCAGGAGACTCCTTTAATAGAAAAGCCATCACTCCTAATGATCGAAAATATCTCGTCCTCTTACTTTCTTCGATTTGGAAGAACTGGTAGCTTTCATTCCTTTCCTCTTTCTTTTATACCTTTGATGCTTCTTACCACGCCCTATCATTTCGTCAGCTTTTTTGATAGCTTTTTTTTTTAACTCTTTCCAGTTTCATTAGTCCTTTGTCTAGCAGACTCTGGAAAACTCTGCCCCTCCAACATATCATTTGCAATTTGTGTGCTTGTTTTCAAAACTTCTTTTCCCCACTGATTTAGCACCACTCTTAAGAAAGGTAAAGCTGTACGGAATAATCGTTTGAACCATCCACCAATACCATATCCTTTCTGAAAAGATTGTCCAGCGTAATATGGGAGTCCATTTCCTGTTTGTGAAATGTAATAGTCTTCAAATTGCTTTGTACAACAATTATAAGGAACAAGCATCTTTACTCATTAAATTTCTTTCAAGAAATGAATTTTATATTTACTCACATCTTCTTTTAAATGATTTGTCTCAGCCTAAAAATGTAACACAGCTATCACGCGACCTCTCTCAAAAGGAACTAAGTCACCAGAATGTAATCGCAGAATCATTTCAATCGTTTGGAATTGTTGTCGAATAACAGGTACGTAGTGAGGTCTTGTATAGTGAGCATTGACTATTTCTCCGTCTTTTCCTTCTACTTTTATAATTTTCAGGAGTGGAGCTTGAGTGTGACCGACGATCTGAGGTTCAACGAGATCACAGTAGGCATAGATGATAGAAAATGATGCTGTAGGATCAGCTATGTATGGACTTTCCACTGATTTTTATATTCACCAGGTTCAAAACCTAATAATTCAGCTAGGCCTTTGTATAAAACGACTCTAGCCTGATCACCAAGCTTTATCTTTACCTTCTTTGTCACAGAATGATAAATAAACTCGATTTTATTTTTGATGCAATTCCAAATGCATTCCTTTTAAAATATCTGGCACAGTTTCATAACAACCTGGTGGAACTCGTCTCACAAGTAATTCTCCATTACCTACATCAAATCCAAATATATTATTATCGTTTCTTATGTTATACCATGTGTGTGGATATATTAAATCTACTAAGCCAACTTCCCACTCTCCATTATTCAAAGTAACGGGCAATGGAAGTTGAGTCATGAAATGGGATATTTTGTTTTCTGGAAAAAAAGCTTGAACTGTCACTAACTAGTGTAATGTAGAATGACATCTTTCAAACTAAGGAAAAGAGTATTATGCGCTCCCATTTATATCATTCTGACATCACTTACCCATGCATTAAATTTATCTGGGTATCCCTGAAATTTTACTAAATATTCGCTTTTACCATTCCTTTTCCTTGTTCTAATAACTTTTTCAACAGGATAAAATCCAGAATCGGATACTTTTGCAGTTCTTGGGGATAAAAGGTGCCCTGAATAATTTCACCAGATAAATCTTTTACTCTGTAAACTATTGGATTTCTAGAAAGGATTTGGTGAATCGTGAAAATTTCTCTCGTCCAATTTTGTGTATAACCTTTTTCAAAATTAAGTTTTTCTCTGCTGATTCGCACGGTATCACCCACTTTGAATATGGATTTTGATTCTTTCAGAGACTGTCCGTACAAAGTTAGCCACACTTGAGTTTGATTTCCTTCACTTACCGAGCTAGGTTCCATGCGAATGCTCCGATGCCACGTATGATTATAACTGTACACTAATTTTCCAAGGACATCAATGTAACACTTTGTGTTCATTTCAGTAAAATACTTCCACATTTTAGTCTTCAAAGTACGATTGAATCGTTCTACAATGGAGGCCTTTGCCTTATTATTTGTTGTAAAAAATCCAACTTTCATTTTCTTTAGATATTTTTTGGAACACAACGTTCACAAATTCTTTCCCAGCATCTGTTTGTAATTTTTTTTTGGAATGCGCTCAGAAAAAATCTTTTTAAAAGCCGATACAATAGATTCGGATTTTTATTCTTCAATGGCATAGCCCAAGCATACTTCGAAAGAACATCGATACAGGTCAACAAATATTTGTAACCGTCATTAAAAGAAGATAAGGATTGCATATCGACTAGATCTGCCTGAAATTGCTGATTTATTCGGCCAACGATTACTCGATTCGTATCAATTTTTTCTAACTGGTTTATGTAAAGTGTATGATTCCTTTGTTTGTAACCAATTTTTTATATCTTTTCTGGAAACCTTCCCTTTTAGAGAACGATGTACAGCATCGATACCACCGAAACTACCTGCGTGTTCGGGAACCCGATAAATGTTTTTCCACTCCATGTTTAATTCAAATACTGGTTTTAATCATTAATACCGTGTTAACTTTTTGAAATTTTTTTTTTAGATATGATTCAATTTGGGAATAATTTTAATATTTATAAACACGAGAGCAAAGACAAGGGAAGGGGGTAAAGTGCCACGGGTGAAGAAGGACGAAGAGGGAAACGCCGGAAGGGTTGGATGGGGAGAACCGCGGGAAGGGGTGGAGGGGACGGAGAGAACAATGTTTTGAATCAATATGAAAATTCATGTTAGCCTTGAAGAAAAACCCTTAGAAATGAATACATTTTGAGCATATTTTTTATCATTTTTACAATCTTAGGTTTTAAATTTAATGAGAATAATACATTTGTACGAATTGTGTGCCTATCTCTCTGTGTGTGTACTTTACCACTTTTTTCTTAAAAAAATAAATAAATAAGAAATACACTTTGAAGAAGAAAAATAATACTTTTTATTTACAATAATAATAAAGAATCTCTAGCAACATACATTTGTTTAGCATTTTCTATCAGCACATTCATATTCAACTTATTGAGAAACATCTCATTCATGTAATTTACCATTTGGATGTTTCGATTGACAAAATCTGCAACCAGTTTATCCCAGTCCATGTTTAATATGGCTAAATCACCATATTCGGAAATTCTCTGTCCGTTTGAATATGTCATACATTCATGACCTAGTTGATTTTCGTATCCTTCCAAACATCCGAAGCATACGAACAATGATGAAATATTTTCTTCGATATGGTTACATAAGAGTTCGACCATTGATGTAGTGAGAACCATTTCTGCGTCGATACAATCGACGCAGTCAGATTTTGGAAAAGGAATGTGTTTAGCCACTTCTTGCCTCAGAAGTTTCAGAAAACACGCCCGAACATGATTGAAAACAGTTTTCGACGTGATCTGCTTATGGATATCTTTTAATACATTCCATTCCGTTTCTTTTAGCATGGAAACTGGAGTCAAAAAATTTACGAGTAAAGTCCTTTCGTTGGAAATAACGTTGCATTATGATATGAGTGACATTCTCGATAACAGTTCGGGAAAGTAAGAGACAATCCTTGATAACAAATACTTTTCCATCCTCAAAGGCTTGATCGATTGCAGAAAATTCTCTTACGAGGGCTAACCATACGGAAGGTGTTACAGTGATTCCATCTTTGGTAGGTAAAAGAGATCCAGCGGCATCGAGCTTGTATCGGCGCAAGTGAATTCGTGCAACGTCTGCAAAATCAGAAACAACGGCGTAGTTGTGACTTCCTAAATGGAAATGATTCTCAGGAACAGCATCTGGTTTAAACGAAGAAGCTTTCCGTTTTCTTTATCAAAACACACTCTTTTGGCTCGAGGATGGAGAAGGCGAGAGGTGTAGCATGTTTCATGGTTAACTAAATAAATTTCAATTTACTAATCACGAAAGAAAATATCTTGAAATTTTGTGGTAGGGTTGGAACGTGATAATTCTTTATCGAGAAGCAAAGTATTCTACCAACTCAGAGCTTGAGAAGAAATGATACACAGAAAAAAAAAATGAGTATTACAAGGTGGCAACAGTAAGCTGATTGGTTCATTTTCATGACGTAACTTTGGAAGCAACTGATTGGTAGAAAAATTACTGATGTCACTAGTCATATGACATCACTATTATAATCAGATTCACAAAGAAAAAACGCGCTTTTTCAATATGGTTTATTTACGAAATCTATCTTCCCATATTTTAATCATATCTATAAATGAAAAGCAATATTTCAGTATTGTAGCCTACAGAAAAAAAATTATTAGCCTAAAATTATTTATGCTTTGTTTTTCTATTTTGATTGTTTATGCAATATCCCGCTAAGAGAAAATAGAAGGGAAAGGTGGGGGTGTAAAGTGTCACGGATGAAGGACGAAATTGGAGGGACCGGTTGGAAGGGGGTGGATGGAGGGGAACGCCGGAAGGGTTGGATGGGGAGAACCGCGGGAAGGGGTGGAGGGGACGGGAGAGAACTCGTTCGGGGCGGCGGGGACCTCAAGCACCTCAGCGCCTCGTGATCCAGAACCCCCACTTTTCTACTACTTATGTTATATCGTTAGAAAAATGAATTAAACTTCAAATGGATATAATCATATTTCATATCTAAGAATAACTAGTTCGAATCACGAAAAAAACATATTTCACATAAATTACCAGTCTCAACAAAGGTGGCTTATTTATAGGCACTTATTTATATTTTAGATTGTTTTGTTTCAATAATTTTAATTTGATTGTGTTTATACATGCCTTCAGAATAATATATATTTACTCCAAAAACAATATAATATGACTTAACAATGAATATAAAGTGATTTCCATAAAAAGTCTCACAAACCCAAGAGAAATACATCATAGTAAATAAAATGGAAATAATTTAAATGTTCATTCCGATACTATTTGATCCACGGACCGGTACAGGTCCGCGGCCCGAAGGGTTGCAGACCACTGCTCCATATGGCGTGTCTTAAGTAATACCTGGACTCGACGGAAACAACACCAGCATGCCAACGTAAGGACTTTGAGCAAGGGCGTAGCTACCGCTGTATCAGCCGTATCAATGATAGGGTCCCCCAAGCTAGAGGGGCCCCAACATGTGTATCTACAGTCCCAATAACAGGATTCTCATACATAAAAAGGGCCCCGAAGGAATTTTGTTACAGGGCCCACTCAGAACTAGCTACACCAGTGACTCTAAGCTTAGACTTATTCAACAATTTTTTGTCCTACCCTGACATAGGGCATGACTGCCATTAATCTATGATGGCTACACGAATACTATTCAGAGATACAATAAAATTTACAATGATTTTTGACAGTAACAGCCATTGCTACATTTCTGAGTCTGAAACAACAGACAAAATGGTATCCGCACGTCTGTAGCATTGTATGAATGGCAATCTGAAGAATCTCTGCTAATTCGAAACTGAACAGGTGTTTCATAAGGTGGTCATGTCTAGTTGTAATTCTAAAGTGAGTGACACCGGCAGATCACAAAACAAAATTTAACTTTCCAATAAGGAACTCAAATTCTTCCTTTTCACAAAATCCCGAATTTTTTCACGTAAATTAACCTTAAATCTGGATTTAAAATGAATCAACCTATGGATTTGGTGAGTCTTTAGTGGCCTCCACATTCAATCTTCAAACTCGACAGAAAGTGTTCTACATCATAGATGTAATGGCCTTTATTTCACTTTAATTAACACATTTATGCAAGTTAATTTCAGTTGATAAGGTTTTCAGTGATCGATCGAGTGGTACTTCCACGCCACAGGTTCGGGGTTCTATCCTCGGACTGGACAAGGTCGACTCCTTCAACTAGTTGAGAAATGACTACCAAGCTTGCTTCGGGACTAAAACATTGGGAGTCTCACTTCAGACTGACCACCTGATTGGGACATCTGCTTAGGCACCGCAGCGCCCAATGATCACGTACATTGAGTTGGCCACAGCAGGCCTTGGCCCTCATGGGCTGTTACGCCAATGAGTTTGAGTTTAAGTTGAATTTTTTTCTATCCTATTTGCTGTTTACATTTTCACAGCCTTCCGAGGAGTATGTCTAAGAGTCTCTCTCTTTTTTTTTTATTAAGAAAAATATATTAAGCTTTTTTTTTTTCTACATTGAAATTTTGTTAGAGAGAACTCTTATGCGTTGTCGTTTTATTCAGTATTTTGCTAGTTAAATTATCTCATCTCTTGTAAATAAAATCAAATTAAAAAAAATCTTTTATGAGAAATGCAATATATATATAGTTCTTTATTAATTAAAACATGAATGATTACGCATGTATACAGAAATATATAAGTAAAGTAACTATTATTGTCCATGGTGCAATGTAAAAATAAATTAAATAATTAATGAATTTTAAATAAAATTATATTAAACTAGTTTTGGTGTGCCCACGTGTTACACGGAGGAATTGAAAAATTAAATTATACAGATTGAAAGATAAAGAAGTTCTTAATGAGTTAATATTACGTGAATTGCAAATTAAACAACAACAAAAAAAAAGAACGCTTATTGCATATCTCAGCTGAATTAAATAAAACCCATATTTGTTAAATTTTAAGTCTGTAGATCTAATAGCTGATAAAAAGGATCTTTTTTTCTTGTATCGTCCCCTAACTCTCTTGTGGGTCGATTTTTGAAAACACCTTCCTAAGCTGATCTCTGCTTAGCAAAAGTAACACATTGTTACAGATTTTGTGTAATGAACGCTTAAAATAGTGTAAATAATTTATACCTGGGTATTTAATACGTTAATATTACTTTCCGTTGTATTTATTTTACCATAAAATTGTAATATTCGCAAGCAACGCCGTTCCTTACATTATAATGGGGGTTCAATGGAAACATATAGAAATGTTGGTGATAAAGCCAAGTTGGCATAATTTTTGGCAACCAGTTGGCCACTTGACGATTCAGTGAACGATGCAGAAGTTGATATTATGTAGCGCCACCTTGTGGGAAGCCGCAGCAAAGAGGATAGCACAAAAAATACATATGCATGCCAATTTTCATAGTGATTGGTTGAACGGTGTTGGAGCGAAGCAAGGCCATATATACAAACATCCATTCTTTTAAGTGCAATATTTAGGTAAGTTACCACCATCTTGTAATAGATTTAGATATTCCAATCCATTACTTTCAATAGGTGTTTGCTCAATATTATTTACATAAAGGGGGAAGTTTGGCTGGCCAAAAAAAAACATGTTCAACTCCCCTTTTATAAAAATTATTTTATACATTAGTTGTCCGAAGTCAGCAATGTTTATAAAACTGCAGCATCCATTTTATAATTTTTAATCTTGGTTGCTCATGTGTCCTTCGTTTTGCGATTTTCCTACTGTCTTTGTGTTTTTCGAATGCGGTTGTTGGATGTTATCTCTTGTTTGTAGAGAATAAGACTATATATATATATATATGTATATATTAATAATCAATTAAAAAATTGATTATTAAGTTGTGATACATTTATATATATATATATATATATATATATATATATATATATATATATATATATATATATATATATATACAGTGGCACAAACAATTGAGGATACACCTTACTTTTACTTGATAAATCCAACTTTCAATCGAAATAACACATTAACTAGAAGTGCAAACGTGATTTAATTTTCACACGTAACAAAAGGTTTAATTTACAGTAAAAATAACGAAAATCAACAAAAAAATATCTAAAATTAAAAATTTCACAAGTATTTGAAATAAACATAGGCAGATCTTTACGTCAAAAAATTGAGGATACACCAATGAAATGTTTGTGACATATCACATGCAAAGATAGTGTCCATATTTGGTTGCATGTCCTTTGGCTTTTATAATGTCCTCCAAACGTCTTGGTACCGATTCGACCAATTTTTTGGTGGTATCTGGAAATATTTTATCCCATTCTTCTTGTAACACTTGCTTTAAATGGGATTTGTTCCTAATTTGGTGTTTTTGGACCGCTATTTCGAGTGTGGCCCACAAATTTTCTATGACATTAATGTCAGGGGACTGTGGTTGTGTGTGCAATTGCTGTTTACAATGAAAAAGACACCACATTTTGACATTACGTGCCGTATGTTTGGGGTAGTTTTCTTATTGGAAAATAAATTTTCCATCTAAACCCAATTTTTTTGCACTTTCTTTAAAATTGTTGTTGAGTATATCTATATAAAGCTTATGATCCATTATGCCATCTATAAAAACTAAACTTCCTACCCCATTTGAGAAGCCATACGATCCTAAACCATGACGGAGACACCCCCATGTTTAACTGTAGGATGTAAATTTTTTGGATCCAAAGCGGTGCTCGGCTTTCTCCAAACGGTGCGATGGCCATCACTTCCAAAAATGTTGAATTTACTTTCGTCACTAAATATAACTTTCTTCGAAAAGTCATCTGACTTCAATTAATGAGTTTTTGCAAACTCCAAACGCTCTTTCGGATTTTGTAAGCTTATGAAAGGTTTCTTTCTAGCTACTCGACTGCTATATACAGCATGTCTAATCTCATATCTCACAGTTTCAGCACTTACACTTCTGTCCATTATTCAAGAAGTTTCTGCAGCTACTTTGACTGCACTTAGTTTAGGATCAATCTTGATATCTTTCAAAACTTTCCTTTTGGCTACATCACTCAGAATACTTTTCCTTCCTCTTCCACTTTTATTTACAAGTAATCCATCGCTTTTAAATCATCCAATGATTTTCTGAACACACGAGTGGCTTCTACCGACAAATTTAGCTATTTCATGATAAGAATTTCCTTTCTTAAATAACCTTAATATAAATTTTCTTACATCAATATTGGTCTCTCTCCGAGTACCCATTTTCCATTTAAAATTGCGACTTTAAATTCACATAACCAACTTCAAAAGACAAAAGTAGCAGACGAAAATGTTTTAAAATAAAATTGGCCAAACTTAGGCTATTATAGTAGCAAGCAGAAAAAAATCTAGTGGTAGTTAAACAAACATTTCATTTATGTATTCTCAATTTTTTGAGGTAAAGATCTGCCTATGTTTATTTCAAATACTTGTGAAATTTTTAGTTTTAGATATTTTTTGTTGATTTTCGTTATTTTTACTGTAAATTAACCCTTTTGTTACGTGTGAAATCAAGTAAAAGTAAGGTGTATCCTCAATTGTTTGTACCACTGTATATATAGAGAGAGAGAGCGAGAGAGAGAGAGAGAGAATTTTTTTCAGAAGAAAAGCGCTTTTTATGTTATACATGGATATTCTTGAAGTATATATGATCAATCCCTAAAGAATATGCTAAGTATGTTTACATAAAAAATCGTGCGATATCTAATGAATTTTTGTTTAAATGTTTTATGGGTATATATAATGCAGCAAGAACGTCAAAAATATCTTTCTTCGAAATATTTTCAAATCAAACTCCCTAGGCGTCTCTCAATCGCTTAATAAAATAAACTTTTTCATAAAATTTATTTGATACGAAGGATGCCTATAAGCATATATTCATTCTATAGATATTCTTTTTATTCTTAACACTTCAATGAGTTCCAGTAATACAATAAAATGATAGCAGTTAAATGGTTAGTTAACTACCATCATGTACTCGCCGCCTTTCACCCACACCCTTTCTGCAATCCTTTTTTAGAATAATAGGATAATGATGACGAGAAATACGTAACTCAATTAGTAACTAAATGACGTAAGCAGCAAACAAAATTAAATTTGTCGCCTTCTATTTTTGCAAAGCAATTCTTCTATACATATTCTGAGTTCATCATATGTATAAAACTGCTTTGCAATGCCCATAATTATTATATTGACAGCCAATACAAAAATAACAGAAAATTCTTCTATACATATTCTGAGCTCATCATATGTATAAAACTACCTTGTAATATAATTATTATACTGACAGCCAATACAAAAAAATAACATAAAATTCTTCTATACATATTCTGAGTTCATCATATGTATAAAACTGCCTTGCAATGCCCATAATTATTATATTGACAGCCAATACAAAAATAACAGAAAATTCTTCTATACATATTCTGAGCTCATCATATGTATAAAACACCTTGCAATGCCCATAATTATTATACTGACAGCCAATACAAAAATAACAGAAAATTCTTTATACATATTCTGAGTTCATCATATGTATAAAACTGCTTACAATGCCCATAATTATTATATTGACAGCCAATACAAAAAATAACAGAAAATTCTTCATACATATTCTGAGCTGATCATATGTATAAAACTACCTTGTAATGCCCATAATTATTATACTGACAGCCAATACAAAAATAACAGAAAATTCTTCTATACATATTCTGAGTTCATCATATGTATAAAACTTGCAATGCCCATAATTATTATATTGACAGCCAATACAAAAAATAAAACAAAATATACATATTCTGAGCTCATCATATGTATAAAACTACCTTGCAATGCCCATAATTATTTTGACAGCCAATACAAAAAATAACAGAAAATTCTTCTATACATATTCTGAGTTCATCATATGTATAAAACTGCTTTGCAATGCCCATAATTATTATATTGACAGCCAATACAAAAAATAACAGAAAATTCTTCTATACATATTCTGAGCTGATCATATGTATAAAACTACCTTGTAATGCCCATAATTATTATATTGACAGCCAATACAAAAAATAACAGAAAATTCTTCTATACATATTCTGAGTTCATCATATGTATAAAGCTGCCTTGTAATGCCCATAATTATTATATTGACAGCCAATACAAAAAAAAACAGAAAATTCTTCTATACATATTCTGGGTTCATCATATGTATAAAGCTGCCTTGCAATGCCCATAATTATTATATTGACAGCCAATACAAAAAATAACAGAAAATTTTTCGAATTAAAGCGAATTCTTAAAATAAATTTTACTAATCGAAAACCACAAACTTAGCAATCAAGAATATTACCAAGTTAAAGGATATTTCATAATTTTAATTCATGTGTGGCTCATAATCAAATACAGTGGGTGATCGGTTAATGAACACTTTCACGAAAGATTTTTGTGTTCGGATAACGAACACATATTCGGAGGTGATCAGGGAGACACCCCTGAAATTATGGATGAAATTTTGACAACTGCTAGAGATCTGGAATTGGAGGTGAACGAGCATGGGCTCATAATGGGACATGAAGATTAACTGACGATAGAAGAACTCCAAGAAATTTTGAATGAAGAACACAAAGAAAAACAACGAAATGTGTCTCCTTCTGAACAAGAGGAAGATGAAAGAGGACCAATGCCAACATCTGCCATTAAAAATCTTTTTAAAAAGTGGGAGGCTATCAGAAAAATGGTCTTAGAATGTACCCAAACCAAGCTGATGTCAGTAGGGTTGGGGATCTTTACAACGACAATGCTATTAATTACTTCCTGAAAATCCAGAAAAAGAGAGAAAAGCAATCGACATTGGACATGTTCTTCAACGCCCCATAAGCAAAAAAGGAAAAGTACTGATTAATATGCAAGACTATATGTATGTATTATTTTTTTTAAAACTTACTAAGAAATTATACATTTTAAAAATTAATTTTTAGGGTCTCCAGAACGAATTAATCGATTTCACATAGAAGTCTTTGGTGAATCGATGATCGGTTAACGAACAATTCGGATAGCGAACATAGTCTTGGAACGGATTATGTTCGCTAACTGATCACCCACTGTAATAAAAACTTAATGTACACTGTTACGGAAATTTTAGACTTGGTTTCTCTGCCAAAAGATTATTTTTTCCATAGAAATCATTAATAGGCTAAGTGAGATTATTCTTCCACAATATTAATGAATTGAAGAGATCTTGGTGACAAATTTGGTCACCAAACACCACTAAGTTTGGAGGCAAATCTTGAGGTTTCTGCAAAAAAGGCTATTGGGGGATTATTTGGCTAGAAAACTCCAAAATCCAACTGACAGCGATTGTACATTTCATTTGTTTTATGTAAAATTGGGATTCTTGTGATCTGTATTTGTGAGATTTTTAATTCTAAGCCATATACGAGCGTGTTCATTATATCTTGTTTGAAGAAAAATCTACTGCAGTTATGAGGGAATTCTCTAGAACAAAATAAAAATTTATCCGAAAGATACTGCCCCTACATTTGATAGACAATCGATCAACCGAGTAACAATATGTATAACCTTATATATTTATATACCACAGTGAATGATCAGCATAAAAATGTACAAGGAAGTTTGAAACAATACAGAAAGCTAAACACAGAGAAATAAAGAATCAAGCAGTAAGAAGAAGAAACAGTTGAGAATATTTGCTATTCTTATCACACAAAGAATTCTAAATTAAAACCGTCGAAACACACACAAAAAGGATACAAACAAGAGGAAAAATAGCGAAAAATTAAAAAAGCTAGAGTTTACTCTAGGACAAAATCTTGAATAAGAGATTTGTCTTCTTTCTCTTTTTTTTATCCTTAGCCATTTTTATTTTTATTTTCATTAATTGCACATTATCAATTACTTGTGCCTAAAGCACCTGCCATAAGTCTGCTTCGAATCTTCGGGACGAAAAATTGCCTTTGGCTCTACAGCTAGCGCAAAGGAAAAATAATAAAACAACCCAACGATTTTTAACCCTACGCGTCTCCTGACATTTTTAAAAAAGGGAAGAAAACGCCTTTTGTCCAAGAGTAAGAAATTATAAATCGTTAGAAAGAATCGCTTGCGGGTAAAGGAGATTCTAGAAAATATTTTTTTTTCTCTATCATTGAATCTATCTAAAACATATGGAAGCTTTATTAAAGAAGTATTTTTTTCCTTCCACCGTCGAAGCCCGAATTGAAGTGAAGAGAGACATCATTATCCGTAAGATGCCCCCAGGGACTAAAGGAATGTTTATTAATTCAGAATACGTGGATCGGTTCTTTCGATTACATGCTTGAATGTTAGAAGATTCATTTTAATTAGAAAGCTGTTTTTATGACCCCCGTCTCATTTAGACTCGTTTGGATGTGGATTAGAAAAAAAAATTACATAAACTCGTAACTTTGCCAGAAGTTCCTCGGAGTGTATCATCTTCAGTGGAGAAAAAAAAAATTTTTTTTCCTAAATTATATTTGGCTTTTCGTGTTAATGTTTCATAGATTTAATTTATGCAGCCGCATTTACAGTTAATGGATTAGGGTTAAGGTTATTTAATTTTTTAGATGTGATGCGAAGTTGGAGGGATTGTTATAAATTTGATTACGAGAAAGATATTAATGTGGAAAATTAGGACACTTTCTTTGGTTTTGTAAAAACATGCAAGCTGTGAGCTTTCGGAATTTTTTTTCAAAAAGTTTTCTAAACATAAACAAAGTATTGGATAATTCTAAAACTGGGACACAAATAAGACGGCTCAATTCAATTTTTTGTTAACCTTGCATTTCCCACAAAAATAGTTCAAAAAAATATTTTGCCTTCCATATTTGAACCACCGACCTACTGATCCGCAAACCACTCCATGCATGTTTTAAAGCCGTATCACACGTACACGTTTCAAGCAATTTTTCGTCCAATTCGTGCAATTTTTACTCGGTTGCCACAGCAACGGCTTTAGAACAACTTTTTGCTAGTGAGCTCAAAAAGTTGTTCGAAATAAAACTTGCTTGAAATTCCAGCCAATGGGGCTCTTCGATGCCCTATGTCATAAACAAGATTGCGGCTTCGGTTTCGTCTAATACATCAGATATGCCGTATAATATTTTAATGGTGAATAATATTTTAACGGCTCATAATATTTTAAATAGGATGATGCTCCATTTCTGTTTACACCCATCAACAAAAGCGCAAGCGAAATAAAATAAATAGTTTTGAATGATAGTTTTCCGAAGCAGAAAAATCAGCGAGTAATTTTTCAATGTAGAGATAGAGCGCGGCTGACGTCAGAGCATGTCGTTTTGTCTACGCCAACCCTTCCCCCTCGGATTAGGCCAAAAATTGAACGAAAAAGTTGCATGGAAAATGTACTTGTGATACGGCCTTTAGACGACTGTGATGAAAAGGAAACCCTATTCGGGCCAGTCGTTAAGGCCTTTCATTAAAGGCCTTTGTTGTTTGCGACTTGGGGAGGTAGCGGTCACTGCTTACGCCCTTCCGAGAGAAGAAAGATGTTTTTTTGCTATTGATGGACTTTCTTAACGATACTTAGAGAACGTTGTCTTTGCAGCCAATACTGCAATTGTTAAAAAATTCCAATAGGTTTGAGTGTCGTTGGAATTAGTATTTCTATTGACGTTATGGGCAATCTCTTACTGAGATGGCGGGACTAGTTGAAGAATGCACCGTTGCTGTTTTGAATAACTAGTCGTGATTTATAAAGAATGTCTTAAACTCTCCTTGGAATGAATGCATAAACAAGTGCAACCATTTAGTGTTCTATTTCTGGACCACCATTTCGGCTTAAGCAATTAACCTTGGCAGGAGTGTTTATTTAAACCACATACCTACCTACCGGTCTACAGCTAATCCATGCACGCCTCAGACGACTGGGAAGAAAAGGAATCCCTATTCGGGTCAGGCGTTATGGTCTTTCATTTCTTTCCTTTGCTGTTTGCGACTTGCGTACGAACTGCCCGCTGCATACTCTTTCATTACATTGGTTTCATGATTTTAAGCAAGACATCACTAAAGTTTGATTCTAATCAATGGACACGGAAACAAATTAAGAACATGGCGTCTAAATTTTAAATATTAAGGTTTATTTTAAAGGAAAAAAACATTTAAAGAAAAACAATTAGTATACAGTTAGCAACACTCGGACATGACTTCACTCCTTCGTACCCAAAGACAGAATAAATAATTTCCTAACCCCCCAAGGGGGAAGGGGATTTTCGTCCCCTGTCCAGCTTGACCACATGGTGAAACTTCACATTCCACATTCCAAGGGGGGGGGAACTACCCATCCTCTGTAGCAGGTGTTAATGGACCTTTCCACTCCTACACCTTCCCCCTTAAAAAGCTCATCCGTCATTCCAGTACGATGCAGCTGAAAAGAAACTATAAAAAACAGAAAAACACATGCATACATACATGGCAAGAAACGAGATAACCAGAGAAATTTTCTTTTCAGGTGTCACGTGAAAAGAGCTTTTGCTAATACAACTCCCACAAAAATAGTTTTGAAAATCACATTAATATGCTAGAAAAGTGATATCCATACAAGTTTCAAACACAAATAATACTAAAAAAATATTAAAATATAAAAAGACAAGTTACTAAAAAATATAGCACAAAATCTAAAATAATTATACAACATGTACCAGCAAAGCATATTTAGAAGCCAAAGTTTTAATCCTTAGCAGCTTTCAGAAATTATGGTACAGAAAAACGTTAAGTATATATATATAATCATTGGCTTAAATCTGATTTATTTAACAGGAGCAGGCAACCTGGATAACTCATTACTTTTACATGCTTAAGTCTTCAGCCAAATTTTAATTTCTATATTGTACCAGGTTTAAACATTTAAAAAATTTCTCTTTTTCTTTTTCTTCCAATTTCTAACTAGAATGAAAGGAAGAAAAATCATTCTCAATCCCAAAAGTGACAAAAAGTAACCAACGCATGTTATTGTCCATAAAATATCGACGCGAACCTTAAGTATTTCCAATTCTACTTTCAACTCCAAATTAACAATACCTGTTATTGGATCACGACAACATTGCACCAGGGTTGGGTCAATAAATTTGGAAATACATTCCTTATGGGGTCGACCACGCCTATTACTATACAAGATTCTATTTTTAAATACATAAGTAAGGGCAACCTCTCTCTTGCTTTCTTCTATACCTTGTCCATTTGTTTTGACATTCGATGCATTAATTTTTACTGCAACCAAATCTCCGTTTGGAACATTCAATAAAGACTGTGTGTAAGTCTCATGGAGTATATCGGTGAACACTTCTTGGCTGCAAACTGATTTCGAATTTACTGAAATAATAATTCCTTCTTCCTTTGAAGGTTCTCGAAGTATTGCAGGATTGCGAACCATTTGCGAGTTTTCTATTAATCCTGAATAATCAGAGGAACAGATTAACATGTCATTAACCAAATTTTTAGAGACAGGCACAACACCGTACCTAAGGTGATTCAATTTCATATTGGAACCCTTCAATTCACCGATTTCATGCTCCCAAAATGCAGACGTAATTTGAATGGTCCCTTTATTAACGACGCTTTCTCCTTCGACAGCTTCTGCTGTTACCACAGGTATCTGGGCACCTGTGTCTATGGCAGCATTCCTTCCTTGACCTTGATGTGAACAACCCTTAAATCGTCTATTACCTTTTCTTCCTTGATAGGAGTAGTTACTGGTATCGTAGCTTCAGCCATCGACACAGCAGGAGATGTTTCCCTCACATGTTCCTCGGCCCTCCAGGTACTAATTCTGTGATTTGAAGATGTCTTCTTACGATCTTCTACACAACTCGTCCGCCTAACATTCGACCTAATACTTTCGATCTCTAACCGCAGTTCATTCAATTCTGATTCCCAGCTCATCTGCTGGATTGTGTGCTGCATGACGATTTTTTCCTCTGTTTCCCTTTCAACGCGTTCCTCTGAAATAACGGATAACTGAGTTCTAACGAACTCTTCTTCGTAATCTTTGCTACCGATTATGATATTCTTTAAATCTATAATCGTCATTTTATCTGATACCTTCTGACCTAGCTCCTCAGCCAGCAAAACTAAATCCTGCTTTTCAGCTTTCTCCAAAAATGCCATTTGAAATTGTTTTTTCAATATACCGCAACTAAACAAATAATCAAATGAAAATAACAGCAAAAGGGATTGACAAAAATTAAATACCACAAATAAATTTTTGATTAAAACACACAACAATAAGCATCCGCTACACTAACACAACACTCAATGAATTAGGAGGAATTCCAGAATAACGTATTATATATTTCGCAATATACCAAGTGTACTTAAATAACTAATAAAATAAAAACTTAATATATTACTGATTATATCACTTAAAAAATTCTCACTTCATATATTACTGATACACAATAATCACTTAAAATATTACTGATACACAATAATCACTTAAAATATTACTGATACACAATAATCACTTAAAATATTACTGATATACAATAATCACTAGAAATATTACTGATACGCAATAATCACCCAAAATATTACTGACACACTATAATCTCTTAAACTATTTCTGATACATAATAATCACTTAAAATATTACCGATGTGCACAACTTAATCTATTCCTGGCTTGAATAATAGAACACTACAAAATATATTCGGTAGTTTTTCTCCAATTTAAACTGATAATATTTTTTTCCACATAAATCGGAAAAATACTATGCGTACATAAAATAATTTCACAAAAATAAAACACAAAATAATTTCATTGACATGAAATACGTATTATTCTTTAGCATTAATTTTTCAATAAACCCAATTGCTATTCACTGTCGTGAATTTATTACTGTACATTACAAAATAAATAAATATCATAAAAAAACATACAATCTTTCCAAGTTAATTTTCAATTATAAAACTATTTGAAATAACTCGTATATTTTACCAATTTACATTACTTAATGCATCAAAATACGAATACAATTAACCAATTATACGTATTAAACAACTTGGAATATACAGCTTAATGAGTTTTCCAAAAAACTCATAAAATACAATAAGTAATTCGGGTATCAACAACAATCTTATCAACAACAATCTTATATAGAATTGTATCCAAAAAAATGTTAAATGCACATATAAATCGCGAACTGATGTTCGAACTATGTCTGTCTGAGTGTAACACAAATATCCTGAATGCAGGAATAACTGACTTTAGAGCTGATGTTCTAACCCTTACTAGCAAAAATGATAAGTTATACACTGATGTTTACTAATTTTAATTTGAACTGGCGTTCAAAATTTTATAACTGCATGGATATGCAATAAAATAATATACTGAGAGAATTCATGATTTTGAAGCTTTCCTTAATTTATAGAACTGATGTTCTAAAATTTACTTTCCATTGATATGGAACAAGAACAATAAAATATATATTGATGTATATAATAATTCAAAAATGAACTGGTGTTCAAAAATTTACAACTGCATGGATATGCAGAGCAAAAAAAAAATAAATAAATAAATAACGTACACTGACGTATACAAAAATAAAATCAAAATTCTCTCTTACTAAAATGGATGTTAAACAGTATAATTTTATAAATTTTTCTCGTCTTACATTACAGAGAGTTGCAAGCAAAAACTCTTACCTGATTCATTTCGATGCGGGAATCCAAAAAACTCGAAATTTCATGTTCTAACTAGTCCAGTTTGATTTGCGCCACTAAGGCTACATCACTATCGGCTGCGCCACTAAAGTTTGATTCTAATCAATGGACACGGAAACAAATTAAGAACATGCGTCTAAATTTTAAACATTAAGGTTTATTTTAAAGGAAAAAAACATTTAAAGAAAAACAGTTAGTATACAGTTAGCAACACTCGGACATGACTTCACTCCTTCGTACCCAAAGACAGAATAAATTATTTCCTAACCCCCCAAGGGGGAAGGGGATTTTCGTCCCCTGTCCAGCTTGACCACATGGGGAAACTTCACATTCCACATTCCAAGGGGGGGAACTACCCATCCCCTGTAGCAGGTGTTAATGGACCTTTCCACTCCTACAGCATCCTAGGTCACAGCATGACGAATAAAATAGCAATGATGCATTGAAATATGACATAAACAAGTAACTGTCACGACATTGTCTTGATCGCATTCGAGTCTGGCAACAACGTGGTGAGAAATTCCATGACTATTGCGTTATGTGACGCATATGACTCCGTACCGATTCTTCACTCGATACTATATATCAGAATACCATTGGGTTTTGATTCAGCACCAGGTAGTCTCATCTATTCCTACATCTTAAAAATCCAATGGAATTCTTCCAATGACTTCTTTTGAATAAGGCACGTGACCCCCAAAACGCTCAAATTTCTCATCCCGAAATTCAGAGTAGATGATCTTGAATTTCAGTATTTATAATTTTGTTTGAGAAAATATTTCAAATTTTGAATTTTTAAGAATTTTTATTTTTTCTCTATGTATTTTTATTGTTTCTCATGGCCAGCAGCGCACACAGGAATTTTTAAAGGGAGAAGAGGGGGTGGGGGGTCCGGGGTCGAAAGTTCACCATTCTTGTAACATACTCCTTTTGATTTTGTCGATTTTCGAGAACAAAATGCAATAAAAAACTAATTATTGAATAAATAATTAGCATTAATTAATAAAATTAATCATTATTAGCAAGAAATTAATTAAATTTTACGTGCTATATACTTAGAATTATAATCAATCGGAAAAAAATCAAAGGCTTTAGAAGGGTCCGGATCCCCAAGACCCCTTGTGTGCGCCACCGCTCATGGCTTAAATTGAAATAAATATGTTTAAAAAATGTCTACTAACATTTAAATGCACACACATGCATCCACTCCAAATATATATATATATACTAGAGGACCCTACAAACGTTGTCCTGTACACACATCTTAAATTCAAAATAAAAGATTTTTGAATATTCGATACTGCGATCGTAGCGCAGTCTGCCGGATCCATGTAAAACATTCCAAGATCAACAATTTATAAATAAAAAATTAATTAAATAAACATTTCTAAACTGAATTATAAATCTAATCCATTCTCGAGTCCACTGGAAAAGACAAAAACTTTCATCAAAATCGGTCCAGACGTTTAGGAGTTTAGTGACAAACACACACGCACAGAAGATTTTGATATATAAAGATATATATGTCTTTATATATAAAAATCTTCTGTGCGGCTAGACCGATTTCAATGAAATTTTTTGTGTGGTTTCAAGTAAATTCGAGAATTGTTTAGATTCACAATTCGGTCCGATACCGCTATTAGTTAAAAAGATATTAATTAAAAACGTTCAAAAAATACAACTCAACATTCACCTGCATTGTTGTAACAACGCTATTGTTATAAACAAAAGTAATATATAAAAAAAATTTAAATAAATTCCTACTTAGATCAATTAAGAAAAAATTTATTTTAGCTACTTTTTATTAAATAGTGGCAATTAATATAAATAAATATATACATATGACAGAATCACAATATTAAGTGGTAATTAATTTTTATTAATTATCATTAAAGTATCGTTTTGTCATCCAAAACAATCGTCTATATAAAATTTCCTTTCAACTGAATGCTTTAACACGTGAGAAAAAAACCTTTTCAAATTTTGACATAAGTCGCTAAAAGGGTCGCTAAGTCACCAACGTGGCTGTATTTATAATTTTTTAAATAATTAGTTTTAATCAATTAACTTTTATTAATCATAATTAAAAATTATTGTTTTGTCATCCAAAATAATCATGCACATTACATTTCAGCTCAATTAAATGCTTTAAAATGTATTTTATCAGCGATTGAAAATTCCACCAAGATAAATAAATAAACAAACAAACAAATAAAATATGTATAGAGATCGTGAGCTAATAGTAGGAATGGAAAAAGACGTAAGTTGGCGTTGAAAATTGATTTTCAACCAAACTGGCCAAACCCGGTCTTTATTGTTACGAAAATGCAGACGATTCACGCTTTTTAGCGTTTTTAATTAATATCTTTTCAAATAATCTTTATATATGTAATTCTTCTGTGCGTGTGTATGTAACTGAACTCCTCCTAAACGGCTGAACCGATTTAGATGAAAGTTTTTGTCTGTTCCAGTGGACTGGAGAATGGCTTAGATTTATAATTCGGTTTAGAATTTTGCTTGATTTTTTTTTTAAATTTACACATGCGTTGACAACAATTTTTCTAACCTACAAATATATTTGTGTAGCTTATTGATTACACACATTATTAAACTTTTTTTTATTTAAAATTATTTCTTATCGGTAATAGTTTGTGTGTGTGTTTCACTTCTAAGCAACCCAGAAGTATAAAACTTGGCACATAATATTACATTGTAATAATTTTTAATACAAATTTTACTCAGAACGGTCCAGATTGTTAAAGCTTATTCATAAAAATTTGGAATTTTTGAATTTAAGATGTGTGTACAGGACAATGTCTGTCGAGTCCTCTAGTATATATATATATATATATATATATATATATATATATATATATATATATACTAGATATATATATATCTATCTATCTATATCTATCTATCTATCTATCTATCTATCTATCTATATATATATATATATATATACTAGATATCTATCTATCTATCTATCTATATCTATCTATCTATCTATCTATATATATATATCTATCTATCTAGATATCTATCTATCTATATATATATATATATATATACTATATATATATATTTGTGTGTGTTTGTGTGTGTGTGTGTAAGAATTCCCAATGATTTAATAGATTTGATTTATTTTTGGTCCAGTCAACCGTGTAATTATTTTAAGTAGTTACCCGCCTAAAAAGGTATTCGGGAACTACATCCATCCACCCCTCCAAATCATGTGATGTCCCGTTGAGTATAAATACCGAGATGATTGGAAATCCCGCTCTTTTCTCTCTTCTGTCTGTGCCTTTAATCATGTACGCGGTTGCATTGTGTAGTGTCGTAGTTTCTTTGTTCTGTGTAGAGTCGTCCATGCTTTATGTCTTTAAAATGCCTATGTGTTTCAACATGTGCAATAAACTGGATTTACTAATCACAAGACAGCCTCGTCAATAACATTGATACTCAACATCAGCAAACATAGAAAAGTATATAATTTACAGTAATCTTCCAATGGCTACGCCCTATCTCTTCGTTCATTACAGTACCATCCACTCGCCACGACATTATATATATATATATATATATATATATATATATATATATATATATATATAGTTATCATTACCACTCTCCAGAAATATTACAGAAATGTTTCATATTTTTTTATCACATGGGAGTTTTAGCTTTGAATAATCAGTAACACAATAAAATTAAATTTTTAATGCATAAAAAAACCTCAAAAACTTTTTTTGTTCGTGAAATTACTAAACGAATCATCAAAACAATTTAAGACGCATTAAGCAATTTTTTTATTACACAATAAAAATTAGTTTTATCTTTCGTTTTCTTTTAAGTAAAATCTGTAAACTTAAGGAGAATTGTAAGCATGAAAGTCATTTTTAGAAAAATAAATGCAAATAAATGTATAGACATCGAAACTAAGTGCCTAAAAACGCATAAGTGATACTAGTAGTGGTTCACAGAAGGAGGAAGAGGGGGGGGGTCCCTGGGTCTGGACCCTCCCTCATAGCACTTGATTTTTTTAAAAAAAATTTATTGATTACAATCCTATGTATTTAGTTCGTAAAATATAGTTTTGTACTTTTTATTAATAATTTATTTTATATTTTATTAATGCTAATTATTTTTCAATAATTTATATTTTACTGAATTTTGTTCCCGACAACCGACAAAATCAAAAGTATATGTTTGCGGCGTATTGGGGTATAAAACGAAAGTAGTGCATTTTCGACCCAGGTCCCCCCTCCGTTTGAAAAATTCTTGTGTGTGCCACTTGATACTAGTATACTGAAAAACACTTCGATTTTAAATATTTGTTGTTTTTATTTGATATACAAATGCTTACAATATTTTTTCAATCAAAAAAAAGGTTTTTTTATTTTGTAAAATTTTGTTTGTTTTGTACCATTTATACATTTTAAGAGCTTATCTAAAGAATATTTTGCAAACAAAAGCTCTTTTACAACGAAAAACACAGACTTTTATAATTTAAAGAGTATGTCATACAAAAATTCCCTTCTACAAAAACCAGAAAAGATCTCAAAAGTTACATCAAATACAAAAAAATAGTGTAGCAAGACTTTTGCATTAATCACACAGTATTTTTTTAAGAAAATCCTACGACAAAAAATTGTCGGTGCATAAAACGTTTTGAATTATTTTTTTTGTATATAGGATAGAAATATATATATATATATATATATATTCAAAATAAAAAAATAAAAAAAACATTTTTTAAAAAGTTTGCCCACACATCACTGCCGTAGGGAAAGCAACAGTCCATTAGTTTAAGTATTTGCTTTCAAGGTCTTTTATAGATACCGATCTTGATTCCATTTAAGATTGCAAAGTAGATTTATCAGAGTTGTTGCAAGTTAAATGAAACTATGTCTCCAAATTCTCTCCTGATTTAGGGTGGTGGTGAACGGGTGAGTTACCAGCTCTTTTGCTGTCTGTATCACATGATCAAATTGCAAGATATACTCACTACCATAAAAATTTGAGCACAAAGAAGTAAGAGTGGGGTTGTTATGACAGGAAGGTACGTGACAAGTTGTCAGCATGTAAATGATTAAAATTCCAGCGTGATTGCGCACTGCGTAACGCCACCAGAGGGCGTTGAATTACATTCTCCATGGTTTAAAAAGCAGGTAAGTGGAACTTGTTTGCGTTGTGTATTTAGTCTGTTGCAGAGAGAAGCCTTTTAATTAGAGATGCCATTACGGCACCACCGAAGACATAATGAGCAGATGTCAGAGTTCGAGATGAAAGAATCATAGGGAGGATGGAAATTGGGTAATCAGCTCGGGGAGAAGCTCGCCAACTATGCCTTTGTGACTTTATTGTGAGGATTCGCTGGAACTAGTTTACAAGAGAGAATTTAGTTACACGTCAAACAGGCTCAAGACACCCTGAACAGATCAATAGTCAAGAAAACCATCACATCATACGACACACAAGCATAGCACCAAATGTCTCATTGTTCGCCATCCATACACAAGCAGCACCTTCAATATGAGCCTCTGTGTCAATCCATACAAACACAAGGTGCCTGGCTGAAGGGCAGCGGCTATCGTGGTGCTTATTAAGAGTACTGCCATTGACATTCCCTAATCATCGCCTCCGTTTGGAGTACTGTCACGCTCGAAAGAATGGGGCTGCAACCGAAAGGAATCAGGTCGTCTTCAATGACGAATCTAGATTCAATTTAGACAGTGATGAAGTCGTGTACGTGACTGGTGGCCACAGAAGTGAACATTTCAATCTTGCCTTAATTTTACAGTGGCATACCACTCATGCAACTTGTTTGATGCTGTAGAGTGCCATCGCATTAGTCTAACGGTCCCTTGTATTGATCCACGACACCGTGATAGTCCTGTGGTATGTTCATGACATTATTTAGTCACATGTGGTGTTTGTTGTTCATGGCAAGACTCCCAGGAACTATTTTTCAACAGACAATTTCTCCCCCACACCCAGTAGGGTTTCACAGTACTGCTTCCACCACATTTTCACCCTTCCCTGGCCTGTTAGATCTCTAGATTTGTCACCGATTATGCAAATCTGGGATCTTTTAAGATAGCAAATTCTACAGCCTACGAGTTTGGTTGAAATAGAGTCACTTTTACAGTAACTATAGAAGGAGATGTCGCCAGACTTCATACTGGACTTGTATGCCTCAATACAAAACCGCATCACATCATGTATGCATGATAGAGGTATAGTCAAACATGGTATTAAAACCTTCACTCATTTGTTATTGTTTCTAAAAGAAAAGATCATTTTGCTTTGATTTTGCTATCACAAACATCAACGTTACACTGACATGTGTAAAGTTTTGTTTTATTCCGACAGATCTTTCTTGGTGTGTAAATTTTTGTGGTAATGACAGTATGTATCGTGATACTGTGTTTATTAAAATCATTTATTTCATCACAACTTCTAAAATTTTGCAAAGCGTTTTTGAGTCCATACAAAAAACACAATCAAACATTGTACTATTAACTATTGCCTAATACTGTCTGTACTAATAAGTACTATAAACTAGATACATTTATTTAAGGATTGAATAAGTCAAGCATGTATTTTTATACCATTTATTTATTTTTTTTGTGGAAATCACAGTTCAATTATAAATCCTTTCCTTTTTCAGCTCCTTTAAACTGAAGCAATCTGAATTTCTCAATGCTATTCTCTTAAAAATACCAAGAGACCAAGAATCTTCAACTTAATCCTCAACAATCTTCGGCATCCAGCACCCAAAAGCTACAATAAACAGAAGTGCACAAATATTTTCAACCCCTAAGCACTTTCATTATATTGTCGGTTGTGAAGAGTAAAGTTTGAAGTTCAAGAGTTAAAGAGAAGGTGGCTGAAGACAATAGCAGGATCTCAAGGAGTGTCTTTTCGGGAGTAGGAGTGCTGAGTCAAGGCCAAAGTAATCAGACGCACCCAAGAGAACTCTAAGTACTGATGGAGGATGTAATGATTCAAAATTTTGGGTTCTTTGGTATATATGTTCACTGTAAAAGGGGTGCTTTAGCTTAATGAGTTATGAAAGTGACATTGCTTTTGTGTTAAAAGACATTATTCTCATAGTTTTGTTTGAATTAATGTTGCTGTAGAACTATATGGGTGTTATTGGTGATGAACATCTTAATTCTGAACCTCGATGATGATGACAGGGACTATTATTGAGTTGATAATTCATGATTTCAACTTCCGTGCGACATTATTTCTCTTAACATCGAGAGGGATTAACGTTCATCAGCACCTTTGTTACAGAATTTAAGTCACTTTGCTGTTTTACGAGGACTATCAACTTTCATAATTTTGAATCGTGGACAGGTAACGTAAACGACACCTTAGCGCGTAACTCCCTGTCGTAACTTCCACACCCTATTTACAACAAAACTCTGAAATTTAGCTTCACTTTTAATATTAATTTACTCTGCTTTATTAACAGATTGGATCAAAATGCAAAGCTGCAACTTACTGGTCCATCGCTGGACATGAAGGTTATGACTTTAAACTATAGTTTCTCAAACCTAGGGGTGCACCCCTCTAGCGAGGTTGTGGTTGCTCTAAGAGGGGAAGGTCGTGAGCACATCGAAAAGTAGAAAATAAAAGATTTTAAAAAATATGTATTAATTTATTGAAAATAAGCAAATAAATTCTGACATAATAAAAAACAAAATACACGTTTACCCAACATATATACTTACTAGCTGGTGTACCCGTTTTCCGCACAGGATAATTTAAAAACAATATATATTGAAGGTTAAAAGAGTTTTTATAATGAGTAATTTTACGTGAATTGCAAATTAAACAAAAAAAAGCTTTTTGAATATCTCAGCTGAACAACAATATATATATATATATGTGTGTGTGTGTGTGGAAGACAACAAGGGGTCCAAGACATTTGTCTTTCTTCAGATTTATTTAAACTTAACAAAAATTAATTAAATAAAAGGTAGCTATTCTACAATTGGATTTCCATGATGTGTCGACGGTAACGCCTGCTCGCGCACCTCAGTGTTTCTCTGCTCTCTTTCAATAGTCAAAGTTTCAGTTTTAGTTTTGATTAACTGCGCCTGCGCGCGAAGACTGCGTGCTTTGCTAGAGATTCCAGTAGCTGACGATTCCACAATGGCCAGCCTGACTGTACGCTGTCCGCAGCGGTACTTATTCTTTTTCTTTTTCATGGAGACCAGAGGAGAATCTGAAACATACAAAAAAGACGGAACAGACAAGGACTATACAACAAATACACAAAGATTTAACATATCATAATTTTGCTGAACTAGACAGTTTCTCCCCACATCTTCATGTGGTCTGCTGCTGTGGATGTAGTATTGGGTCCTTCATGCAGTCCAATTTTTCTAACATCATATCGATCTTTAGGTTTTACTTTTACGACTTCATAGGGACCAAAGAACTTAGGCCTCAGTTTCAAGCCAGTTCCAAACTGTGTTCGTTGTATGGCGACGATATCTCCGATCTCATACTGGTACGCCTTTTTCCGTTTCTTATTAAAATTTCGACAATTTTCCTCTTGCATCTTCAGAATGTTTCACTTGGCTTCCTCCCGAATTTTTTCACGATTTTCGGTGAATGTCTCCACGATTTCCTCTTCCAATAGTTTTAGAATTTCTAGATCTTGTTTGGTCCTCATCTTTACTCCGGTCAAGAGTTGAAACGGCGTCATCCGAGTGCTTCGTGAAATCGTTGAATTGAGTATTCTCTGTACGGCTGGAACAAACTTGTACCATTTTGATGAGTCGTCAATGGATAGCTTGGACAAGATAGGGATCTGAGAACTATGGATCCGTTCAATTTGTCCGTTCCCTCGGGGTATTCCAGTTGTTATGCTTAGATGTTGGATGTTCTCATTCTCACAGTACTCTCGAAATTCTTTTGAGGTAAATGCAGTACTTTTATCCTGTAATGACCATAACATATGATGAAATAACCACTAAACTTGCAAATTGTCAGCGAAATGACGAGTACATTAGTTCATTGAAAACCCTTTTAGAAAATAAGCAAATTAATGATTTTGTTGTTAAAAATGATGTCCTATATAAAATTGAAAATGATAATGATGTTTTGGTAGTACCTCAACAGATGCAAACAGAAATTGTTAAAAATATTCATTCTAAAGGACATCTTGGTATTAATAAAACTGAAAGCATGGTAAAACAAAGTTTTTATTTTCCTAATGTTAGAAAATGTGTTGAAAATGTTATTAATAATTGTATTGAATGCATTCTTGTTAACAAAAAACGAGGGAAAGGTGAAGGGTTGTTAAATCTTATTCCTAAGGAAAATATCCCTCTTAGCACTTACCATATTGACTTTTTAGGTCCTTTGCCATCTACAAATAAAAACTATAACCACATTCTTTCAATAATAGATGCATTCACTAAATTCGTATGGTTATATCTCCCGTAAAGTCCACTTCTTCCCGTGATGCTCTAGAGAAACTTAAGCAACAAGAGATTACATTTGGCAATCCTCACCGTATCATAACAGATTCTAGGGGTATGATTCTCGCTTTGGGTGCGAGAGGTCCCGGGTTCAAATCCCGGCCGAGCCCCCATAATTTGTGGGAGACAACAAGGGGTCCAAGACATTTGTCTTTCTTCGGATTTATTTAAACTTAACAAAAATTAATTTAAAAAAGGTAGTTATTCTACAATTGGATTTTCATGATGTGTCGACGGTAACGCCTGCTCGCGCACCTCAGTCTTTCTCTGCTCTTTTCTCAATAGTCAAAGTTTCAGTTTTAGTTTTGATTAAATGCGCCTGCGCGCGAAGACTGCGTGCTTTGTGGTACTGCTTATCGTCCAGAAAATATCCAAGAAAAGGACCGATATCCGACTTGCAGTATCATGGTGTGGATCGGCATCATGATCAATGGCCGCACGCGCCTACATGTGGTTGCGAATGGGACTATGACGGGCCAACAATACATTGATGAAGTTCTACTTCAGCATGTTCGTCTTTTCCGTGGTGCTGTCGGTGATAAATTTGTTTTTATGGACGACAACGCAACATGTCATCGAACACTCGCTGTTCAGGATTGTCTAGACAGTGAGGGTATCCAACGTCTCGTATGGCCAGCGCGTTCTCCGGATCTAAACCCCATTGAAAATGTGTGGGATGCTTTGGGGAGGCAAGTTGCTGGTCGAAACTATCCTCCGACAAACAAGAACACCCTCATCCGTGCACTCACAGAGGAATGGGATAAATTGCTTCAACAGCTGCTGGATAATGTTGTGCAAAGTATAGTACGACGTGTGGAATGTTGCATCACACTCCACGGTGGACATATCCCGTACTGATACCTTTCTTTAAGGTGCCTGCTGACTTTTAGATGCATTGTTCCATTTCTCCGTACGCAGATCAAGTGAACATTTTTTTTTCTTTCAGATGTTTCACAGCTTTTGCACTTTCCAGAACAATAAATATTCTTTATTCTAATGTCTGAACAGTGTGGTAACTATATTTTATCCTACTAGGCCTCTTGCCTCGCTTAATGTTATGCTACATAGCAATTTGTGATCCGTCCTTATCAATTGTCCAGCAGTGTATATATATATATATATATATTTGTTAAATTTTAAGTCTTTAGATTTAATACCTGATAAAAAGGGTTTTTTTATTTATAACGTCCTGTAAATCTCTTGTGGGTCAATTTTTGAAAAAACCTTCCTAAGCTGATCTCTGCAGAGCAAAAGTTATACATTATTACAAATTTTGTGTAACGAAGACTTAAAATAGTGTAAATAATATATATCTGGATGTATAATACGTTAATATTACTTTCCGTTGGATTTATTTTATTTTAAAATTGTAATATTCGCTAGCAACACCGTTCCTTACATTGTAACGGTGATTCAATGGAAACAGCCAAATGTTGGTGATAGAGTCAAGTTAGCAATTTTTTCGGTGACCCTGTTGGCAAATTGGTGATTGATTGAACGATGCAGAAGTTGATATGTTGTAACAACCACTTGGTGGAGAACTGCAACAAAGAGGATAGCACAAAAACTTTCTCCACAAAAATATATATGCCAATTTTTATAGTGATTGTTTAAACGGTGATGAAGTGAAGTGAGGTCATATATATTAAGAAGGATTAGAGGCTGGGACCTTCTGTTATGTAAGCGAGTACTTTAGCCACCACGCCAAAATGATCACCTTAGCATGGAGACTATTACTGGCTTATATAGATACCACCGCCACACACTCCCCTTCCAGTGATTTGGTGAATAAGTGAAAGAACGATCCGTAGTTATGGCGAATGTGTAAGTTGTTTGCATCATTTTGAGTGCGATGGCTTGTGGGTTGCGTCATCGTGTGTGGCGGATTTGCTGGTTGTGTCATGTGTCTGACGGCTTGGTTGCATTTGCGGTGGATAGATGGCGCCACGAATGCTGCGCGCGAAGGTTGCGATTCCTTTGTCCGGTCGGGGTCACCAATGAAGGAAGATTAGAACCTGGGACCTTCTTTTCCGTAAGCGAGTACTTTAGCCATCACGCCAAAATTATCCTCTTAGCAGAGGGACTATTACAGTCTTATATAGATAACACCACCACATATACAGACATTCATTTATGTATATATATACATAAATGTATCAGTACTTCACAATGTATGTGTGATAATTAATTCATCAATACTAAATTAAGAATAATTTTAATAATTATTAGTGATTCCCCTGGGCTTGTCTGGCAGAGCAAAATTTTTTCAAAGGAAGACGGTTGCAAAGAAGTCCGCGAGAATGTCAGTTGTGATGATTATAAGATAGAGAGCAACAGAGACTAAACTATTTTTCTGTTGACATTTATACTTACAGAAATAAATGATTGAGGAAATAAATATTTAATTTAATTTTTAAAAAATTTGCAATCTATACCAATTTAAACATTAGAATGAAAAAATAACATAATATTTTTTTACTTATATAAAGGTAACTAATTTAAAAAATGTCAATTACTTAAAACTAACACATGTAAAATTTTGATAATTTGTATGGTTTATAAGTAGGGTCGTATTGTAGCTTTAGAGTCAAAGTACATTATTATCGCATTCAATTCATAGTTATTGTATGAGGGGGGGAGGCGATGAAATTTCTCATTGATAATTGGGTCGCAAATATTGAAAGTTCAAAAAGCTCTGTGTGCTTTAAAACCTAACTACCATGGTTTATATGTCCCCGGGAAATGACAAAATTATGAATTTCATCAAATCCCTAAGTGATATGATCAATGGACGAGAGATGTTATAAAATAACGTCTCTTCAAGGTCGTTTCCCTGATGAAAGTAAGTTATTTTATCAAACTCCTGAACTGTTTCAGTGAAATGATGAAATGAACTAGTTAAGATTTGCATTGGCAAAATGCTGTCTACGGGGAAGAGGCCCCTGGGAAGTCGAGTCCTTGTACTTACTTCCTAACCAAACAGGTAATACTATCAATCCCCAAATATCAATCTCATATCTTTAAAAAAAATGGCACCATAAGATTAAGATGGGGATTGATATTTTAGTGTATAAGCCCTTCCGCGTCCAAAGCAATTCATTAGTAGTAAAGTAACTATGAAATGGGGGCACAGGCCAAGTTGATCGATGCCACCGCTAGCGCTCAATGGTCAAATCAAAGAGCGCGTGCTTCCCTGGTTTCCTGTTACACATTTCCGTTACTTATCCCGAAACCACTCCCACAAATATCCAGCAACCGAGAGGAAAGATGTTATACATCAAAAAATACCAGTCTAATTTCCTATAATTTGTTAATAAGTTTCGAATTAATAATTTGTATTTCATTGATTATTGCTGTAATACTTACTTCTACGTTTAATATAAAGCACCATATTTGTTAAATAAACACTTTGAAACTCTTGAGAATATTATTTTATCATTTCACTGAAACAGATCAGCGATTTGTTCAAATTCTTTACTTTTGTCAGGGAAATGATCTTGAAGAGAGACATTATTCTAACATCTTCCGTCAATTGATCATATTCCTTAGGGTTTTGATCAGATTCCTAATTTAATCATTTCCTTGCGACATATACAATTAAACAAAACTGTTTTATCAATAATAGAAACATAACAGGTGTATACTCCGGATGTCAAATATTTATCAATAATTTAGCACAAACGTGTAAGAGAAAACTATACAATTCTTTTTTCTTTAAAAGAATAACCACACCACTTCTATTCTTGTAGAAACACTCCTGTCATGATGAATGTCATTAATTGTGATTTCAAAAAATGCAATTTTCAATCACTTCCATTACTACTATTCATCTAAATAAAAAAAAAGAATAGAACAGATGGGAAGATACGTTATCTCCCTTTCAAATCTTAACAAACCACTTTGATTGAGAACCATCTGAAAGTTTAATTCCCTTTAATTTCATCAGACATAAATAAATACAAGACAAGTTATTCACGGAGGAAATCTAAATTCATTCAAGATACCATCCCTTGACTAGTAATTAGCAATCCCTCGTCGTACGATTTACGACTTAGAACAAGTTTTCTCCAGGAAAAAAAAGGCAGAACCTAAAAAAGAAAAGCGTAAGAAACACCTCATGAATGGAAAGGTAGGTACAACCATTATTTGCTATTAACTGTCCGGTGTTTAAGTCATCTTTTTTTTTAAAGTCCTGGCACCTACGAGTACCAGTTTGGTTTCCTGCCTGTTGCAAGCCATTAAACTTGTCATTTCTTGGAACGGATGTTTTCTGTTTCTATGCCCTTTCTTTTTTTATGCCGCGTACCGGAACATAATTTTCTTTTCACTTTATCTAAAAAGAAATGCATTTAATTTGCATCAAGAGCCGAAGGCGATGGAAACATTTAGAGAAGACCTTATCAAGAAAGATCTGTTTCTTAAAGAATTGCCTTGGTTTTGACAAAGAAGCCAGCAGCAACAATTCACATTAAAAATTGGTGTGCTGTATTGCATTGTTGATTGTAAAGTTAGCAAACGGATGTGAATGTTTCTGGGGAAGAATAATAGTGTTGGATGAAAAACTGATTAATATTTTATCTTTCTTTGTATTTTTTGAATAATTAAATCTAAAGAAGCACATGCGGATATTATCTTTAGCCATTTATTATCATCATACTTTTAAAAGTATCATGTGAAACAAGGTATCTATAATTAGGTATTGTAATCACGATACGAATTTGTTGTTACTTATGACACCTGATCGACAGTAACATTAGATCAAGGCCCGTGAAATTTATCGCTGCAAATGGCTACATAGATGCCTGTCATTAGCCATAGCTTTGAGAACCATACAAGTGGCAGTGCGATTTGGGTTAACTCTCATTTTTCAGGAAGAACACCTTGGGGGGCAGTCATGGGTCTTCCACATCTCGTCCCCTTTCACCTACTTGAAAGAGGACTTGTGGCTATACGGCTACTTAGAGTATCCCCATGCCGTGAGTGAGTGAGAACATATTAACGTGGCATATTCACTTACTAGAGGGCTTTTGGCTGCGGACCTCGTAGCTTTGAACCATGATCAAGTGACGAAGACATCATCTGAGCTGGCATACCCTTCTCCTAACATCACCAACGGGAGGACGTCTGAGCGTCGACTATTTAACTTGCATCGGCCCCTTCTGCACAGCGGGTCATTGGTGGTAATAGGCACGAATTCACACACACATGACACATCGGCCACAAGTCCGTTATATTGACCCCTAGGCTACTCAGATCTCCATTCCCCGAATGCACTATACCAGGAATGGAGAACCAGTGGTACGCGTGCAATCAATAGCACGCGACACCATATTTTGGACACGCCAGGGATCAAAATGGTTTGCATTTTATTTCAAAATAACAAAGTTCACTATGAAGTATTAAGAACAAACGCGAGTAATCGTGAGTACTCTAGTTTGCTATTGTCTTGCCTTAGTTACGTCGTGAGCTACAGTTGCTTATGATGCAAAATTTATCTACGCATAGCATTGTCAATTTCGTTGACACAACTATATTTTAAAGTTTATTTGTGATATAATTACGATTTTTAGCTTATTTAATATGGCTTGTTCAGCAAAAGAGCAAAAATTGCAAGTTAGTTAAGAATAACTAATAATTTCAAACTTTGTGAATCTAGAAATATGGCATTATTAGTAAAGGCGACAAAGCGGTGTGTATTTCATGTTCTGGATCAGTGGTATGCGAACATTGTCTGTAAAACGGCATTTTGAAACAAACCACAAATCCTCGTGTCGAAAAAGTGAACCACAGCAAAAATAATTAATTGTTTAGAAACCATTTGGCAGATGACTCCAATTCAGCATGCATTCTACTAAAAGTAACATTTTACTATCCTAATATAAATTATTTGTCAACACACAATCTGCAGCAACAGAAGTCACTTTTAACTTAACACTTAGTCACACTTAACTCAGGGGCGCAACACCTCATGAAGGCCAAGGCCTACTGTGCCCAACACAGTATACATGACTTTGGGCCCCGAGGTGCATGAGCAGATATTCCGGTTAGGTGGTCAGTCTGACGTGAAACCCTCCAGTGTTAAGTTCCCAAGCAAGATTGGTACTCATTTATCGATCCGTCGAAGAGGGATTAATTAAACATCGGAAAAATAATTAAGTTAGCACTGTATATGTTTAAATAAAGCAGTGATTTAAAAAGTTTTTTTTTTAAAAAAAAAAAAAAGGAGTGGAGAGCGTGTTTATGAGCAGAATTCGTGAGAGCAGAGTGGGATATAACCAATATTCAAGTGTCAAAATGGATGAGGTACGTCAAATAGAGAAGAAGGATTGCTTTGTTTTACCTGTTTAGCCTCAATTTAATTTCCTGCAAGATGCGACGCCTCCACACGGAGATACCACTGTAAACTATTTGTTATAAGCATTTCTTCAATGATATTTTGCTCGAGGCGGACCGATTCCTTAACTTGAATGATCACAGATTGAACATCTCCAACCACAAGTTTACTTCCAGCAAAATGAGGAATGACCACATTGAGGTATCATTGTTAGAAACTAACTGCAGTAAGCATTTTTTGATAAAGTTTTGACAGAGGGAGGGGGCAGATTCCTTGCTTTAGATCAGTGATCCGCAGCCCCCGGTCCGTGGACCAATACCGGTTCGTGGATCATATGGTGCCGGGCCGCATAAGGAACATTAAACTAATGACATTTTGTTTAAAGTGGTGCATTTCTCTCGGATTTGTGCAACTTTCCACGGAAATCACTTTATATTCCACATTAAATCGCTTTTATTTATTTTTGGTGTAACTATATTTTATTCTGAAGGCATGTTTAATTGTAACTAAATTAAAATTGTTAAATCAAAACAATCAACGTGTCCCACCATTAAATGGGCCGCGGTAGAATTATGAAACGTTGACCGGTCCGTGGCAATAAAAAGATCGCGGAACACTGCTTTAGATGAACATCCAACTTTATAACCATATTTTTATTTTCTGTGTGGACTTGTCAAAGACAGGGTATATGCAACGAATGTTTGGATACTGACGAACTAATAAGACATATCACTATTACTGAAGGAATAACGGCTAAAATACTCTACAATGCTTGACATGAAATTAAATTCAGATTGGATGTGCAAAAAATAGAGCTCTCATAGAGTTTATTGAATGTGAAACAGAACTATTTACTACACACTATATATAAATATAATACTAACACAATATCTTTATATGTAAAAATCTTCCGTGCGAGTGTATGTCACTAAACTCCTCCTAAATGGCTGGACCGATTTCGATGAAATTTTTTGTGTGGGTTCAGGTAAATTCAAGAAAGGTTAAGATTCACAATTCGTTCCAATATAGCTATTAGTTAAAAAGATATTAATTAAAAACAATCAAAAAAATACAACTCAACATTCCCCTGCATTGTTGTAACAACGCTATTGTTATAAACAAGTAACATATAAAAAAAAATTTAATCAATTCCTACTTAGATCAACCAAGAAAAAATTTATTTTAGCTACTTTTTATTAAATACTTGCAATTAATATAAATATGTATATACATATGACAGAATCACAACATTAAGTGGTAATTATTTTTTATTAATTATCATTAAAGTATCGTATTGTCATCCAAAACAATCGTGTATATAAAATTTCCTTTCAACTGAATTCTTTAACACGTGAGAAAAAAACCTTTTCAAATTTTGACATAAGTTGCCAAAAGGGTCGTTAAGTCGCCAACGTGGTTGTATTTGTAATTTTCTAAATAATTAGTTTTAATCAAAAAATTAGTTTTCATTAATAATAATTAAATTATTGTATTGTCATCAGAAATAATCATGTACATTACATTTTAGCTCAATTGAGCGCTTAAAAATGTATTTTATTAACGATTGAAAATTCCACCAAGATAAGTAAATAAATAAACAAACAAACAAATAAAATATGTATAGAGATCGTGAGCTAATAGTAGGAATGGAAAAAGACGTAAGTTGGCGTTGAAAATTGATTTTCAACCAAACTGGCCAAACCCGGTCTTTATTGTTACGAAAATGCAGACGATTCACGCTTTTTAGCGTTTTTAATTAATATCTTTTCAAATAATCTTTATATATGTAATTCTTCTGTGCGTGTGTATGTAACTGAACTCCTCCTAAACGGCTGAACCGATTTAGATGAAAGTTTTTGTCTGTTCCAGTGGACTGGAGAATGGCTTAGATTTATAATTCGGTTTAGAAATGTTTATTTAATTAATTTTTTTGCTTCGAAATTTGAACGCAACGAAATTGTGTAATGCAGTGCTTCTCAAACTTTCAATACTGGAGGCCCCCTTTTCAATCACAAATTTATCGCGCCCCCTTATACATAATAATTTACTGAATGCAATAATAATGAACTTTTACGATAAAGCAACAATATTTATTATAAACCGTACAAATTCATGACATAAGTATTAAATTTTGTATATGTTAATTTTAAGCAAAAAAAAAGTTAAGTAATAGGATAATTACTAAGTTATTTTTCCTTTCTCTGACTTTTAAATTGGAACATATTACAAAATGCGGTGGTTGCTTAGAAGACAAAATATAGATATCAGCTAAATATAGAAAATGAACTCAGAGGGTCAATTTCTTATCTTAAAACTCCTTTCAAAAACTTTGCTCTGTAAGACAAGCCCATGGAAGTAGCTAATAATTATTAAACTTGTTCTTAATTTAGTATTAATTAGTCATAAAATACTCTGTACACCACTCATACATTAAAAGCAATGTTTCTCAAACTTTCAATACTGGCGACCTAATTTTTAATCATAATTTTTGTCTCTCCCCCTGTACAACAATAATGTATTTACTGCAATAAAAATGCACTTTGAGAGAGAGACGCTAAAGTTATAATACAATCTTAATTATAAACCGTACAAATTAATACTATAAGTATATTAAATTTTGTGTATATGTAACTTTTAAGTAATATATATATTTTAAGAAAATTACTTAAAATATATATATATTACTTAGAATTATGTTATTTTTCTTCCTCTAATTTTTAAATTGGAACAGATCGCAAAATGATGTATTTAATTAAAGATTTATTTCCTTCAGCATTCATTTCTCAAAGTACAAATGTCATTAGAAAAATAGTCTAGTCAATGTCGCTCTCTATCATATCCATCACATCTGGCATTATAGGGTACGTTTGCGTGAGTCTGGGCAACCTATCGGACGTCTGCGCAAAACATGTACAAATGCTTTTCCTCGTACAATTCCAGTCAGTTTTGGTCGACTCGATACTCCTATAGCTACCGAATCTAGCTTGAATGTACATTTTTTAAAATTTCCACGTTAATTGTAATTCACGGTACTTAAGTATTTACGGCAGTAGATTAAAACAATATCATACATACATTTTTAAGTCGTAAGCAAACATTCGACCATAATAAAGAATCAACAAGTACACAGACGAACGAGCATGGTTCCGAAAAATAAATCAAGGCGATCTTCTCAAAAATACTTAAATTTTGGATTTACCACTACTGAAGTAAATGATGGAAAAAAAGCCCCAGCTCGATATGTGTTAAAACTTAAAAATCTGTAGAACAACATGTGAAAGTTGTTTTTAAAAGATGTAAAATCATTTAGCTATGTTAGCAATGAATTTTAAAAAGTATTTTCTGGATGAGGACAGCTTGGTAGGAAGTTACGAGTGGATTAGGGATCTATTTCAAGATACTCCAGAAGAGCTCTCAACTTTCGAAGAAGAAATCTTCATAGATTTCACATTTAGTGAAAAATTAAAAGGCAATTTTGTAATAAATCGCTCTTTGAATTTGGGGGAGAGGTGGATGAGGAATTATCTGTACTGAAAACAAAAGCACTTCGTATACTATTACCATTTTCAACATCCTACCTTTTTCAAACCGGATTTTCTGCAGTGGATGCCTTGAAGACAAAATATAGATCTCAGCTAAATATAGAAAAATAACTTTAAGTGTCAATTTCTGATATTAAACCTTCCTTTGAAAAACTTTCCTCTTCAAGACAAGCCCGTGGAAGTCCCTAATAATTATTAAACTTGTTCTTAATTTAGTAATAAGATTGATTGATTGAATATTAACGTCGCACTGTTCAGCTGCACGAGGGCTTTTGACGACGGACCACGTAATTTTTAACCATGGTCAAGTGACGTGGATGACTTCTGAGCTGGCACCCCTCTCTCCTAACTACCATACCACACCAACGGGAAAACGTTTCAACTCTCAACAGATTTAACGTGCATCGCTGCCCTACACGGCGGGTCTTTAGTGGTACTGGGCTCGAACTCGTGACAAGGTAAGCCACGATCCGATACCTATACCACTCGGCTACCGCGGCCAAATTCAGCAATAAGAAATTATTTATAAAATACCTTCTTCAGTACTGATACATCAAACGTATACTGGCTGAAACACCGACTCTTCGCACGAGTTCATTTTTTAAAAAAATAAAACATTTTTGATATAATAGCTGAACTGTAAGGAGAGTAAAACTGTGTGCACGACATTGTATACAAAAATGTAAAATAATAATTTTTTTTAGATAAATGCTATAATTGTAAATAACTGTTTAAAAGAACTGTAATTTTAAACCTCACACAATTAGCATTTAGAATTAATGTTAAATTATGAAAAAGAATATAAAATTCCGATGAAGAATAATTGTGTTACTTTTTAACATTTAAAGCGAGAAGACTTCAAAATGTTTTAACCCGGGAGCAGGCGCGTACTCGATACTAACATTAATGGTAGTGCGGGGGGACTCAATCACCCCAATCATTTGTTTAGAATTATTTTTACTGTACACGATACAAATCGGAATTCTAGTGAATATTTTAATTTATAGAAAGTATACTTACCTTCTTTCAAGGACTACTCAATTCTTTGATGATTTGAGAAAAAATCCAATAAAACTGAACTAAAATGATTCAAAAGTACAAGACCATAATAAAAGACGCAAATCAGACACTTTTCAATTATCCTACAGAAATGTTAAACCAATGAATTCTTTTCCAAATATCGCAAAACTCAATTATTTACAATTTCCCTAAGCGAAAAGCAAACGCATAAAAGATGGGAGGGAACTAATATTGATAATAACCATACCATAAGATTGAAGGTCAATCAAATGATTAGCAAACGTACTATGCAGCCTGGCTGAAAAGTGAATCATGACTTCCTTTTCTTTTTCTACAACTAATGTACAGTATTTCAATAATAATTACAGTGGTGAATTGTTTATCTTCTTAGAATTTTTCTCAGGATCTGGGTTTCGTTTTTTCTTTTAACAAGTAATATTTTATGTTAAAACGTAATAAAAAAAAATCTCTCATTGAGGAAATACAGCAAATAAAACAAAATGTTTTTTTCTCTTTAATTTGGTTTTGGGATCAAAGATAGCTATTTGATGACGGAAAAAAGCCAGATAGTAAACATAAATTATGCCAGTGTTGTTGTGTGTATTTTTTTTATTATGGAAGAAAGCATTTTGTTTTACTTCTCTTTCCGGTTATTTTTTTAAAAAAAAATCTTTAAATTTTCGATACGCTCGCGCCCCCCTTGTAGGGTCATCGCGCCCCCCCAGGGGGGCGCGCCCCACACTTTGAGAAACACTGGTGTAATGGCTCGCGATTAGTCATAAAAAATCATGGGCAACACTCTGGAAGCCACTATTTTAATTGGAAAATTTCAAAGTGAAGTTGTACTTCTACCACGGATCCGAACGATTCCTTCAGATTCACCTATACCATTTAAAGGTTTACAATTTCCAATTCGCTTGGCATTTGGTATGTGACTATTAATAAGTCACAAGGTCAAACAATGAAGATTTGTGGCTTAAATTTAGAAAATCCTTGCTTTTCTCACGGCCAATTATATGTTGCGTGTTCCAGAGTTGGAAAACCATCGAATTTATATGTTTATACCCCTCAAGGATTAACCAAAAATATTGTACATCTAATGGCATTCGAATAAATTAAGTTTATGTACAATTTAATAAATATACCTGTTTTAAAATAGTTTGAGTCTCAACTTTTTCACCTTTAATTTAAACAAGTTTAATATTTTATTCACACAGCCTTTACATTTAACTTCGCTCATAGTATAAACATACTCACACGCTATCGATTGATTGAATTGTGATAACCGTACATGTGTAATGACGTTAAACATTGCAATAACTTTTTAATACAAATTTTATTCAAAACGGTCCAGATTGTTAAAGCTTATTCATAAAAATTTGGAATTTTTGAATTAAAGATGTGTGTACACAGGACAACGTCTGTCGGGTCCTCTAGTATATATATATATATATATATATATATATATATATATGTGTGTGTGTGTGTGTGTGTGTGTGTGTGTGTGTGTGTGTGTGTGTGTGTGTGTGTGTGTGTGTACTAACACACTTATAACTACACTTATATAACTACACTTATCAATAAAATATTATACATGTAAATATTTTATTTTTACTCGTATATGTGTGTTGGATAATGTAGCCTTACCTGTATATCCAAACGTGAATTTTGAGATTAAAAGTGTTTTAGTAAGTTCTATTTTATTTGTTTTTTAAAATTTTAACGTAAAATAGTATATCCTAGTCTTGTTCTTTAACACCTCATTCATATTTTTAGCATTATTATTTGAAAACATAGTGATTTTGAGAATTTTTTTAATTCAAGTTTATGATTTAAAAAAGAAAGGAGTTCATTTTTATATTTTACTGAAGTAATAAGTTTTAGAAGAAATAAATTTTTAATGTGGAATAGTTCTATGTTCTCTGTATGGCTGTATCTTAACAGCAACTAATCTAGCGTTGTCTTTAAAACAAACATAAATTATTATACAGTCCATATTTAAGTTGGGTTTTTCTACGCCCTCATATTATTATACTAGATGTATTAAAGCTAAATTTATATACATAAAAAAAAGTTTATTAAAGTTTTTTTTATCAGATAGTGAAGCGTAGTTTTCTTTTCCATTTATTCAAAATTCTACTTAATTTATTTTTTATGCCAAGGGCAATGGCAACTTGTAGGGAGGACATTATCAAAAAAGATTCACATTTCCTGTAGGAGTTACCTTGGGCGTGGTAGGAGAACCAGGTATCATAATTTGTACAGAAGCTGGTGTGACATTAGATTATTGATTTTGTTTGGCTTAGGACATGCATGCTAACATTTGGTGTAAGGCATTGGTGAAGTGTATAAACAGTTATTTCCAGAAAAAAGCTTAAAAATTTATTTAGATGTAAATAAATGAAATATATTTCTTTCAGAATGCTTTCAATTTCAGCCAGTTTCTGTTTTGAAGAATTGTGAATTTGATAGTTTAACTCTTTCATGCCCTGAATTTTCGACAAAAGTAATGCACAAGAGGGAAATAATTCCAAATATTTTATATGTCGTTAGACAAATATCTGAATGTACTAGCTACTTATGTGAAAAACTAAAATTATGTCTTACCTTTAAGGTATCCGACTACGTTCGGAACCGAGATTTTGCAAAAGCGTATAAATGGATAATATTTATGATATTTAGTGTCACTTAAATTAGAAAATGTATATAAAATTGTTTTAAGAATGGTATTACAATAAAAAAATATTGAAATACAAAATTTTGAAAAAAATGAACATGTAGATAATCCATTTTCAAAATATTCTCCTTTTGTGAAAAATGCTTCTATTACAATAATATTTTGCCTGTATATAGCTCGGACCTCTCTACAGAGGCTCAACTAGAATTTTTCAAATTTATTACTTAGAAGTGAGTCTATCCATGTTTTACGACAATAGAGGGGAGAAATTTTAAGAAAAAAACGCCGATAATTATTTCATTTGGTTGTTACTCCGAAAATAATGGAAATTTTTCAAAAATCATAGTTCAGCCTCTGTATAGAGATCTGAGCTATATACAGGCAAAATATTATTATAATAGAAGCATTTTTCACAAAAGCAGAACGTTTCGGAAAAAGGTTATTCTAAGTTAATTTTTTGCCAAAATATTGTATTTAAATGATTTTTTTTTGTCAAAATGTCCTTAAAACAATTTTATACATGTATTCTAATCTAAGTGACACTAAATATCATGAAAATTATCCATTTATGCGCTTTTTTAAAATCCCGGTTCCGAATGTAGTCGGATACTTTAATGTCTCATTCGATGTTTTGACTTTCATGCACTACTCTGAATATAATCGACAGGGGATACTTATTTCCCTCGTAGCTAATAGATTTAGCACTTTTGAACCCTAATGAAGGCTTGAGGATAACACACATGGTGATATATCACCTCCTTAACTTCCATACAACACTAATGGAGGGCTTTGAGGCTCAGTTATTGTTTATGTTCCATATCTTATATAAATAATATTTTACTGCAATCAGAAACTGAAAGAGTGTCTTGAACATTCGTTTATGATCATGGTCACTCAACTACGGCAATCTTTAAATTATTTTCGCTTAGCCAAGGTAGCCTTGTCAGTTGTGTAACGTACATCCCCGCTTTGCGGGGTCCTAAGGTTCTAGGAGGCTCAAAGCCAAACTGACACAGAGTACGCATTCGGACTCGGGGTCCAAAACCTGACTTTGCAGGGGAGGGCTAATAATTTCCGCTACACCACTGAGCCTAGTGATCCCAGTTGCGAATTCGTGGCCAGTGTGTCATTAATTCAAGTCTCAGGGCCAAAGAAAACCCTCCCTGTAGAGGGTGTAGTGCACGTTAAATCTGTCTTTGATCAAAGTCCTCCCGTTCACGTGGTAAGGAAGTGAGAGGGAGCGTCAACCTAAATGTCGTCATTGTCCTTTAACCGTTGTGACGTTTGAGATAAATTGCGGTAACGTGATATTGATTACTTAAAATTTTTAGTTTATTTACGTCACAGATATTGTTTACAGATTATACACTGAAGTTATTAAACTTATTAAAATATTATTAGAGTTCAAATGATGTGGTTTGTAATGGTGGTGTTTTTTTTGTGGGTTGGGGAGGGTTCGCTCTCAACAGAGGTTGTCAGACCTTCCCCATTCTCTCTGTCTTCGCTCACTTCGGGGATCGGCGGTCGACGTTTTTTGTTTCCAGTTACATCCGGCTACTGGCGGGAAAAGGGTCTCTCGTGGTGTCAAAGGTTGCCGGGGTGATCCAAGACGGGACCTCGCAATAATTTTAAAGTTGCAGCTGCAAATGCATGTTTGGTGATCCACAAAGATGCCGATTCACAGCTGTACGGCGGGAAATTCCCAACTACGTCACAGCTCTTAGTTCCCAAGCAGGTAATCGTCACACCGTGGTTCAAATTTACGAGGTTTGACGTCAACAGCCCTCGTGGTGTTGTTTTATTGTGCGACGTTAATAAATCTCACTCACTATTATTCTCTTTTTAATTTATTTAAAAATGGATCTGAAAACTGTGAGGATGTGGATATGTTTTTTGTACTTTTCGTAATATGATAAAAGAGTAAATGATATTTCTCATTATAAATAAACTATTCGCAACCGTAAATATTTTTTTCTAATTCATATTTTACTTTACTTAGGAAATTAGAGAATATTATTCAGGTTTTTTTTATAGAAACTGTGCCATAAATCTTTCAGGAGAACACAATTTTGGACCGATTTAAATATTAAAAACAACAGGAAAAAATATACTTAACTTTAAAATAACAGGAAATTGAATTACTTCTAGATTTTAACAGGGCAAAATTGAGAAAAAGATGTGTCCTACGAACTACAACCGGTATATCCATTAAATTTTTCTAAACACCAATTAAAATTTAAAAAAAAAAACATCCAGACCCAAAAATAAACTTGAACTTTAAAAAAATCATAATAATAATGAAATTGAAATGGAAAAACTCATGTAGCATGTATATATTTTTTAAAATTTTACTCAGAACCTCTAATCATTATAACTATGATTTTGTTGAAGTAAACTCAATAATTGCTCATAAGTAGATGTTAAATTAAGCAGGAAGTTTTGTTTTAAAAATGCACCAGCAGAATAATGTGTTTTTTTATAAGTTTGTTTCACAGGAAATGAGTAAGTCTCTGATAATAAGAACGCGATGATAAAGCGAAACTTATGACCAGAAGTCTACTCCACAGATGAGTAATACCGTTCAAGGGTATATCAGAAGAAATAATGCATCACAGTGAGGGGATGTCAAATTACTCATCATTTCTCCTTCCAGTTTAAAAATGTAAACAGATGGTTTGTTATTGTTTTGCATTGCAACTATATGGACACTTTTTTTTCAATTCCTACTATTAGTTTACACTCTCCCTATATATGTCGCAGGAAATTGATGAAATTAAGAATTCCATCAAATCTCTAAAAGAGATTATAAATTAGCGGCAGATGTTTAAACAACGTCTCTTCAAGATCATTTCCCTGATAAAAGTAAGGCATTTGAAAAAATTCCTGATCTGTTCAGTGAAATGATTAAACAATATTGTCAAGAGTTTAAAAGTGTTTATTTAACAAATAGGGTGCATTATTAAACGTAGAATAAAAAATACAACAATAATCAATGAAACACAAATTATTTGCACGAAACTAATTAACAAATAATTAGAAAATTAGGCTGGTATTTTTTGATGTGTAACATCTTTCTTCTCGGTTGCTTACACACTAAAATATCAATTCCTATGTTAATCTTATGGTGCCATTATTTGAAAGATATGGGGTTGATATTTAGGGGATCGATAGTACTGCATGTATGGTTAGGGAGCACAAGGACTCGACCCCACAGGTGTCTCCCCCCGGACAGCAATTGCCAATGCAAATCCTAACTAGTTATTTTCATCACTTCACTGAAACAGTTCAAGGATTTGATAAAAAGACTTACTTTCATCAGGGAAATGACCTTGAAGAGAGAGACGTATTTTAACATCTCCCATCAACTGATCATATCCCTTAGGGATTTGATGAAAAATTCCTGATTTCGTCATTTACCTGCAACATATATATTTATTTATATATATCTCTATACATAAATGGTTGCTTGTATATATGACCTCGCTTCACATCAACACCGTTCAACCGATCACTATGAAAATTGGCATGTATATAAAATTAGCTGAATAGTTATAGTCTGGGCAACTTTGAATTTTTATTTTATAATTATTAATTCTTAAAACTTCTTCAGATACTAAATCATTATTTCTTTTTATATAATTTAGAATGATATTTCTAAAAATGGAAATGCGAAGGGAACTATTCCAATATGGCAATTTTATAACATTAAAATCAAAATAGTCACTTTTATCAAAAATATTACTTTTTAGCATATTATTTTCAACTTTTAATTGGAGATCTAGGAAGTTTGCTGACTCTATATTTCATTTGGTTTTTATTAATTTCAAGTAGTGTGAACAATGCTTTAAAATAGGAGTTAAGTCAACTTTATTACTGAAAATAATTAAATCATCGATGTATCTAAAAGAGTAACAAGAGTTTGTATCAAATTTTTCATTCTCATAATAGTGCAAATAAATATTAGCTAGACTATTACTTGCTGGGCCACCTTGTGGCAGACCATTAATCTACTGATAAAAATAGTTATTATGAAATATGTAATTTTCTTTCAAAGCAAATTGTATAATAGTATTAAATTTATCATAATTTATCAATTTATTTAATGAATAATTAATATAAACATTTAAGTACTTTAATCATATCCTCTATATCAATAGAGTTGAATAAGTCTTCGAAGTGAAAGCTATGCAAAGATTTAATACTCTTACCTTGCATGTTCTCAACGATATCTTTACTATTCTTTACAATAATGGAGTTTTTGAGATATTGTCTAGAGTGTGTTGTATAACTTTTTGCAACACCTTGCCTGATTGTGTAATATAGGTATTAAAATCATTTGCAATATTTCTAAATTTAGTTGGACACTTATGAAATTTTGGTGTTAGAAAAATATAAGGAAAATTGATATTTTTTGTATTTAAATCTAGTTTTTATATATATATATATATATATATATATATATATATATATATATATATATATATATATAATATATTTCGGTTTCGCGCCTTTTTCCATATGAAAGAGTTTTATGATATTGTCACGGAGTTCGAAAGAAGTACACAGGTCAATTAAACAAACAATTAGATTTATTCTAACGCTGGGAGCTCGATACAACACTGGACTGAGAACATGCCCAACTGGCGATGAACTCTGCTTTTATACACTTCGGAATATTCGAGAAATACCCAGTATGCACTATAAAGAATGATCTGGATTCATCTAGAACCTAGAGAAACAATACATTAAAAACGAGAACAAAATTCCAGTCTTTGGATAAATCTGCCGGGGCCGGGATTCGAACCCGAGACCTGAGGAAGTTCAGTCCAACGCTCTGCCAACTCGGCTATCGGGACCTGTAGCAAATCATGCGTGCGGCAATATATGGATAAGCATTTGAGCACAGAATTATTTGCTTTGGAAACCAAAATTTATTTTTATGAGTATTCTGAAACATATAATGCATAATGAAAACAGTTGGAACACAAAATGAAAGTGCCTTAGTATGTCTGCTCGTAGATGTTTAGGAATGATTGGTAACCACAACTTTCCATCTGGATCAAAATTCTTCCTGCAAAGGATACCGTCGATGAATCTGAATTCTTCGTTTTTGGATGAGTTGCTCAAAAGTTTTAATTTCGCAAGGTCTTGATCTTTTTTCTGTTCCATCGCAAGGTTCATACTCGTCGTGACTGCTAAAAATTTGTCTGGTGTTTCCGTTTCCTCCTTCACTGGATTTCTCGAAAGAGCGTCGGCGTCACTATGCTTCTTACCGGTTTTATATTTTACGTCAAAATCATGCTCTTGAAGTCGGAGGGCCCATCTGGCAAGCCTTCCTGAAGGATCCTTTAAATTCATGAGCCAGCACAAGGAATGATGGTCAGTTACAACAGTAAAGTGTTTTTCCGAATATGTACGGCCGGAATTTGTTGGTAGCCCATACGATGGCAAGACATTCCCTTTCTGTGGTGGAATAATTCTTTTCGGCTTTTGTCAGAGTTCTAGAAGCGTATGCTATAACTTTCTCGACATTATTCTGAATTTGTACTAGGACAGCTCCGATACCGTACCCGCTTGCATCAGTATGGATTTCTGTAGAAGCTCTTTCGTCGTACATCCCCAATACTGGATCCGAAGTAAGTGCTTTCTTAAGACTGTGAAATGCTTCCACCTCTTCAGGACCCCAATGAAACTCCACGCCACTTTTCAGCAACGACTGCAAAGGTTCGGCGAGATAACAGAAACCTTTAATAAATCTTCTAAAGTATGAACAAAGGCCAAGAAAACTTCGTATGTCATGTATATTCTTTGGAGTGGGAAAATTTCTTACGGCTTTTATTTTGTCGGGATCGGGACGAACGCCATTACTAGATACAAGATGGCCTAGAATCTTTACTTCTTGGGCAGAAAAAAGACACTTCTTTGAATTTAATTTAAGACCAGCTTCCTGAAGACATTTTAGAACAAGTCTTAATCGTATAAGATGGTCTTCAAAAGTTTCTGAGAACACTATTATGTCATCTAGGTAACAAAGACACATAGTCCATTTAAAATGGCGTAGCAAATTGTCCATCATTCTCTCGAAGGTCGCAGGTGCATTACAGAGACCAAACGGCATGACTTTAAACTCGTATAAGCCTTCGGGGGGTAATAAATGCCATCTTTTCACGATCCGCTTCGTCTATTTCTATTTGCCAATAACCAGATCGGAGATCCATGGAAGAAAAGAACTTGGCACCTTTCAGACAGTCGAGCGTATCGTCAATACGAGGCAGAGGATAAACGTCTTTTTTCGTGACGCTATTCAGCTTGCAATAATCGACGCAAAAACGCCAACTACCGTCTTTTTTTCTTACGAGCACAACGGGTGATGACCAAGGACTTTCAGAGGGTTGGACGATACCTTCATCAAGCATTTTCTGAACCTCTTCATGAATTATGCGTCTTTCAGTCGGCGAGACTCTGTAGGCTCGTTGGTTGATTGGAGCATGATCACCAGTAAAAATCCTGTGTTTCACATTCGTCTTCGCGGCTGTCGACTTGTCGGTCTTCGTGAAAAGCCCAGAAAATTTCCGGAGTAGTTCGGATAGCTTGTTTCTCTGTTCGTCACTTAACTCGGGTGACATCATTAACGAACAATTCATCTGTGACCCGAAGTTTCTTGCTGGTCATCCAAGCAACCCGATGTGTCGGAAATAACACATAGATGCCCTTCATTTAGTGGTTCAGCTTGGCCTATGCACATTCCTCTAGGGATGATTTGGTTTCGGAACTGCAGGTTGGTAACCCAGACATCACTTTTTCCGTTACGATATGTGGATACCATGGACGGTGTAGCAATATTTTTCTCGAAGAGCAAATGTTTGCTGCCGTCTAGAACTACATTTATGTCTCCTCGGGTTTGATATCCTGATACTGTTATTCTAGTTAAAGAATGCGGCTTAAGTGTATAGTCTCTGGTGGCATACAAATTCCAGGCGTCAGGCGCTGTGGAGTCTCGACAGATGTCTTCTAGAACAAGTTCATTTTGTCCACAGTCTATAACGGCTTGAGACGCCTCTAAAAAGTCCCATCCTAGGATGACGTCATGGCTACAATGGGATAAAACAATAAATTCAAAAGGCAGTTCTCGATTGTTTATACGGACACGTAAAACACATTTCCCTATCGGCCGAACAAAATTTCCATCCGCAACTTTCAGCATAACGCTCTTGGCATCAGCAAACAGAACTTTCTTTAAAAATCGGCGATAATTATCGGATATGACAGAAAACGATGCCCCAGAATCTACTAGAGCACGTATCGGCTTCTTATCTATTATTACGTCTAGTTGGTTACCAGTCATCTTGGCGGTCGACGGAGGATTTCCGGTACACGCGGCCTCACCTCCTTGGAAGGTCGCTCTCTTTAGTTTTCCTCGCTCCTACGGCCTGGCGACTGACTGGATCGGCGATATGGCGACGGGGATCTGTAACGACGTATTGGGGATCGGCCTCTCGTGGGACTTGGCGTAAAACGGCGAGAAGAGTTTGGTCGGCGTATTTCTTCTTCAGTGCCAACGTCGTCGAAGTTCCGTCGGCGGTTTCGAGAGTTGTCAAAGACAGCCTTTCTCTCTCGGCAGTAGCGCATTACATGTCCAGGACGTCCGCAGTGGAAACAAACAGGTCTGTTGTCAGCCGTTCTCCACACATCTGTTTTTCTTGGTTCAGGTGGGAATTTCTGAACAGGAGCTCTGTATTTCCTGGTTACAGCGGCGTATGTTGGTCGTGGTCTAGTTTCTGTAGGTTTTGTTGACACTGGGGCCAAAACCCTTTCAACTCGTCTTGAACGATCTCTTCTAAGGATTGGGGATCGGAGTCCAAAGATTCTTGCGTCTGGTTAACTAGTCGATGGACTTCTTCTCGTACGATTGTGCGAATAAGAGAGACCAAATCAGTCTCATCCGTCAGGGATGCAACCGGTACGACGTTTGGAAGCCTTTCAAATCTCGGTCGACCAACTCTCTTCTGCTTCATATCTTCGATATAGTTGCACCATTTGATAAAACTTGCTGTGTCGTTGATTTCTCTCGTCAACAGGGCCTGATAAATATACTCAGCAACACCTTTCATTAGGTGTGACACTTTTTCGTCTTCTCTCATCAGAGGATTTACCTCTTGGCAAAGTCCTAATACACTTTGTATGTAGGACTGCGTACTCTCGCCTGAACGCTGGGCTCGGCATTTTAGTTGTTCTTCTGCCCTTCTGGTATATTTTTGACGGTCACCGAAAAGTCCACTTAGTCCATTTTTAAACGCTTCCCAGGAATCTAAGGCGTCTTCGTTGTTGACATACCACTGTCTCGCAGTACCGTCAAGAAAGAAATAAACGTTAGCCAGGCACATCATGTCATCCCACTTGTTAAAGTTGGCTACTCGATCGTACTCTTTAAGCCATTTGAGAGGGTCTTCCCCAGGCGCTCCTCGGAAGGTCGATGGGCTCCTCCATTGCTGTAACGAAGGTGTTACTACAGCGGGCTTGGCTTCTTGCTCGGTTGGCATTTTTGTCCTCTTCCTACTATTTTCTTTTAACAGTCCGAATTCGGGGGATAATCCTCTTAACCGGAGGCTCCTGCGAAGGTTGTCGCTATTATCCACGTTTGACGTAATTGTACCCCGCGCCTCCACCAAACTTGTCACGGAGTTCGAAAGAAGTACACAGGTCAATTAAACAAACAATTAGATTTATTCTAACGCTGGGAGCTCGATACAACACTGGACTGAGAACATGCCCAACTGGCGATGAACTCTGCTTTTATACACTTCGGAATATTCGAGAAATACCCAGTATGCACTATAAAGAATGATCTGGATTCATCTAGAACCTAGAGAAACAATACATTAAAAACGAGAACAAAATTCCAGTCTTTGGATAAATCTGCCGGGATTCGAACCCGAGACCTGAGGAAGTTCAGTCCAACGCTCTGCCAACTCGGCTATCGGGACCTGTAGCAAATCATGCGTGCGGCAATATATGGATAAGCATTTGAGCACAGAATTATTTGACCAAAATTTATTTTTATGAGTATTCTGAAACATATAATGCATAATGAAAACAGTTGGAACACAATTCTCTTTTAGAACTAATATCCATGTTTTTATACTGAATACACTGAATTTAATGTTAGCGAAAAGTGTCGATGATTTGTGTCCTTTATTAAAGTCACGCACATTTGAAACAATTTATTTCAACTTTACTGGATTTCTTCCCAAATTTTTGAAGACAAAATGAAAAGTCCTTGAAATAGGTAAGTATATTTTCTCTTAGTTAAATTATTCACTGAAATTGTGATTTTTATTGTATTTTGTAAAAATAAGTATAAAAAAAAAGGATTGGAGGAAGTCACTCACCGCGGGAACATTAACGTTAGTATTGAGTGCACACTTGATCCCGGACTAAAACATTTTGCAGTTTTCTCGCTTTAAATATTAAAAATAACACAATTATTCTTTATTGGAATTTTACATTCTTTTTCATTATTGAACATTAATTCTAAATGCTAAATTCTTTGAGGCTTAAAATTACAGTTCGTTCAAACTATTTATAATATGAGCGATAATTTCAAAAAATCATTTTACATTTTTGTATACATTGTCATGCACTTGGTTTTACTCTCCTTACAATTAAGCTATTATATCCAGAATAATGTATTATTTGTCTATAAAAAATATATAATTAACTCGTGTAAAGAGTGGGTACTTCAGCCATTTTTTGAACAAGTTTAATATTTATTAGTGACTCCCATGGGCTTGTCTTGCAGAGCAAAGTTTTTCAAAGGAAGGCTTAATATTAGAAATGGACACTCTGAGTTCTTTTTCAATATTTAGCTGAGATTTATATTTTGTTTTCAAAACAGCCACAACAGAAAATCCGGTTTCACAAAGGTAGGATGTTGAAAATGGTAATAGTATACGAAATGCCTTTGATTTCAGTGCAGAAAATTCATCATCCACCTCTGCCCAAAATTCAAAGGGCTATTTATTTTTAAATTGCTTTTTAACTATGCCACTGGATGTGAAATCTATGAAGATTTCTTCTTCGGCTGTTGAGAGCCCTTCTGAAGTATTGTGAAATGAATCCCTAACCCACTCGTAACTTGCTACAAAGTTATCCTCAGCAAGAAAATACTTTTTAAAATGCCATGCCAACATGACTAAATGATTTTTTTATGGTTTTAAAAACAACTTCCGCGTGTTGTTCTTCAGATTTGTAAGTTTTAACGCATAGTAAGTACACATGTAAGTTTTACCCAGGGTTTTTCAGTTATAGTAATAGTAAATCCAATATTTAAGTATTCTTTAGAATATATCCTTGATTTAATTTTCGGAACCATGCTCTTCTGTGTACTTATTGATACTTTATTATCATGGAATGTTCTCTACGACTTAAAATTATATCTATGATTTTGTTTTAACGTGATTTACAGCTAACGCGTAAATTATAAAATGTATATTCAAGATAGATTCGGTAGCTATAGAAGTATCAACTCGACCAAAACTGAATGGAATTGTACAAGGTACAGCTTTTTTACATGTTTTGCGCAGACGTCCGACAGGTTGGGCAGACTGACGCAAACGTTCGCCAGAATTTTCACAAGATGTGATGAATATGATAGAGAGCAACGTAGACTAGACTATTTTTCTAATGATTATTGTAATACCTATAGAAATGGATGATGAAGGGAATAAATCTTTAATTAAATGTTATTTTGCAATCTGTTCTAATTTAAAAATTAGAGAAAGAAAAATAGCATAATAATTATCCTATCACTTAAAAAGTAATTTACTTAAGATATATCTTACTTAAAAGTAACATATATACAAAATTTAACACTTATCTTGTGAAGATGTACGGTTTATAATTAACAGCGTATTGTAGTTTTAGAGTCAAAGTGCATTAGTATTGCATTCAATACATTATTATTGTATAAGGGGGGCGCCATAAAAATTATGGGTGAAAATTGGATCGCCAGTACTGAAAGTTTGAGAAGCACTGCCATACAACATTATTCTTCTTCAATGGCTCGACAGTCCTGGGTGGGCCCTGGCCTTCTCCAGAAGTCTTATTCAGGTATCCCTACTTTTGGCAACTTTTTTCCACTTTCTGACCTTGAAAATTTTTAGGTCCTTCTCAACACAGTCAATTCATCTTAACGGGGATCTGTCCCGGGGTCTATTTCCCATGGGTTTTGCCAGAAAGATTTTCTTGCAGCAACGATCTTCATTCATTCTGGCCAGATGACCAGCCCATTTAAATCTCTGTGATTTGCCAAATTTTACAATATCTGGTTACTTGTAAATTTTGTAAAGTTCTAAGTTAGATCTTCTCCGTGATTTATTCACTTGAATCCCACCAAGAATGCAGCGTAAGATATTTCTCTCGAAAATTCTGAAATCTTCCTCTTCACGTAAAGTCAATGGCGGACAAGTCAGGGCAGATCGTAGAAGACTTTTGTAAAGAAGCGATTTAGTTCTTAATTTGAGAAAACTGGATTTAGAATAACTCTTCAAGGCATAAAAACATCTATTAGCAGCAATGATTTTTTTACTAATTTTTGGTTCCAGCTCATTTTTATTATTCATCTCCGCCATACACAACGTTAGGATCTTCATATTCAATAATATACAGCAGTTCTCCCCCTTTTCTAAACAGTGTTATCTTTGGTGACATCATCCATTGGACCTTCGATTCAGGTTAATCAATGTAAACTACTACGAATTGTTAGCTTAATTACTAGGTTATCACTCTTACAGATAGTGTAGTTCCCAGTTTGATTTAAATTACAATCCCCACTTTATTTTCGTATGTAAAGATCTTTGGAGGTGTTAATTTTGAACGCTTGATCTATTTATTGGCCCTAAGGCATGTGATCTTAATTTAAGATACGTTGAGGGATACAATTTTGAAAAGTAACATGTTCCCGTCGAAAAAATCTTGTTTAGTCATGTAAATCTTTATGTGTTTTGTCTTTCATTACAAAACAATATATATTAAACTTCTGGGGTTTTCATTATCGATGAAATTTTGTACTTTTAAAATAAATGTTACATAAAATGCAAACATTTAAACTTGTAGTGAAATGATTCAAACATATTCTCCATTTTCTTTTTTGTGTTTACCTGTAAAATATAGTTGTTTATTTTTGTCAGCGAATAAAATTACATTTTGGGATAAATATTTCACTTCATAGTACACATTATTCAACTGGAGGCATTTGTCGCGTTTTTAATCTTGGAATACGGTATGTAGTCCATTAAAGGTACCATAATTATTAAAAGACTTAAGGCTACAAACAACCAAAAGTAACATAAACTTATGAGAAAAATACTTGGCTGAAAAAGAAATTTTATAAACATATATTATCATATGTCACAAAAATTATTCAAATTGAACACAATGTAAGTCATCCATGGGCTCTTCCAAATAAACCAATCTAATGGCTTGTGTTACAGATATTTTCATTTTATTTTCAATTTTCTCGAATTGAAATATAATTTCGTTGTTTCTTTTATGTTCAAAGTGCTTCTTGTAGTTTAGATTTTGCTCGAAAACTTTAAAGTGTTAATACTTACGGAAGAGTAAAAGAATTACATACACAGGTTTCAGAAAGTTTTGGAAACTTAAACATTTCATTATCAAAGAATATGTAAGTGTTTCTTTGTTGAAACAAATTAGAGACAATCATAAATTTATTAATCAAATTCTTTGTTTTCTGTTGAAATGTCATACGAAATTTTAAATAAACGTTTGTCTGGTTAATTTTAAATGACAAGAAACGACCTAATTACAGAGTAATTTTCAAGTATGTATCATTTTGACACAAGAATTTTTTTTTACACAATTCATGGAAGTTTAAGACACAAAGTTTACATTTTTGTACAATATCCATCAATTGTAAGATACAACCTCTAACAATAAGGTTCGGTGAATGAAGTCAGAATGGACGATCTGGTCTACACTAGAGAAACAAAAGGCTGCACATGTGTAGCAGCAGGTGTTGACCATCTGCCCCCCCCCCCTCCCCGTTGTTCAGTTGAGACTCATTCGTGTTCCGTGTAAGACTTATTTTACAAAGTGCTTGTTTAGTACGTTGGCTCTTAATTGAAAACAAGAAAATGAACGATCAAAAGATACATTTAAAGTTTAGTTTTAAACTTGGCAAGACATCGAAAGAAACGTATGCGGTGTTTCTACGTGTTTATAAAGAATAAGAACTGTCTATGAAGTGTGTGCACAAGTGGCTCACCCGTTTTCGAGTGAGTGAGTGAATATTAACGTCGCACTGCTCAGCAACACGAGGGCTTTTGGTGACGGACCACGTAATTTTGAACCATGGTCAAGTGATTTGGACGACACCTGAGCTGGCACCCCGTCTCCTAACTACCACACCACACCAACGGGAAAACGTTTCAGCTCTCGACACATTTAATGAGCATCGCTGCCCTACACGGAGGGTCTTTTAGTGGCACTGGGCTCAAACTCATGACAGGCCTGCCATGCCGATACCTTGACCACTGGGCTACCGCAGTCCCACCCGTTTTCGAGAAGGCCGTCAAAGCATTCCTGACAGCAGCGTAGCGGAAGACTGGTGATCTCCGTCAGTGACGAAAACATTGAGAAAGTGAGGGAATTAATCTAACTATTTATTATAATTAAACTAATTACTTTTTTAGCAGTTTTTTCCTTAAAGATAGAAAAACCTAGCATCGATGTTTATAAATCTAAGTTTTAAAAAATACTACAAAATACTTATTTCAAATAAATAAATAGTGGGGTTAATTGCGTTGATTAAAATTTAAATGAGAGTAGGATGCTGCTGCCTTTCTTTTACAAGTGCTGTTATATCAGGTGTAGTATTTGAAATCTACCGTCTCAATATGTCCGTTTTTCAGACTGTTTCTATACTAATTTTTAAGATAAAGAAGAGCTGAAATTCCTTCATTCATTAAATGAAAGACCTTCCCAGACCCCCTACAAAGGCCCTGGGGATTCCCCGAAGGTCAGCAGACCACAGTTTGAGAATCGCTGGTCTAAGGCATAAACGCATAAACATCAACACAAACAATTACTTACATAATGGCTTCTCTAGAAAGAACATATTTCGGAAGCGACCATATTTCAAAAAACGGTACGCTTAAAATAAATGATAGTTAAAAAGAACTAAAAGAAAAAGAACACGATTTTATTGTAGATCGAACTATAGATTGAAATCTGTATTTGTATTAACCATGAGAGTTTTCGCATTACGCTTTTAACTTAATCTTTTATTCGCCAAATCTGGAAATGGGATCTGGAATTAGTTGCCAAATCAGGAAATGGAAAATCATTAATCCTGATCATCCTGATCAGGATAACGAAACAAAATTATTTGATTATAGAACTGTAGTCGGTGCTTGACAAGTGTGCAAAATTTCGAATTAATCTGACCTTTTAAAGTTTAAAAATCGAGCTCAAGATTTTGTTAGCAGGTGAAGGTAGTAAAAGCATGTTAGCCGCCTCCCCCCCGTATGAATTAAAAAACATGAAAACACTTCCGTTTTTTAAACTATAACCATTTATTAAATAAGGTTATTTTTATAAGTATAAACACAACTAGAATCCACTATCGAGAAATTTGAGAAATATCCAATAAAAAGAATGATTTTGGCGCAACATATCACACTTCATTACGTCCTTGATAATTTACAGACAAATTCCTCTCCATATTTAGAATCCCACAAGAGTGCCATCAACAACAAGAGAAAAAGAGTGAAAAAAGACCGAAAATAAACTGTTCTATTTACACCATTCGTCTTCTTGATAAACAATTTCCCAACGTTCACACTGATTACGGCGGCCGTAAATTGATATAAAGCTATCGCCCAAACGTTGGCTTGACAAGTGATCAGTTGACATCACGTGTTGTTCGCTTCGTGTTTCTTTCGTGTTATCATTAACCTTCTAAACACGTTATCAGACGAATATGTTTCTAAACATGTTTGTTTAACGCTTCGTATTACACCCATTTTTAGACAAGACAGAATTGCTCTTTTTTTACTACATGAGTTAGCACAGTTTGAATCGTTGAATTAGTGACCTTCGCTGAATGTATACATTAAGAGGGTTCTAGATATGTTCGAAATAGGAACGTTAAAAATATGTTCGATTTCAATGACTATACCCCAGTAGCGCACACAGGAATTTTTCAAGGGGCGGGGGGATCCGGGTCGAACGATCACCATTCTTGCATCATGCTCCTTTTGATTTTGTCGATTTTCGGGAACAAAACACAGTAAAAAACTAATTATTGAATAAATAATTAGCATTAATTAATAAAATTAATCATTAATAACAAATACTTAATTAAATTTTACGTACTATATACTAAGAGTTATGATCAATCGGGAAAAAATTAGGGGCTTTGGGGGGGTCGGACCGCCAGGATCCCCCCTTGTGTGTGCCACTGCTATACTTTCAATAAAAGTTTAATTTAATTACATCAAAACTGAAGTTTACAAAATTTTAATGTGGATATCTAGGACAAATAATCTTTTGTACCTTTCATTGGATATTTGATTTATGGGAAGGTATTTTTATAAATTACTCTTTTATATCACACTAGCCATTACCCGTACGCTTCGCTAGGTGATTTATAATGTTGTATGTATATATATTGTTTGTATACATAAATTAAAGATACCTAAAAGTCCTAAGATTAAGCGTTTGATTATATTGAAATACATTATTAAAACTCTCACCTCTTGATTTAAAAAGAACAGGAATTGAACATATAAAATTATCATTGAATTATCATTTACGCGTAACGTCCTCCCACAAAATGGATTTCAGCAAAAAAAAAAAAACATTTTTAGCACAGATCTCCTCTCAACAAAATAAGAATGCTTGACAAATTTCAAGTCTGAGAGAGCCTAACAGTTCAAAATCTTAAATTTTATATCAATATGCTCCGTAATCTTCCATGAGAGTCGATTTCCTCAAAACGCGTTCTTATCTTATCTCTACTCAACAAAAGACACATTTTTATCAAATTTCCAAGTCTGTAGGTATGGTAGTTGAAAAACATGAATATTTATCTATAACTCACCTTTATACCTCACAAACCACCTTGGGGGTAAATTTTCGCAAATCTCATTCTTAGCGGATATTTGCTCCATAAAAGGAACATGCCTGCCAAATTTCAAGTCTGTAGGTCTAAGACTTCTGGAGATCTCGTGATGTGAATAAGTGAGGCGCCTTTTCCGTCTTTGTGAGTCGACTTCCTCAAAACTTGTTCTTAACATCTGTACCCAATAAAAGAGACCCGTGAACCGAATCTCAAGCCTGGGGGTCTAATAAATAAAAAAACGGAAGGAACGGAATTATTTATAAAAAACGCCCATTATATATAATCCTTTTCAACTCCTTTTGGGATTCGATTTTCGCAAAACCCGTTTTTAACAGATCTCTACTCAAAGAAAGGAACATGAATACTAAATTTTAAGCCAGCAGTTTTGGAAATATCATGATGAGGGAATGAGTGTGTCGTTTATCTCCTTTATATATATATATATATATATATATATATATATATATATATAGAGAGAGAGAGAGAGAGAGAGAGAGAGAGAGATGAAGCCAGTTTTTGACTGGAAGTCACTAACAGCTAGAAAATAGGGTGTTATTTTAACTTACGAATTGCTCACATATGAGACTTACATACAAGAACCTTTTCGAGAAGTTTCCTAAATGTCTAATCATTGTTTTTGACTACTGAGAGTAAGTTACGTTTAGACTGAAATTCTCCTTTAGACGCTGCTCCTTTTAAATACTTGACATTTTAATTTTAAATGACTTTGTTGAGAAAAATCTCTGATCACAAATATTTCATTTCTTATATGGCATTAATATATTTGCCATATATTTAATTTAAGGTATCCGACTACTTGCGGTGGCCGAGTGGTATAGGTATAGGATCGTGGCTGGCTTTGTCATGAGTTCGAGCCCAGTACCACTAAGCACCCGCCGTGTAGGGCAGCGATGCACGCTAAATCTGTCGAGAACTGAAATGCCCTCCCGTTGGTGTGGTAGTTAGAAGAGGGGGTACCAGCTCAGGTGTCGTCCACGTCACTTGATCATGGCTCAAAATTACGTGGTCCGTCGCCAAATGCCCTCGTGTAGCTGAACAGTGCGACGTTAGTATTCACTCACTCACCCGACTACTTGCGACAACTTTTTTTTGAAAAAACGAAGACATGGAGATTTTTTTGTGTGTTATTTTTAGATTAACTTAGTATAATTTAAGGAAAAAATCCTAAAATTGAACAGAAAAAAAAATTATTATTAAAATGGGAAGAAACTGGTAAAAATGTACAAAAAAAATTACATAAATGGGGCCCATCCTGTACTTTATGAACAAACTCACAATTTTTCTATTTTGATGTCTTGCTTTGTTATTCGTGTTTGAAATGATCTTCAGGATAAGAGATATTTTAATTTTTACAAAAACTATAACGCTTTATCTTAGTGACTGTATTAAATTGCTTAAGAAAACAGTGATTATATTCACATAAGGAACTGTAAATTTTGAAATAAAACAGGGATTGACAAATCTGAAAAACACTTCTATTGTTATACAGAACATACACAAAAAGTTTCAGCAAATTATTTTCTAAACTTTCTGAGCAATCTCTGTACCCGTTCAAGTTTTTTGAAAAAAAGCACATTTCGAGTAAACGCATTTTAAAGTTTGACATCTTGTGAAAAGCTTTGACACTTGCTTTTACTAAAACACTTGTGGTTTTTGTTCTGGTGAAGGGAAAATAAAACACTTGGTATTTTTATAAAGCTAATAATATGGTCTATAAAATACAATCATAAAAAAGTGTGTCAATTTTTGAAAAAAATCATAATTTTAAAGTAGTCGGATACCTCAATAATTAACAGCTTTGTACTTCAGTTTTGTATCCATAGCTAAGAATTTTTAATTCCTTGAATTGTTAAAATGGAAAACTTTCTAATTTTGTGTTTGGCAGAATATGTATTATGTTTTGCTACCGGAAATTTATCAACCCAACAGCCAACTTACCCACCAAATTAATTTTAGAATTTTTTTTTCTTGGGTTACATGTGTAGTTAAATTAATTTCAATATATTTGTAATGCTTCTACTTGTAATTACTCTCAAATTTATTAAATTTTTTTTAGCACAAAGCCAACATAAGATAAAAAAAAACCCAAATAGCATCTAATATACTTTTTACCCACATTTTTTTAAGTCAAGTTCAAATGGAAAGGTTTTTATTTAAGAGCTGTGTCAAGCATATTTCTTTTATTCTATATAATACTATACTAAATTATTAAAAATCTAATTTAAAGCAAAATAGTAACCAAGAAAATGCAACAACAACCACAAAGATAAACTTTTTGGCTCAGGACTAGCAATGTAGAGTTGAACAAAATTATAAAGCTCCAACGTTCATCTTTATTTGTGTTTGTACAGGACAAATAAAGTTTAGAAGATGAATTACCTTTAGAAATAATGTACCAAAATTAAAAGCACTAAAATTATTTGTAAAAATTCTAAATTGCCATAATCACCCCCAAGAATATAAAGTTAATCTGCTTACCTCATGTAAAGGACTAACATAAATAAAATCACAATACTGCCTTTCAAGAAATTAGATTTTTATATAATCTTTCACTACTGCCCAAAAGTTACTGATTTTTCTATTGCCATCAAATTAATTGAAAGTACAATGAATTTTTCCTTTTCAGAGACTGATAGCCTACCAATTTATTGAGCAAAAAAAATCGATGAAAGATTTGAAATCTAGTTACCTTTACTATTCCCTTTCCGAAAATTGCTGTCTAGACAAACCTTAATTTCTTTCAAAAGCGCTATTATAAAACTTTTAAATACTTTTGGCAATAAAAGACAATACAACATCTGAGTATTCCCTATTTCGATGCTTTCTGACATGACTGCCTAATGTTGATTCTGCATATGCCCAGAAAATACCTGTACCACAGGTTGAGTAGTATCGGTTTAAGCAACGAATACCATTTTTATTTCAAAACATTGAGAAAAACGTTATAATATTAGAATTTAGTTTGAAATGATAAACGCCAAACAATTGGGTTTTTTTTCTTCCCTTTTAACAGAATAATTATTAACTACAATTAAAGATTCTCAAGGAAATATTTTTATAGATAATATTTCTTTTAATTGTATAGTTAACAGCTTAAACACAAGATATTTTTACTACCCTAATTTCGAACCTTTTATAGTAAATCTCTTTCTTTGATGATGATTTTGTATATTCTCCATAAACACCAGTCCCAAAGTCTGAGTGTGTAATATGGATTCAAATAATAAATACTATTTTTATTCCAAAACATTAATAAAACTGTAGTAATTCTTAGAATTATTTAGTTTGTGAAAAGATAAAATAATAACGCCAAACGATCCCTTCACCTCTTCCATTTAAATGATTAATTTTTAACACCGATTTTAAAGATACTTATGACAATATTCTATATAAAATATTTGTTTCAATTGAATAGTTAAAAAAATTAGGATCAATAAAGATATTCTTAACTAAGCCTAATTTCGGACCTTTTACTATCTCTCTCTTTTTTTTATGATGATATTGCCTATTCTCCGTAAACACCAGTATTATAGGCTGAGTACAAACGATTTAAACAAAAAGTATTTTTTTTCAGAACATTAAAAAATATATATTAATCTTTAAAATTGTTTAGTTTGAAAACGTAAAACAATTACAAAAAATGTCAAACGAATTTTCTTCTCTTCTTTTTACTGTGAATAGCTAGCTCTTAATAATGATTATTAAAGATTCTTAAGAAAATAATTTGTGGATAATATTTCTTTTAAGTGGATAATATAACAGATTAGGTTTATTAAAGAAGATACGTTTTTCTATGCCAAATTTTAAACATTTTATTACCCTTTTTATTTATAAATTTATTTATTTTTTGTATTTGACTTTGTCCTTTAATAGTAAACGAAATATTTGTAGAATTATTTTGAAGAGTTATATATATATATATATATACACACACACTGGTGTGCAAAAATTAAGGACGAAGTCGAAAAATTAGCATATCAGCTGAACGAAGAGGCAGAGCGGACAGAAAGACCAATCAGGAGATTAAGTAAGGTGATGTACGGTAGCACATGCGCAGATATGCAGGAAGAGGTAATGGGGGAGTGTCTGAGTAGTATAAAGCATGTTGTCGGTTAAGATCAGTATTTCTGGCAAAGAGATTGCACGCCGTATAGCAGTTAAAATCACACCGAGTTGCTGCCTCAGCGAGAAATGACGAATAATCAATCTGTTAGACGAAATCGGGATGCTTTTACCCGAGGTCGAATCATTGGGAAGTTGGAGGAAGGCCGCAGTGTGACAAGTGTGGCTGCAGAGTTCGGAATTGATCACAGCATCGTTTCATGACTTTGGAGACAATTTCAAACTACAGGAACAGCTATCCGGGGGTTTAGTAGTGATCGTCCACGAGGAACCACATCCGCAGATGACCGGTACATTGTTTTACAGGCCAGAAGAAACAGGCGGCAGACAGCGGGAGAAATCGCTAGACACACGACACAGGCGACTGGACGACCGATATCGCGTTTTACCGTGGCCAGAGGACTGCACGATGGTGGTCTGTTTGCACGACGCCCTGTACGGTGTGTACCTTTAACGCCTGCCCATCGGAGAAGGCGTTTTCTGTGGTGCCGGGAACACCGGAATTGGAGAGACAATGAATGGGGACGAGTACTCTTTACAGATGAGAGCAGATTCAGTTTGAGTAGCGATTCTCATCGCATACTCATCTGGAGAGAGCGGGGAAGTCGCAATCATCCCTCGAACATCATTGAAAGGGACAGGTATGGAGGTCGCGGTGTTCTCGTTTGGGGAGGCATCATGCTTGGTAGTCGTACAGACCTTCACATCTTCGACGCAGGTTCAGTCAACGGGACCCGTTATTGTAACGAGATTCTTCTTCCATATGCGCGTCTTTTTAGAGGCGCTATGGGTCTGCAGTTCCTTTTCATGGACGACAATGCACCATGTCATCGCACAGTAGCTGCCGGACAGCTCTTAGAGAATGAGGATATTGAACGTATGGATTGGCCGGCACGATCTCCGGATCTCAATCCCGTCGAGCATGTATGGGATTTTCTAGGCAGGCGCTTGGCAGCTCGTACCTTACCACCAGTAACAATTCGGGAGCTTCGATTGGCGCTGCAAGACGAATGGGCAGCAATGCCTCAACAACTCATTGACACCCTCATTCTCAGCATGGGCAGACGCTGTGAAACCTGCCTAGCAGTCAGGGGAGATCATATCCCCTACTAAAGACCGGATGTTTCTTGCTGGACACCCATCTCAGGGATGTTTCGGCCTTCAGTCGCATTGCGCTCCATGCTACTTTTTCAATCAAGCTTCTTTTTATCCCTCTGATTTCTCTTTTAGTAAGTGTTGCTTACATTACACATGTCCTTACGTATTGGGGATCTTACGGTATTAAATGTGTTGATTTGGAAGGCTTTTGTACAAAGTTATATTGAAAAAACCGTCTCGTCCTTAATTTTTGCACACCAGTGTATATATATAGATTATTTTTAGCGTGAATATATCTTATAGAGAGATGTGATTGTTTTAAGATAAAGTTCTATAATTACAAATATTATATTACGTATCTAAGTAATATAGTCACGTGTTATTTAATAAAAAAGATTCTAGTGTATGATAAGATTGGTGGCAAAATTAGCAGAGGTTTAAGAAAGAAATATTTCAAAAGTATTAAATATTTTCATTTATCAGTAGAATTTAAATAATAAAATATTTCATGAGTTATAGGAATTTTAAAAGATATATTTTCGAATAAGAACTTTCTGGCAATGATATACAAAAATGGCGTATTTCTCAGAAGAATCCTGAGTAACAATTACTAAGCAATTTTTCACTCAAAAGATGTCAACTTTTAAAATTAAATTATGGAAATGTTTGATGTCTTAGCCACAACTTTTATTATTTGAAGTTTCGGAATATTAATAAGTACTTTGTCTCACGCGCTTATGACAAGTGTGTTCATTTTGAACGATTTGATACTTTATTTTTTAATGCTATTTTTAATTAAAAAAAACTTATTTATTTTAATTTTATTCCGTGTCCTTTTCTTTCAAATTTTACTTATTTCTTTTTACTATTAATATATTACATTTTTGGATCGAATTTTACTTTCATAAATTTTGGGGGTAAGGGCACATGCTCAATTTTATAAAATTATTTTTCAAAATTCAAAAAGTAATAATAAATGCAAATTTTCTTTACCGTTCAATTTTGAGACGTTACAATAAAAGGGTTCATGAGATAGTTTTTTATTTAATTGAAACAGGAATTAATGTTACAAAACACCACACGGAAAAAATCAAAATAAAGTTGAAAAACTTACATAGGTAGACAGATTTGTAAAATAGAAGAAAAAAAAAAGAGACAAATGAAACATAAATCAGCTGAAACATCCAACTCTTAGTAATAGAATGTGACTCATATTTTTAGGGTGTCATTTGGTGATTTTATCCCGTTTTCTCACCTTTACATCTTCCAGGGGACTCCACGTTTCATTCCTGAAGTTCTTTTTGCTCATTTACAAAAAGAATCACAGTAAAATCCGGCATACTTTAGCACCAAAAATAAGATCGAAATTTACGGGTGCGAGTTATACGCCAAGTATAAAAATGATAGCTTTAAAAATAGAAAAAAGGAGATGAGCATTGAGCAAATTAGATCTCTACCAGTGGCGCACACAAAGGGGGGCGCACACCCTACAAAGCCATTGATTTTTTTCCCAATTGATTGCCATTCTAAGTAAATAGTACGTAAAATTTAATTATATATTTGTTGTTTATGATTACTTTTATTAATTAATGCTAATTATTTATTCAGTAATTGTTTTTTTTTTGCTGTTTTTTGTTCCTGAAAATCGACAAAATCAAAAAGAGCATGATACAAGAAGGGTGGACTTTAGATCCCGGACGTCTCTCTCCCCCTTGAAAAATTCCTGTGTGCGCTACTAATCTCTACATATGTCAAAATACAGTTTATTTGAAAGATATGACTCACTTTATGAACTTGAAGAGTTGTAATTCTAGAAGTATACTATTTTTTCAGTAGTCTTGGATAATGCTTCGAATAAAAGACTTCAAAGCGTAAAAGCTCTACATACGCACATTTCAGGGAAATTCAGGTGGAGGGGGGGGTACGTTATACGGCGAATATACATCAAAATTAAAAAAATGCAGCTTGAAAATATAAATGCTAACAAAACTTGAAACTATTTACTACGTAAAGATACCTTTTGCATTGTATAGTTGTAAATGTTTTTGCTATACGTGTAATTCAAATTAAAGTAACATTAGTGTGACTTCTGTTGATGCAGATTGGATGACAAATAACTTATATTAGGGATGTAAGATGTATTTTTTTTAGTAGAATGCATGCTGAATGGGAGTCCTCTGCCAAATGGTTTCGAAGCAATTAATTATTTTTGCTGCAGTTTCACTTTTTTGACAAGAGGATTTGTGATTTGTTTCAAAATGCCGTTTTACCGACGATGTTCTGTATACCACTGTTCATCACATAAGACACGCATTGCTTTTTTTTTTCGCCTTTTGTCATATTTCTAGATTCACCAAGTTTGAAATTCTCTGTTGCACTTACTATCTTGCACTTTTTGTCCTTTTGCTGAACTACCCATGTTAAATAACTGTTAAAAATCGTAAATATAACACAGATAAAAATTGGCTATGCTATACGAAGACAAATTTTGCATCATAAACAGTGGCGTAACGTACACCCCCGTGACCCCCGCACCGCGGTGGGGGGAAGAACTCTAGGGGGCCCAAAGCCTGAGCGATGCCTACGTAAGATCCGTTTTGCCAAAATGCAAAAAAAATTTATCTCTGGCGCGACCAAAATATTGTGTCACGTGCCACTCATTCATCATCACTGCACTATAAAGTAACACAAAAGCTATTTGTGTAACTTTATAGTGCATAAAGTAACACAATAGTCAAAAGTATGACGGACCTCATACTTTTGAACCATGATCAAGTGACGAAAATGACACCTGAGCTGATACCACTTGTCCAAACTACCCCACCATGGGGAGGGGGGGGGGTCTCAGAGCCCCGACAGATTTAATGTGTATCAAGCCCTCTTCGTGGAGAGCCTTCAGTAGCACTAGGGCTCGAGCTCATGACATGCGTGCCACGAGTTTGTGATCATGACCACTAAGCTACCGTGGCAAATATTACTTTTTTGAGAAATCAAAACGTTCTTATTTTCCATTTCAATATCCGACTATACATCCATGTGTGTGTGTGCATCTACAAACAGATATATTTTTCAAAAATCAAAATTCAAAAATAACACACCGGACAGTTCGTTAAATATAATTTATTTCTTTAACGATTTTATGTATCAAATCCGAACTGTCCAAAACGCTAAATTATCTTTTTACTAACGAATATGTTATGAAACATGTAAAAAAATTTTTTTAAAAAACTTATTCAAATAAATTGCACATTCCTAGTTGTATTTTAAAAGCAAATAGTTTTTGCTATTTTATTTTTTAACGATTTTATGTGATTGAAATGTTAATTTTTCTGAAATAATTAAATTTGGTTCTTATTTCTTATGTATTCTTATGACCAATTTCGCCAAAGGAAAAAAAACATCCCCAACTCAAAAAATGCCTCCAAATGCTATCATCGTTATTATTACTGAGCTAAAACGTGGACGGGAATTGTTTCCACCGTTGGCTGTATATCGCGGCATTTAGCAACATCTTTTGATTTGACGAAATTGGTCGACGAGAAAACACAAAAATCCCATTAATCATGTATGATTTTCATGTATTCCTTACTATACTAATTTATGCAGTGTAAAAAACAGTAAAATAAAATAAAATAATTTTCATAATTCAAAATTTGTTCTAAGGCTTTTTCAAGTTAAATAAATACCTGGACCTGTTTTTAATAGAGTAGGCATTATAATCAGCGCCTTAATTTGTCTTATGAATGTCTGGTTTAGTACGAAATTATACAAGTAATTTTACTAGGAAGCTGTACAAAGTATTTAAGTTAATTAGCCATCACACCCAAGAATATATGAAAATACACTGGGCATATACTAGAAGGGCATAGTTGGAAATAAAGATAAAAAAAAAATTTTAATTCTGATACAAAAATAAGTTAAAGCTTACAGTCTAAAAAAAGTTATACGTAACTTAAAACAAACAACTTTGCGAAATTCAATTCATATCAAATTCGACTTAAAAAATAATAGTAGACTAGCTGGTATACCCGGTCTTCGCACGGGTGAACTGAAAAATTGAACAACACACATTGAAGGATAAAGAAGTTTATAATAAGTTAATTTTACGTGTATTGCAAATTAAACAAAAAAAGCTTTTTTTGCGTAGCTCAGCAAAACAAAAAAAAAGAGAGAGAAATAAAACACCTTTGTTAAATTTTAAGTATGTAGATCTAATAGCTGAAAAAAAGGATTTTTTTATTTATAATTCCTCGTAACACTCTTGAGGGTCGATTTCTCAAAATACCTCCCTAAGCTGATCTCGGCTCAGCAAAAGTAACACATAGTTAGAAGTTTTGTGTAACGAATGCATAAAGTAGTGTAAATAATTTTTATCTGAATGTGTAATACATTAATATTACTTTCTGTTGTATTCGCAAGCAACGCCGTTTCTTAAATTATAATGGCGATTCAATGAAAAACATAGCTAAATATTAACGATAGAGTCAAGTTGGCAAATGCCTAGCTACTTTCGTAGCTCGAGCTTTATTCGAGCTTTGTAAGACCTGCCGTGTAGGGGAGCGATGCACGTTATTATTTTATCCACCGCATTATGATTTACTGCCGTTTTTTTTATACAATATATTTTTTGGATCACTACATTTACAAATTAAGGGATATACATAAACAAAATACTCCACTTTGGAAAATTTAATCCGTTAGAGCTAATAAATTAGTTAAAGATATTCCACTGTAAAATTAATTATGTACACCGTTCACTTAAAATAAGTAGTAAAATCATTTTCCAAGGTCATCACTAACATACAAAAACATAAGACACTTAAATTTTGACATAAACTATTTTTTCGGGACAAAAATAATAATCTTTGCAATCCGCTGAAAACGCCGTAGGCTGAAAACGCAATATCTGCTACAAAACTATTCGGCTTTCCCGCTAAAATACTCATCATAGAACCCGTGCTGCCATATATCTTAGAAGAGTGGATTTCAATGAATATTACTGCTAAGTATTGTGGTTGAATATTCCTTCTAAGTTGGTGTAGTGTGGTAGTTAGGAGAAAGAGGTGCCAGCTCAGGTGTCGTCCACGTCACTTGACCATGGTTCAAAATTACGTGATACGTTGCCAAAAGCCCTCGTATAGCTGAACAGTGCGACTTTAATATTCACTCACTCCAAAAATTACAGTACAGTAGTTATAATTATTTTTATACTTAAAAACGCAATATCTGCCTATTCAATTAAAATTATAGTGTTATAATTAACTACTAACCACAAGCAAATTTTGAAATTTAGTCCAAATGATGCAGTGTGAAAGAGAAAGTTTATTTAAGTACCAGAACCAATAAAAGCATTTATTTTGAAAAAAGATCAATTTCTTACTACCAAATGTGCATAATAAAATCATAAAAAATATAATAAATAAAGAGAGATTTATAACAACCTCTCCCTTCAAAACTTTGTTTTATTCTGAAATAAAAAAAAACAGGCATTATTCTGATCACGGGAATTAATTAGAAGCGAGCCCCTTGCGTAGCCAAAACAAAAAGAGTTTTTCACAAACAAAAGATAGATATATGCTGCGGTGGAATTTTTTGCAGCGCAAGCCAGATTTGCTCGCAGATGCCAGAATTTTTCCTACTTACTTGACAAATATTGTCAGATTTTGGACACTTTTTACAAATTTTTATAAATTATGGCCTATGTGTTATTCTGATGTATAACCTATATTACTGTAAAGTTTCATTAAAATCCATTCAGTTGTTTTTGCGTGAAAGACCCACAAACATCCTCACAAACTTTCACATTTATAATATATATTAGATTAAAGACATGCATTATGCCTGGAATATTATCTGTATGCTTTTCTGGCGCTATTTTGCTATTCTCTATTTCAAAATTGAGAGACATCTTCTACAAAGTTAAATACAATTATTAGAGAGAGTGTAACATTTTTTATTTATATTGATCCAATTTTAAAGAAATTATTTTAAATCAATTTTCTGTTTACAGTGTTCCAAGTACTTGAATAAAATTATTTCATCATAAGCAACTAAAACCATACAAATCATCAATTCCTCAGAAAAGGGCGATTCATTAGAATCATTTTTATACGATTAGTATGTATCAATTTTTTGCTTAGAATGTGTTCCATACAAGACAAAAATTTATTTATCATAAGGATAAAAGCTGTTCAGTTGTTAATTTTAAAAAAGAAATGCTCAAATAAAAGAAACACATTCATTTATATTTAAAAAATGCTACATAACAACGAATTAATTTATAATTATATATCAACGTTTCCCAGTTATTTATTTATCAAAAAATCGACATGTTTTCAAGAACACGATAAAAGATTATAATAGGCATTCGTATCCAAAAAATTAAAAGATAAGTTTTGTAATAAATGTAAATTAATTAAAAGTCACAGAAGTATAGCTGTTTATTTCTAAAAAGAAAAACCCAACAACTCTTTGTGCTTAAAGTAAGTAACAAAGATTGCGTTTAAAGAACTCAAAATTCGCCATTTTTTTCAAAATCGTTTCCATTACCATTCGAGTTGCAATTTTGCACAAAGAACTATTATAATTCTATTCCAATAAAAATAAATGTTTCAGTATAAATTATAAGCGAACGATTTAAAATTCAATATTCACACGATGTGTGTGAATAATATACGGATACAAATCTTTTGTGTGTGTTCCTGTAAGAATTCGTGATTCGCATTTTAATGACTTCCTGTAACCATTTTTTTAAATTTTAAATTAATTGTCTTCTGTGTTAATATCTTTCCATTTTTTCCCCTCTATAAGAACAAAAGGTTATTCGAAATCACTCAATTATTTTATTTAAAGAATCGTTTGGCATTCGAATTACATTTGGGATGGGAATTTTATTTTTTAATAAAATTTTGTATGAATCACAAATTAAAAAGAAGCATTTACAAAAGAGCACCGATTTAATTTTCTTTTTTAATAATCATGAAATAAAATAACTACAAGATAGAGCATTAAAGTTAAATGAAACAATGGAAAACGATACATCAAAATGCATTTTTAACTAATTCTAAACAAAAACCGCAACGTCAATAATTTTTGTTATGAATTTTTAATAAAGATAATTCTATGTCTTAGACAAAAACCGATAAATTTCTTCTTTTGTTTTAAGAATTTTGTAGCAGCTGTAATGTCCTTCACTATTAACATTACTGTTTCAAAGAATATTCCTTTTTCGTGTTAGAAGATGAGAAAATTTCCCTATTGTTGTCAAACAAGAGCAAGGACAAAAATAATAAAACAACTATGCGAAGAGTGAGATTCATTGTGTGAATCATCGAAGCGACAAAAGATATGAGTCATAGCTTTTGCTTCTAATCATAGCGAGGGAAAAAACTTGTTTCTATTAATAATGCATTTCGAAAAGCGCCTTTATCAGCGTTTATCTAGAAATGTGGATTTTCCTTTGTCTCCCGGTTGTTTAGTCTATTCCATTAAATAAATATCAAGGTTCTTATGCAAACCACAATTTATAATCATAATGTTCGCTGGAATTTTTAAATAATAAAAAAGAAATGTGTGTGTGGTTTAATTCGAGTGCAGTCTTTTAAATGGAGTTGACATTTTGAGGTTTCCAGGTAAAAACAGAAAGAGGGTATTTAACGAAAGTGAAAAGCTTTTAAAATTCTTATTCTTTTTTTCGCAAAAAGTAGGAAAAGAGGTTATTGAAAGTTCATAAATATAAAAAAAAACGCTGACTTTGACGTGAAAGCACTTAAAATATTTTAGTGTAATTATACGATTGGCTTTAAATATTTTTTTATTATTTTTGATGGTATGAATTAACATTGTTTCGAGTACATGTCATTCAATGAATTACTGGATACGTGAGCAGGGGTGTAGCATGTATTTCGTTTGTTATTTATGAAAACATTTTACGTTTTAGTGGGAAAACTTACATTGAATAGAAATTTGTTTATCTGTTAAAACGTTTCGTTTAAAATCTCCTCTATATTTCCTTTAAATTGAAATAAATTCACGCACATACAGCTTTTTATAAGAATACACACATACAGCTCTTTATAGAAGAATATTAAATATTCTTCTAATTTACGTATATTTGTTCCATTTTTCATCAATCAAGCAGTGAATATGTTTTGAAGCTTACTATTCTCCAAGGTAAAATATTTAATTAAAATAAATAATAAAATAACATATTTGTAACATTGTAAAATAATAATGTATGTTATAAATTTATTGGGGTGTTTTTATGATAATTAAATTTATTACAAATATTTTTAAGTAAAATTATTTTATAGCTTTAAAAAAATGATAAAATAAACTAAATTAGCATATTTTTTCGATCTCACCAATCTTTTATTATTTTTTATCTGTTTAACAATATTGAGTGATTGGTAAGTTTAAATTAATATGACTTTACATGCCATATTTGAAAGAGTATAGTTATATTTTCTTGAAATAACTACAACCAGCGACGCACACAAGGGGGGGGGTCCACCCCCCAGACCTTTGATTTTTTTTCTAATTGATTTTAATTCTATGTATATAGTAAGTAAAACTTAATTAAGTATTTTTTATTAATAATCTTTTTTATTAATTAATGCCAATATTTATTCAATAATTAAATTTTTATTTTTTGTTCTTGAAAATCGACAAAATCAAAAGGAGCATAATACGAGAATGGTGAACTTTCGGCCTTTATCCTTGGAAAAATTACTGTGAGCACCACTCACTACAAGCATTAACAAAGTAAAAACAACCTAAATATTTTTTAACACCAATGGTTATATAAACGAGAAAATATATATGTAAGAGATTATTATAAAATATATTAATTAAAACTAAGCAACAAAATATATGATAACTGAATACTGTAAAGTAAATACTAGTTTACTGTTGAAATTATTAACAATTAGAAGGTATAAAAAATTAAGTTTGTATCGTACTTGTTTATCTTTGTTCAGATTTTTTTTACTCTATTCATCGCCCCAACTTCGTGAAATATTACAATTATTCGGTGGGAAATCCAAAGTGTATCTTTGATCCCACCTGACTGAGTTTTGAAAACTATAAATGTAAATTTATCAACACTGTTGAAGATTGGAATAACTATGTGAAAGTGCGTATCCAATGGACAGAACCCGTGATCTATGGATCCGAAGCCGAGAAACTTACCCACTTGACTGAAGTGATCATTCTTGTCCGGAGGCTGTTACTGGCTTATGTATATACCTCTACAGTACTCTCCCACCAGTGAGTCAATGGATAAATGAACGAACGATCTATTCGTTATGGCAAGCGTGTGAGTAGTTGCTGTTAATTGAAGCTGTTGCGTCAAGAGAGTCTGACGACTTTTTGATTACTCTTGTTGCTGGTAGATGATGCCACGACAGATCAGAAAGTTTGTGTTTTTCTTTTTAGCAAAGGTCATCAATGTGGAGGTATATATCAGGTGGACAGAACCCTCGACCCATGGATCTGAAGCCGAGTAACATGACCACTAGACAAAAGGGATCACTCCTGTCCGGAGGCTGTTACTGGCTAATGTAGATACCGCTGCAACTATATGAGGGTGAGTGAGGGTCTATTAACGTCACACCCTATAAATCTTGGGCAATTGGTGACAAACCTCACAATTTCAAGTCTCAGTCAAGCAACGAGGGCAACAACTGAGTTGGAACGCTCTTCAAACTACCACATTACGCCAACGGATGGACTTTGAGTCCTGACAGATTTAGCGTGCATCAGCCCCTCTACATTGTCTCCGGCTCATTACTGAGGTTCAAATCCATGCCACTCCAGCCAGGGCTCATTAACCGTGACCTCAAATATTTGAGGGATATACATGCTAAAGAAATAAAATTGGTACTTCTGAAAAATATTTTCAAATTTATACCTCCTGCTTAGATTAGAAGTGAGAATTTTTTCAACGTATTTTAAATTATGCCATCTACCAGTTTCGCCAAATGTAAAGGGGTTGCTCTCATGGTTACCACGCACGGGTACAGTTTTTCGTTTTTGGTTGCATATTATGGCATTTAGCGACGTCTTTTGATTTAAAGAATTTGGTCTCGACGGTAGAACACGTAAGTAGCTTTTATTTCATATTTTTTATTAATACATTCTAGAAGGAGTACCCACTATCCACCGATAGGCAGGCCAATCACCATTGTACAATTGTACAACTGTTCTTATTCGTTGTTCAAATTATAAAACTGCAATTTATATGTATTATGCAGTTCAAAGTTGGCATCATTTTTGGCGACCAAATACGGCAACTTGGTGAGCCTAAGGATGCTTTTAGAAATTACTGGAGATGTTTTGTCACAACTCTTCAGTTAAATTCAATTTTTTACAAACCATTCTCACCAACTGTACTTGTGGGAACCCCCTGGGTTCCATCCAGGGCACTAAGATTGATTTGAGGGAAAGAATGACTAGACGCCATTTGTATAATAATAACTTATATTTATTCACTTGATATCAAAACTCTAATCTAAAACTTGGTATCAAAAACTCTAATGACAAATAGCATCTATATGTCTACGTCAAACAAAAGGGATTTACTTTAAATATTAAATTAAATTACGAAATAGAAATTAATCAATAACTACGTGCAATATCCAAAGGGTTTACCGGAATAGGAGGTCTGAGAAATACACGCAACTTGAATTAGTAGCTTTCATTAGCTGAAACTAATTTTATTAAACTAACGCTTGTGGTATAAGCGGTATTGAACTAGAATACATCATCTGGTAGTACTTATGATCTCTTCATGTATATGAACCTCCTAAGGTTCCTTCTCTGAATACTCACAGCAAGGCTCCACTATCGTAATCCAATTGAATCCTATAAACTTTGTCACTACTGCTACTGGCTCAGTAGCCTTCTTCGCTAACTTACAACGCTCTCCTTAAATACTTTATTTACTTTACATATCCCATCTTCTTCTTTTAGAGTTGATTGGAAATATACGCGAATTTACAATCCCCAAAGACGCCTAAGAATATTAGTGGAAAGGTGCCGTACAGATTCGTCATATACATTATAAATAAATAAATTTATTACAGCATCCCGAATTTTTTATATGTACAACATAAAGTTTATTTGAAAATCTAGATGAAATTACTTCACAAACAAATATTTATGAACTTAGTTTGCTTAATTGTGCCTTTTAAAGTCCGTTTATAATTTTTTTATTTCTTTATTTATTGTGTGTGTGTGTAACGAATGGCGTAGCGCTAGTGAAATTAACAGTTGACGAGGAGCAGGACCATTCTAATAGAGTAAAAAACTGCAATTTAGCATTAAATGTTGTAACTTTTACAGCATTTCTTTAGTACAAGTCTTTAAAATTGTTTTTATCCATCTTCCCTTGCATGTTACGTGTTTATATACCTTAATGTTGAAATTTTCAACTTAAATCAAAAATATAATTGTATAGACTTAGAAGTCTATACTATAGATATATAGTATAGACTTCCCTATATCTGAGAGCACTAACATTTTCCCTTTTTTGATATATCTATGCAAACCTAAGACCTTCCAGAATCGTATTTTAAAAACACCTATTTGAAAGCAAACCTTAGACGGCCGAGATTTCTAGATTCAACCCCCAAAGTGACACTTTATCCCTACACTTTTCCCTCCATACGAAATCCTTAAGCGACATCTCTGGGATATTTTTGGTTAGATATGACCAGCTATCCAGCTGTAGGAAAACACACCACATTTTCAAGGGTTTCTTTTAAAAAGAGCCAGAGGGACAGACGATTTCATTCTCAGCACCCTCCACTATAACAGGAAAGTGTTCGAAAATACCCTTTTTTTCCCTTCCTAGAAATCACCTATTTGGTGGGGGAATAGGATATACATGTAAATCTCTTTTCGCTCTTACTATTCCGAAATGGATGGAAAAGCTAGGTAAATGCTGCCCACTTCGCTGTTTTAGGAATAAAACATCGTTCTGTATTTCCAAGGAATAGTTTTGCCATTTTTTTTATTTTCCCTCTGTAGGGGTAATAAAGGTAAACTGGTGTGCACTTTAGTGTCTGAAGTTGTGCCATTACTTATAGTCGCTGATCTTTTTCGGATATTTCGGGGAAAAAAGTGATATCTGTTGGTGGATTTGGGGAATTTTTCAGAGTGCATTTGTGCTTCTCAAATGGATCCATAAATCTGCTGAAATTTGACGTAATGGACATCTTTTTAAATTTAATACATTTGGTCAACAAGTAGTATTGTGAAAATATAAAGGTTTTGTAGTTTTCCAGTTGTGTCCACTTTTAGAATAAAACAAAATAAAAGTTTTCCCAAACCTTGAATCAACTTAATTGAATAAAATAATTGCCATAACTACTTTTGACTTCTTACCAACGTGACGGCAATTTGTATCTCTATTTTTAAAAAATACCTTATCCTTAGAGGCGGGAAACTTAACTAGTGTCTGTCTGATATCTTCTTTGTTTTTTGAACGTTTTGCCCAGCACAGAGTTTTCCACGGACAGATACAAGGGATAATCGGAGGGTGCTGGATCAGGAAAGTAAGGTGGATGCGTCAGAGTTTCCCAGCCTAACTCTGAGTTTCTGAGGAGCCCTCAAAGCAGCATGTAGCCTGGAGTTAATATGAGGCAGTATAATGTCCAGGGACGTCTTAAGGCCCTGGGTCCCTATGCAAAAGTAGGCCCTACCTGTGATTTTTAAAAATATACAATTAATTCACCCATGGGTGATGCCTTACTTCTAATTTATCTTTGTGACCTAGGGGTGTGGGAGTGAATAAACAACCAGGCGTTGCCATATCTAATTATCTCTTAATATCTCTTTATTAAGATCTTTAAGTTAAGATCTTAATAAAGAGATATTAAGATTATGGCAACGCCTGGTTCTTTATTCACTGAACAATCATAATATTTATATTTTAACTCAGCGTATCTGAGGTGAGAAAAGACACAATACGTATTACCAAATAAACGCGATCCTGACCACTATAATTACTTTACCGCTTACACCTAACCTCTGTTTATAAACAGTTCTTAATAATTAGTAGATCAGTCCTACCTCTAAATTCTAGGTAGCAGCAACCCTCTCGAATCTTCGAGGTAAATTCCTTATCTCACGTGGAATTGTATCCACCTTGCTTGAACGCACTTCCACGGAGAACTGACACTGGAATATCCGCTTGCTTTAAACTCAGACTCGCATAATCACTTCCCTAAAGACCACCGTTTACGCTATCTTCTGCTATTTAAAAGGTTCCTAATTTGCATAGTCCCGTTTCGCTTCTGAATTTAGTTGGAAAGAATTTGCCTTTTTCGGCCCCAAAGAACCCAAGAGGAAAATTAATAGAAAGCGTGATGAGGCTGTCGCAAATAGACAGTATATAGTCAAATACTAGTACAAACGGTAGTTTGAAATAAATAAATGTACCCAACTCACAAATCTCACCAACCCGTTCACAAACCAGGTTCGATCTATGGTCGCATTTCGACTAAATGAGTTGAATGATTGTTTATGGTATTAGATCTAGATCTAGACATGGACAACGGTCATCACATAATAATACAGTCTTGACAGTTTTGCCAGTTGACATGCACTTTGAAATTCGGTGCTTTGAAAAATATGTACTGGAATAATATTTGACCATTAAAAGTATCGAATCCTGGTCTTATTATGACTGAGTTGAGAACAAAACAAGGCCGCCACCGAGGATGAGGCTTTATAAGCCTAGGCCTTAAGACTTCCCTGATGATGTCCTTCCCATCGATCATACCCAGCTTCTTTTCGTGGAGTGTTGTTTTTAAACTATCCAGAGTTGCTGACTGTACCTCTTTGAATTTAGCTTTTCGTTCGGTGTCAACAGCTGAAGATGTATTGGTCCTCGAATGTCCCACCATGTACACAACCTTCTCGTATTGAAGCTCAACTTCGGTTTAGATGTGGTGGAATAAGGTTTTCCGGGTTCACAATATACCCTTTTCCTCGCGATATTTTCGTAGGAAATCCACCTTTCATCCCCCAGTTATCATCTACTTTAAGAAGGGTTTGGTTTGGTTACGTGCAAGCAGAGATGTGCATACGACAGTGTTTCTCAAACTGTGGGGCGTCCCCTAGGAGGGGCGTGATAACCCTGCAAAGGGGACGCGAGCATATTGAAAAGCCGAAAACTAAAGATTATTTAAAAAAATTATTAATTTAATGAAAGTAAACAAATAAAGTACATTCTGATATTATAAAAAAACAAAATACACATTTATACTGATATAATACACTAATAAATATGACAGTACTGCGGAATGAATTTTATAATTATTTTAAGAATACTAAGTTAAGAATAAGTTTAATAATTCAAAGTGACCCCATGGGCTTATATTTATATATATAAATCTTATGTGCGTGTGTTTGTCACTGAACTCCTCCTAAACGGCTGGACCGATTCCGATGAAATTTTTTGTATGGGTTCAAGTATATTCGAGATGGTTTAGATTCACAATTCGGTCCAATATCGCAATTAGTTAAAAAGATATTAATTAAAAACACTCAAAAAATACAACTCAACATTCACCTCCATTGTTGTAACAACGCTATTGTTATAAACAAGTAATATAAAAAAAAATTTAAAATCAATTCCTACTTAGATCAACCAAGAAAAAATTTGTTTTAGCTACTTTTTATTAAATAGTTGCAATTAATATAAATATGTATATACATATGACAGAATCACAACATTAAGTGGTAATTAATTTTTATTAATTATCATTAAAGTATCGTATTGTCATCCAAAACAATCGTATTTATAAAATTTCCTTTTCACTGAAAGCTTTAACACGTGAGAAGAAAACCTTTTCAAATTTTGACATCAGTCGCCAATGTGGCTATATTTGTAATTTTTGAAATAATTAGTTTTAATCAAAATTAATTTTTATTAATTGTAATTAAATTATTGTATTGTCATCCAAAATAATCATGTACATTACATTTCAGCTCAATTGAGCGCTTTAAAATGTATTTTATTAACAATTGAAAATTCCACCAAGATAAATAAATAAATAAACAAACAAAGAAATAAAATATGTATAGAGATCGTGAGCTAATAGTAGGAATTGAAAAAGACGTAAGTTGGCGTCGAAAATTGATTTTCTGCCAAACTGGCCAAACCCGGTCTTTATTGATACGAAAATGCAGCCGATTCACGTTTTTTAGCGTTTTTAATTAATATCTTTTCACATAATCTTTATAAAGGGTGTTTTTTTAGAGGTATAGAACTTTAAATTGCAATAAAACAACGATGTATTATTCGATTGACATGAATTTTTTTTTATTCGAAATATAATCTTGTGGCATTACACTTTAAATATGATTTCTGGCATAGGACTGCCACGGCTGTCTCGGATGTAGTCCAATCTGGACGTCCAATTTTCGATGACTTTTTCCAACATTTGTGGTCGTATATCGGCAATAACACGGTGAATATTGTCTTCCAAATGGTCAAGCGTTTGTGGTGGCTTATCCGCATAGACCAATGACTTTACATAGCCCCACAGAAAATAGTCTAGCGGTGTTAAATCATAAGATCTTGGAGACCAATTCACAGGTCCAAAACGTGAAATTAGGCGGTCACCAAACGTGCCTTTCAATAAATCGATTGTGGCACAAGCTGTGTGACTTGCTGCACCGTCTTGTTGGAACCACAGCTCCTGGACAACATGATTGTTCAATTCAGGAATGAAAAAGTTAGTAATCATGGCTCTATACCGATCACCATTGACTGTAACGTTGTGGCCTTCATCGTTTTTGAAGATGGATTCCACCAGCTCATAAAGCGCACCCAACAGTCAGTTTTTCTGGATGTAACGGTGTTTCGACATACACTTGTGGATTAGCTTCACTCCAAATGCGGCAGTTTTGTTTGTTGACGTAGTCATTCAACCGGAAGTGCGCTTCATCGCTAAACAAAATTCGCTTATGAAAATCGACCATTATTTTCGAAATGAAATTGCACAATTTGAAAGCGTTGTTCAGGCGTGAGTCTATTCATGATGCATTGCCAAACCAAACTGAGAATAAATCCCTTGACAGCTGTTAAATCGGTCGCCATCTTGGAAAGTGATGCCAACTTAAACTTCTATACCTGGAAAAAAAACACTCTTTATATGTAATTCTTCTGTGCGGGCGTATGTAACTGAACTCCTCCTAAACGGTGGGACCGATTTGGATGAAAGTTTTTGTCGGTTCCAGTGGACTCGAGACTCGTTTAGATTTATAATTCAGTTTAGAAATGTTTATTTGATTAATTTTTTATTTATAAACTGTTGATCTTGGAATGTTTTACATTGGATCCGGCAGACTGCGCTACGATCGCAGTATCGAATATTCAAAAATCTTTTATTTTGAATTTAAGATGTATGTACAGGACAACGTCTGTCGGGTCTTGTAGTTATATATGAAACTATATGCAAAAATTAATACATCTTGATAATTTGTATGGTTTTTAATTAATCACTTAAATATCGATTAAAATAGATGCGATTCGCTCCCCAATGCTCACGGTTTAACACGTAGGCGAGCGTATGTGATTTATTGGGGGAGAGAAAGGAATAAATAAGTCAACCCTCAGAAATAAGTAAATCCTTCGCAAACACTGTCGAGGACCTTTTATTGCATTCCAAAGCCTTCGGAATAATTTTATGGATGGCAGAGCTAAAAAAAGATTGTACTTTGGAAAGACGTATATATACGTTCGGGGAAGTTAATGCTTTGGACGAGCGAAACGTTTATATACGCCGGCCACCCTTAAGAGGTTTAAGTCGTGTTTTAGGTTTAGCGTTAAAATATAGTATTTTGAATTTATTACATTGTTGTTGTATGGAAGGGGGGTGCGATGAAAATGATGACTGAATATTGGGTCGCAACTATAGAAAGTTTGAGAAGCACTGGAATACGATGACCCTTAGAAGTAAGCTAAGCATTGCATCAATTTAAGTATATCTTCGTCATTTGAAAAACTCAGATTTATGAGATATTTTGCTCTCCAATGACTTTAATAAATATCCACATTTGTCTTTCATTTCCGGGAAAGAAATTTAAAATTTCAACATTTTCTCATAATTTGATACCAAAAAAAGCAATTACGTACAATGTAGTTTCTTTTTTTATTACAGCTACGCACTATTTTTTTAACACCCTTTCATAAGCTTCACTTGTATGTAATGGAAAGTTTGAGTTTAAGTTTTAATCACTTTAAGGATGTCTTTGGTTAATGTTAATGAATAGGACCTGATTTTGGAACATTTTTTCAGATGTAAAAAAAATGAAACATTAATATGATATTCCGGCTTTACTATCCGTTAGAGAGCAGAATTTTTTATTATAAAGAAGTGTTTTTTTTTCCAGGTATAGAAGTTTAAGTTGGCATTACTTTCCAAGATGGCGACCGATTTAACAGCTGTCAAGTGATTTATTCTCAGTTTGGTTTGGCAATTCATCAAAACGATCATCAAGCAAAGCGTAGATTCGTCGAATGGGCCCAAAACGAGATTGTCGTTGTTCCCGATTTTCATAAGCGAATTTTGTTTAGCGATGAAGCGCACTTCTCGTTGAATGGCTACATCAACAAACAAAACTGGCACATTTGGAGTAAAGCTAATCCACAAGTGTATGTCGAAACACCGTTACATCCAGAAAAACTGACCGTTTGGTGCGCTTTATGGGCTGGTGGAATCTTTCTTCAAAAACGATGAAGGTTACAACGTTACAGTCAATGGTGATCGGTATAGAGCCATGATTACTAACTTTTTCATTCCAGAATTGAACAATCCTGATGTCCAGGAGCTGTGGTTCCAACAAGACGGCACAACATGTCACACAGCTCGTGCCACAATTGATTCATTGAAAGACACGTTTGGTGACCGCCTAATTTCACGTTTTGGACCTGTGAATTGGTCTCCAAGATCTTGTGATTTAACACCGCTAGACTATTTTCTGTGGGGCTATGTAAAGTCATTGGTCTATGCGGATAAGCCACCACAAACGCTTGACCATTTGGAAGACAACATTCGCCGTGTTATTGCCGATATACGGCCACAAATGTTGGAAAAGTCATCGAAAATTGGACGTCCAGATTGGACTAGATCCGAGCCAGCCTTGGCAGTCCTATGCCAGAAATCATATTTAAAATGTAATGCCACAAGATTATCTTTCGAATAAAAAAAAATTCATGTCAATCGAATAATACATCGTTGTTTTATTGCAATTTAAAGTTCTATACCTCTAAAAAAACACCCTTTACTTACTATTTTTAACCGAGTTTATTCATTTTTTCTGGTATAATATGTGTTCCGTGCTTTTTCTCCTATACCGTAATGTTAAATGGGCTACGCCTTCACTTATTATTCACAAAAAAGAAAGCACTCATGGAATATTTTGGCATTTTTAATAACACTATATTGTTAACAGAGGTATGAGTTATAATATGGCAAATTTCCATAGAAATCGAGGTATTTTTCTGTCTTAAAATGTGCTTCGCGTTTAGTTCAAGCTCTCGTACTTTTACCTTAAAAGGTCAGATTAATTCGACAATTTGCTCACCTGTTCAGGACCGATAACAATGCAATAATTTAATAATTTTGTTCCATTGTCCTGATCAGGATCATCAGGACTAACGATTTCCCATTTTCAGATCCCATCCGCATCTGGCGACTAATTCCAAATCCCATTTCCAGATTTGTCGTCCAAAAGATTAAGTTACAATTTAGTTCGATTTATCAAAGGATGTTTTTTAGTTTTTTTAAACTGCAATTTATTGCACGCAATTCTTTCTCACGGTATTTGTTTAACACGAACTAGAAAAAAGCTCCCTTTCTACACGACTCGTGTTGATTTAACACGATCAACATACATTCTAAGAATTTTTTTTTTATTGAGACAAACGAGACGAGGAACGTAATGCAATATCGATTTTGAGAATTTCTCGAATTTTTATCCCACGATGGAGTTATACAACGGCCTACCCAAAACTCAAACAAAACGATTAATTACTGAGATCATTCTTAAATTTACTGAAACATTGGTCCCTTAACAGGCTGTCCTAATTTTGTTAAAGAATATCTCCAATGAAGTACAGTGGGTGATCGGTTAGCGAACAGATTGGTTAACGAACAAATCGGTTAACGAACACTTTCACGAAAGATTTTTGTGTTCGGATAACGAACACTTTCAAGAAAGATTTTTTTGTGTTTAGACAACAAACACACATATTCGGAGGTGATCAGGGATACACACACCCCTTAAATTATGGATGAAATTTTGATAACTGCTAGAGATCTGGAATTGGAGGTGAACGAGGATGACATAGAAGAGCTCATAATGGGACATGAAGATGAACTGACGACAGTAGAACTCCAAGAAATTTTTAATGAAGAACACCAAGAAACATTGCGAAATGTGTCTGCTTCTGAACAAGAGGAAGACGAAAGAGGACCAATGCCGACATCTGCCATTAAAGATCTTTTGAAAAAGTGGGCGGATGTCAGAGCAATGGTCTTAGAATGGCACCCAAACCAAGCTGATGTCAGTAGGGTTGGGATCTTTACAACGACAATGCTATTAATTACTTCTGAAAAATCCTGAAAAAGAGAGAAAAGCAATCGGCATTGAACATGTTCTTCAACGGCCCTTAAGCAAAAAATGAAAAGGACTGATTAATATGCAAGACTATATGTGTGTATAATTTTTTTTAAAAACTTACTAAGGAATTATATATTTTTTTAAATTTGATTTTTAGGGTCTCCAGAACGAATTAATCGATTTCACATAGGCGAATCGATGATCGGTTAACGAACAAATTGGATAGCGAACATAGTCTTGGAACGGATTATGCTCGTTAACCGTTCGCCCACTATACTAAGATGATAAACAAAACATTTCTAATGATGGCTATAATATAACAGTCCTTCTCAAACGTATGAATTGACTACCGGAAAATGTGACAACGAATAAATTTCTTTTATGTACAACTCAAACTATTTTTCCTAATTTTAGTCTTCATAAACTAAAAACGCTTTTTTCTCCTGTTTGAAATTATTATTATTTTCTTCTAATGGGTCTGCGGATTGGTAATTACCATTGCAGATTTAGGACATTTCCCGAGAATTGGTATCAGTTTTTAGTCTGGCGCCATATAGGAGGATATCAACTGACCCAATGTAATTTTGATGCCCATTTTCCTTCCTAGAGGGAGACATCTGAGCTCTGACGATGCTAAACTTTGCAAGGAATTTAATTTTGTCGAAAACATCCAAGCCAAACAGGCAGTATGGGGATCTTTAACATGCTGCATGATCATTCGAAATGGACGCTGTCGATGTTTTGCATCATGAAAATTCATCGACTTAGGCTGGGACTGAATCCACAAACAATGACGTACAATATCAGCATCCAACCACCTACGCCACCCAGCCTGTCTCTTTCAAAGTACAATTTACTTTGTATGGATAAACAAAAGAAAGGAAAGAAAAGAAATATAAATGAAATATATATATAAAATTCGTACAGGCAACTCATGGTTTAATGTATTGTTTTTGCTGATTTCTTAGAGCTGGAGCCAAACTCATGGTTTAATGTATTGTTTTTGCTGATTTCTTAGGGCTGGAACCAATCTTCTAATTTTTACATAGATGCAGTAGCACACACAAGGGGGAGGGGTCCTGGGGGTGCGGACCCCCCAAACCCTTGATTTTTTTTCCAATTGATTATAATTCTAAGTATATAATACGTAAAATTTAATTAATTACTTGCTATTAATGATTTATTTTATTAATTAATGTTAACTATTTATTCAAAAACTAGTTTTTTACTGTGTTTTGTTACCGAAAATCGACAAAATCAAAAGGAGCATGATACAAGAATGGTGAACTTTCGACCCCGGACCCCCCCCCTTGAAAAATTTCTGTGTGCGCCACTGCATAGATGCAATATATTTTTACATGATTTCTTTTTCACACAAGTTCTTTGGTGACGTATCTATAGTGTTAAAACACAATTAAATGTATTTAGGAGTTTCAATTTTGAAATACCCAACTTTACCAAAAAAAAAAAAACGCTGCTGCGTTTCAAAGAACTAGTTGGTAAACCCGTTCTTCGCACCGGTGAATTGAAAAATTAAACAATAAAGATTGAAGGATAAAGAATTTTTTTATAAGTTAATTTTAAGTGAATTGCAAATTAAACAAAACAAAAAAAAGCTTTTTTCTTATCTCAGCTGAACAAAGAAAAACATGTTTGGTAAGTTTTAAGTCTGTGGATCTAATAGCTGATAAAAAAGATTTCTTTTATTCATAACTCCCCGTAACTCCCTTGGTCGATTTTTGAAAATAACTTCCTAAGCTGATTTCTGCTCAGCAAAAGTAACACATAGTTACACATTTTGTGTAATGAACGCTTACAATAGCGTAAATAACTTATATCTGGAAGTGTAATACGTTAATATTACTTTCTGTTACATTTATTTTATGTTAAAATTGTAATATTCGCAGGCGACACCATTCCTTAAATTATAATGGCGATCAATGGAAACATAGCGAAATGTTGGCAATAGAGTCAAGTTGGCAACTTGGGAAAATTGATTGAACGGTGCAGAAGTTGATATGCTGTAGCGCCACCTGGTGGGGAGCTGCAACAAAAAAGATAGCATAAAAACCTTTTCCATAAAAAATACATATACATGCCAATTTTCATAGTGATTAGTTGAACGTGTTGGAGTGAACTGAGGTCTTATATACAAACATCAATTTATATATAGAGAGATAAATAATGGATCTAGCATTAAGAAATCTTAAATTTGGGATCATTAAAATAGTTTATAGAAAATTTACATGGGATAAAAATCATTCTGCTTCAACGGTTTCCGTATCTCTTTGAAACGCCGATTGAATCGCCGAGCTTGGGACTGTTCAGATGTCTCAGGAGCCCGTTGAGATGCTAGATTCTCAGCATGCTGTCGACGCCTATCTTGGGACTGTTCTGGGGTTTCATCAGCTAGTTGAGAGGCCAGATACTGAGTTTTCTGTTGACGCCTAGTTTGGGACAGTTATGGTGTCTCAGCAGCTCCGTGAGCTGCCTCACGCTTCATCTGTTCAAGCCTTCGCAGTTTGGCTTGTGGAAACGTTTCGTTAAATCTAGCTACTTTCATAGCTCGAGCTTTATTAGAGCTTTGGGAAAGATCAGACTTACTTTTTACGGCATAATTCTTAATATGTACTTTTTCTACACTTCCAAAAAATACAGTACGGTAGTTATTATTATTTTTATAACTTAAAAAATGCAATACCTGCAAAGTCAATTAATGATGTAGTGTGACAAACAAAGTTTATCTACTCTAAATACCAGAAGCGATAAAAGTAAGTTTTATTCTGAATTTAAAAAATAGTGATTTCACTGATTAAAGCAATAAATTAGAAGTGAGCGCACACTGGTGCCTGGCGTAGACAAAACAAAAAGGGAAAGTTTTTCTTCACACATATAGGAGAGATATATGCTGACGTGTAACTCTAATGGTTTTTACAGTGCACACCAGAATATCTTGCAGATGGCAGAATTTTATCCTACTTACTTGACAATTATCGTTGTATTTTGGGCACTTCACAGAATATCTTTATAAATTATAGCATATGTGTTGTTCTGATGTATAAGCTGTATTATTGTAAAGTTTCATCAAAATTCATTCCGTTGTTTTTGCGTGAAAGAGTAACAAACATATACTAACTTTGGGGTTTATAATATTAGTAAAGATTAAAAGGTGAAGTTTCAAGACACGTTCAAAAAAAGTGTTTGTCATTATTTGACCACAATTCTAAATTCTGTGACTCTTATGTAATTCTGATACATCATTATACAGAAATAATAATAATAATAATTACACAAAATGTGCAGCAGCGCATAGAAAGAAATAATTACATTTCTTCATAAATAATGTATAGAGATTAGATGAGTTACATTCAAATATATTATTTGCTTTCATGCGATTTCAATGAAACAAATTTTACCAGAAACGCTTCAGAAAGTACGTTTTTAATTTTCTATTTTGATACAAAATCTTAATAAATGCCTTTCATGCAAAAAGAAAGCAAAATGTTAATGAAACTCAAAAATGTTAATGCATTTTTTAATTCCATGACTTCAACTACAAAATATCATGCTTGCCTCATAAGACATTCAATAATAAGCAAAATATCACATTCCACAAAACATACCATCTCATCTATTATTAGTCAAAGATATTCGTAAACAAAAGAACCCCCTTAGACGTCTCCAGAAGAATCGGTTGGTGACAATGGCACATACCACAAAGTCGCGGAACCCCCAAACTTGGTCCCTTTTCCCCTCAGGAAACCGCAACGGGCACAAATAGCCGGAATTCCGAATGCCACCGATGTGTCAAAAGACAGTCAATGTCCCCTTGTCATCGTTGTATCGGAAACGGATGGTACGGCGTCAACAACAGCAAGAGCAAGGGTATCTCTTCTCTCGGATTGGTCTTTGTTTCTTTTGTCCTCTTGCTCAGAATAAACCATGTGAAGAAATGTATTTTAGAGATAATGGCATTTGTTTGGTGAAGTTGATTGGTTAGTTTGTGGCGAGAAGAAATTATTTTAGGATGAGTTTCGTTTCTTTTTTGTTGTTACTGCTGTTGTTGGAGGAGTGTTAAAACGGGTCATTGTGGAAAGGCAACTTGAAATCGTGTAATCGATACGAATATAGGGAAAGCACAAACAGACGTAATACTTTTTTTTTTATTTCTAGCCGTGTTTAATGAACTTTTGATAGATATCCATTGTCTTTTCCAAAAGTTCATTGCACTTTTCGTAGATGCAATAGGGGAAAAGGATGAATGAATTTAAGGGGGGAGGAATGTGGTCATACAGATAGATAGTTATTCGTTTTATTATTTCTACGACTTCAAAGCAGTGCTTCTCAAACTTTCAATATTTGCGACCCAATGATCAATCATAATTTTCTCATCACCTCTTCCATACAATAACAATGGGTTGAATTCAATAATAATATAATCGACACTAAAGCTACAATACAGCTTTAACTTCTGTGCTACTGGCGTATATAAGCTATAAGCTTCTCTCTCAGCTAGTGTGTTAATTGCCCCGGATGTATATTAAGCACGTTTTTCTTAATTACAATCTTTTCTGTGCACTGCTATGTATTAAATTACTTCGAAAGCTTTGGAATTGAATAAAATTGACCATGATATTCTTTGCGAAGTCAGTGAATTTACATGTTTATTCCTTTTCTCTCGCTCCAAACCCCAATACACCGCATATGCGCGCTTACGTGGAAAACGGTAGCATTGGGAAGCGAATCGCGTAACTTTTAATGGACAGTTAAGGGATTAATTAAAAACCGTACAAATTATCATGATACATGTTAAATTTTGTATATAATTTTATATATGACGAGCCTATGGAGTCACTGGTATTTATTAAACTTGTTCTTAACTTAGAATTGTTTAATTACATTGTGTACTGTACTGATGCATTTATATACACTGTAGTAAGTATTATATCAGTGTTAATGTGTATTTTATTTTTCAGTACGTCAGAATGTATCTGTTTGTTTACTTTAAGTAAATTAATAATTCTGTTTGATAATCTTTTGTTTTCGTTTCTTCAATACCATTGCACTCCCTCGTAGGGGTGCGCCCCACAGTTTGAGAAATACTGGCTTAAACGTGTAAATAGACATAAGTGCATGATTTAGGGTTTTAGTAAGTCCTTTTTCAAGGGTTAAGTATTGTTCGATTGGTTTTATAAAACATGAAAATGTTAATCTAACTTCTACATAAACAACACTCCCTGGAACCCATAAATTTATTATTATTATTTTTTTTTTTGCAAAAACACAGAAAATCTTTATGTGCATATTGACTGTTGTATTAACGCAATGGTACTAGAATCATTGTCAAGTGACGAGGATGTCCCTTAGCTGATATTTCCCACTGTGGCAATACCTGTCTTGAAAGTTGAAATTAACACCTGATAACTAATCCGGCATATAAATCATTCTCAACTCAATTGTTTAAGACATACCTTCAGAAATAATATTCAAATTCGTTCCAAATGCTGCCAGGATCAACAATATCCGCCGAAATGACAGCACGGAAAGCTAAATACTAGAGAGCAGCATGTTTCAATCTGTAAATACTAGTTAATATACTCTAATAAAATAATTTCACAGTTTAATGAAGAAACTCATGAATCACAACTTGTGATAAAACACTACGGTATATTTTTTAAATAGAGTTCTATCATCTGAACTAGAGACTGTCAATAACGTCAAAGAAAACGTTTCGACCGTTGGATATATCAATTGCAGAAATGCTTGGAAAACAACCATCTGTAAAATATCGTTCAAAAAGGCAATTCTTTTCTGCTCAGTTATTAAGTTAGGTGTTTACAGACCCACTGGAAGGTAATTCAGATCTAAACGTCTGAATTCTGCCCTAAGCGTTGTCAAGGAGATCAATAATCTCAATTAAAGAAAGTGGTTAAAAGAATTGATCTCATTTCAAAGTCCTTTCATATCATGGTGTGGAAATTTGGCAAGTGGATTTCCAGCTAACGAGTCGTCCCCTCATATCGAGACTCGAAATTGCGAGGTCAGTTTAGATGGAAAAAATTGACCAGAATTATATTTCCAAATTTTACCATTTAAGGGTATGGCCTACCCTCCTTTTATCCCACCTAAATGTCTGGGGGGGGGGATCCACTCTCTAGTTCATGACACTGTTGCTGTTCTGGCGGGGTTTTTTTTAATTATACCAGAGGAAATATAGTGAGGAGTATATATACTTATTTTAAGACAAGCTATGTAATAGGGGTTCTTAGCTAGAGATTCATGAAATTCTTAACGGAATTCATTATAAAATAGAATTGAATTGTTTCTTGTTATTTCTCAAAGACTGCACCAAAGAAACTATGAATCACTAGCTAAGCTGCCCAGCGAAAAAAAATTTACTTTAAGTTTTCTTTCTTAAAATATAAATTTATTTTCAAATAAAAAAAAAGGATGGAAAATGGAGAGAATCGTCAATTTTTTTGCACTATTTCTGAATAAAAACACTGCCTTCCACAGAATGAAGTAAATAAAAGAACATTATATAGAAAATTTTATCTTTTTTGCCGCGAATTTTAATCTAAAAAAATATAATTAATTAAAAATTATATTCCCGACACCATGCCTGAAAATATTTATGGTCCAGGGACTGTCTCGCTGCAAAGGTTTAAAAAGGATTCAAAACGCTACAAATACTTGGTTACTGATTCATAATATTTTTTTTATTAACATCACATTTTACGAGAGCTATTGGCAACGGACCTCGTGATTTTGAACCTAGGTCCAGCGGTGAGGATTTGTGTATGAAAAGGATAATTTTGTGCATGACAAGCCCATGAGAGTCAGTAGTAATTATTAAACTTTTTTTTAACTTAGTGTTGAGAAATTAGTTTACAAATACATTGTGCAGTACTGATACATTTATAAGTATATTATATCAGTGTAAATGTGTATTTTATTTTTTATTATGTCAGAATGTATTTTGTTTTGCTCCCTTTCAATAAAAATATTTAATTTTTAAAATCTTTTATTTTCGACATGCTCACGCCCCCTTGTTGAGCTATCACGCCCCCAAGAGGGGCACACCCTAAAGTTTGAGAAACGCTAACTTACGGAAACGGTACCAATGTAGGCACTCTCTAAACCAGGTGTACTCAACATTTTTTCTTCAGGCCCCATTCATATGTCTGTTATTTCACGCAGGCCGCATACATATGTTAGTTATTTCACGAGGACCGAAACAAGAGGTTAAATGGAGGAGGTGGGGGGAGAAATGCTTTAAGACCAAGAAAACATTGGAAATTTCAAATGTGAAAATTTTATCAAAATATTGCAATTCCTGTTTTGCTTTTCTTAATTATTATTTTTTATTATTTTTATTTTTGAAAATAACACTGAACTAGAAGCATTTAAGAAACACTCCTTCACAATACTTTGCATCAGTAAACGGTTTCCTAGGATTTCCAATAATATTATAACAAACTTCATAGGATGTCTTTGTTACCGCTGACAAAACACTTTGTTACTGTTGCAAAGATTATTCATGAAAGCATATTTATCACCTCTTGCAAGTGATCTTCGAGGAAAAGTGTCATTAAATGATTTCTTTTTATTGGTATTTTTTAAATACAGCACTTTCGTGACAAATCAAATAATTACTGATCCATGTTTGTTTTTCACTACAAAATAGTCAACCTCCCAATCGTCTTGAAACGACATATTTTCTTCGAATATTTTTCGGTTGCAAGATATGAAAGATAGTTAAAATTTAGTTCCCCCCATAAAATGGTCACTATTCCACAGTTGTCTGTAATTGCTTACCGTAACCGTTCCAAATAGAAAAAGATGATCAATTCGTACCTGTACGACACCGATAGCAAAAAGGAAAACTGATATATTTGAATTCTTGACAAAGAATTTCCCACTAAATTTTTAATACAATGTTCTTAAATAAGTTAATTTTTGAGAGCAATGGGTCATGACAGGGCCCCTTAAAAAGGTTCGGTGGGTATCGCTGCTCTAAACCAATGCCATGGATTACTTGCACCTCAAATTTTTCCACTTTTAGTAGATTCAAAGATCCTCTCCTCGCAATCAATGCTGTTTTCACCTGAAATGTAACTGTATGACTATGGATTTAAAGTAGGGCCTATTTTTCAAGTGCCAGGTCTGTAAACCTCACACTTAGGCTTATAATTAATAACCCCCTTTTTAAGCACTATAAAAATCCATCATCACTCTTAAAGCGAGGCAAATACATTCTTTCTGAAGCAACCCTTTGCACTTAACGTGTTATCATGTCATTCCGTAAACCCCCGTCTTGTTCATAGATCTCCCAATTACCAATCATCGTAGTTTTCTGCAAAACTTAACAGCCCATTCCCTTTTTTAAGGGGAGGAGGGGGGTCTAAGAATACCGTTGAAAAATGAGTCCGATACTTAAGAAAGAGCCTTCAGAAAACCTTTCAACAGGGTGCTTCGCCCGGAAATATGATGCGATCCATAACTCCATTCCCCCCTCCCTTTTTTCTCCACCTCTCTCATCACCTATCCCCATCCTTTCTAGATTCCCATCAAGTCTCAGTCTCACAGTTTTCTAGAAGAACTTGTGGGACTCACCTCCTCCAAAAAAAGAACGTGGAGAAGGGGGAAAAAAGAAGAAATCTGGTGAAAATCGAGGTGTTGTGAACCTTATCTCTTTCGAGAGAGAGGGAGGGAAGGGAGAGAGAGACTATCGTTTGGTGAGTAGAAAACAAAAACGAACAGCATCCCCCGTTCTTTTCCCATAAGAGGATCGCCCGACGACTGATAACAACCCCTGCATTGTGTTCCGAAGGATGAAGATGCTATAAATTATCGGGGGTACACGCCTGTTCGAGACAGGAATGTTCTCTTCAACCCTCTGTATTGCCACAAAGAAAGAAGAAATTGTGAGGACCACGATCTACGGTAAAATATGGCACCGTTGGAACGTTACAGTTCTGGGAATGTACTACTAAATGATTAGCTAAGGGTTGCTCATAAAAAATGGTATTGATGAATAATAATAATTAAAAGAACACCTTCATCAATGATGCAAATCGTTAGAGGTTAAAATAGAACAATAAATAAGTAGAGTAAAATGTTCGTTTTGACATAATTGCACAAATAAGCGTTTTAAAAATAAAGTCCTAAATGTAAATATTAATGACTAAACAATGTAAACCATATAAAGCAGAAATATATATAGCCAAGGTATTAAATGAGAACTTTCAATATTGGTAGTGAAGAAAAAAACAAGCACAGTCAAACCTCTGTATCAGGTGTGTCCAACCCAAATGACCTTGCGGGCCACTTCGGAAAAACTTTATAATCTCGCGGGCCGCACATAAAAGTTTGTACCTTTATATTAGATTTGGAAACAAAAAAACATGCATTGGAGTGAAAATTTAAAACAGAATGAATTATTATTATTGTTTTCATTATTTTCCATGTATACAGACATAGATAATACTTATAATAATGTTTGTATAACATAATAATAAAATGATCAAATAATGATTAAAATATTACATTTGCCATGATCTTGAAAATTACGGTGTTCCTATTGAATTGATCTTTCGTTACACATTGTTGAAATTTGATAATGCTGTCATTTGCAAAAGATTAAGTATACATTGTCCTTTATCTTAACCATCCTGAATATTTTTTTTAACTTTAAAAAAAATCTCTGGTTGCTTCTAGCTTTTAGGGCACTCCAAGCAGAAAAGGAGGAGGAGAAACAAAAGTCGCACACATACACACACACACACATAGAATCATGTACCATCCATAGTAAAGGATATGCATAATGCAATTCAAAATTTATTAAAAAAGCAATTTACTATAGTAAAATCAAATGTAACTGTTTGATAAAATATAAATCTATTTTAATCTAAAGGACATTTCTATTATCAAAAAGGATTTACTTTAAAACAAGAACAGGTAAATGGCAAATACATTGTATATATATATATTTTACGCTAATTTTTTATGATTTTTATTTTTATGATTTTTTAAAAGTATATATATATACATATATATATTTCTTATTATCGTATATCGTATCGCAATTAATCGTTTCTTATGTCGTATCGCAATTAACTTTATGCGGTTCTGCTCTCCTTATTTGGCGGGAACTCGTTACTGCACTCTTGGCCATCGATTTAACTTCGATTTAGTAGGTTATGTTTATGTTCCTATGTTATTTAGTTTAATGATTTTTTAATATTTAAATTCTACATATATAACTCTTTCCTTTCCTCTTGGTACATAGTATGACAAATTACAGGTGAAGGTTGGCGCCGCAAAACTTGTTTAAACCTGCAATCCTGTTTCCTAAGGCCAGGAATTTGTCTTTATACTGTGTGCCTCCTTCCTACTTTTAGTTATCTTAGGTATATAACTATATGTCTATTTTTATATTTTTGTTTATGTATTTGTGTATATGTATATGTATGTATAAATTTATATATATGTGTATGTATATGTATATGGTTATATATTGAAAAAATTCTTTTATATTGGATTATATATATATATATATACATTAATTTCCCCTCAAATAAATTTTAAAATTAAAAACCTTTAAAACTCTGATATTTAAAAATTTCGTAAAAAGAGTCTGTGGGCCGCAACTTACGTTCTGGTGGGCCGCGTGTTGGACACCCCAGGTCTATATATAACGAACCTCTATATTGCGAATTTTTCAATATAGCCAACTTTTTCCTGGAACTATGAACATTCCATGATTTTTTTTCGTAAAATAACCTCTCTATAGCGAAGTGCACTTTCTATGTAACGAACTTTTTCTTTTGTGATTCAATTTTTTTTCTCCCTATTTTTAAAGTATATTTCTGAACATTTCAAGTTTACATTTTTATGGTGGTCTCAAATCTTGAATTGGTTTTATTAGATACTAAATCGCCAAGAGCAATAAAGTTTTGGACGTTTCATCCAAGAAGTGTAACCTTTAACCACCATTTTCGAGTTCACTGGAAACATCTTCGATATCCCGTTTCACTCTCAGTGGAGTTGTCCCGTGTTCTAGTTATAAAATAATGTATGTGTTTAATATTACTTGTATATATGCTTTACATTAGAAAATGTTCTGAAAATTTGATAATTTTAATATAAAATTATTTTTATAATTGAAAATACTCTGTGTATTCTATGATATTCTTTTTTCTTTCTTTCCTTGCAGTTTTTTATTCATTCATTCTTTTTTTTTTGATGGGTAAGATATATAAAATAAACATATATTAATTTAGAAAAGGTGTGAATAATTAATTTTTTTAATATATAGTGTTTATGAATTTAAAATTTATTTTGTGTTTTTTAAAGTATATTAAAAGATGAACCTCTATATAACGAATTTTCCATATAACGAACTTTTTCTGGGATTTAGTGACTTCGTTATATAGAGGTCCCACTGTAATATAAAAAAAAATTTTAATTCAATTCCTACGAAGGTCAACAAAGAAAATTTTTATTTTAGTTAGTTTTTATTTAATAGTTACAATTAATATAAATATGTATATACAGATATAAATATGTATATACAGATATAAATATGTATATACAGATATAAATATATATATTCAGATATAAATATGTATATATATATATATATAAATATGTATATATAGAATCACAATATTAAGGGGCAAAATAGAAAGCGATTTTCCTTGCAATTTTCCATTTTCCTTTCTATATAGGGTGTTGGACAATTTTTTTTGTTTGTTATTATTTATTCATAAATTAAATTTAATTATTATAATAAAATAGTATAGAAAAAAAGAAATCACATTCTGAGAATTTAGGCCATCCCAGATGAGATTCGAGCCACCGATCTTTGGATTAATAGTCCAACGCGCTATCCATAGCACTACGGGGACACAACGAACGATTTTCCTTCCTATATATGCTTTTGGATTATTATTTTTGTCTGTTACTACTCATTCATTTTTTTTTAAATTTAACTGATGAATTAATATTTGAAATAAACTGTATTAATATCAAGTGTCATCCACTAAAAATTTAAAAAATGTATTTGAACTTGAATGAATGATTAGAAAGTATTTTACTAACGATTGAAAATCTGAACAAGATATATAAATGTATAAATAAATATCTATGGAGTGAGCTAATTGTAGGAATTGAATGAACCGATATATTAATTTTTGGAAAGTTCTATTACATCGCTCTAGATAACTATTATAAATGCAGTTTAATGTCTAACATTCAGCTTAGAACCCTGTTGAGTTTTAAGAGAGAGAGATCATATACTTTCTTTTTTATTATTTAAACTGGACAGACTTTATTTCAGTGAAGGTTGAACCTGTGATCTATGAACCTGCAGGCTTTTCTCTAAAACAAAAATTCTATAACTCTCCCCCAGAATTGATCAAATAAGGCTGAAAGGATATACAAGTCCAAAAAAGCAATAATAATTTACTATTGAGTATCCTTTTAAATAAACTTAAGGCTACACAGTATCCTACAAATTTCAGAAATACCGATTTTTTTAAAGTTTTTTGTAGCCAATACCCTCGGGCAGCTTGACACCAAATTTCAGGTTTGTTAACAAATTAATTTTTGAGATATTTGAAGTTTTCTGAGCTAAAGTTTTGGTTACGGTTTCATTTTAAGGCACTTTTCCACTCCTAAATTGAATTAATTAAAATTATTTTTTAGAATAATCAACTTTTTCAGAGTGAAAGGGTTATTAATTTCAATTTTCTTTATTACAAATTTTAATTTTGTTTTGAGTTTTTTTTTTTTTTTTGGTTCTGACTGTTACTCAATTCAGATTCATTACAAAGTCAATTTTTGTTTTAAAAAATAGTTTATGTTACTTAGAAGCTCTATCATTAATGTTTTCCTGTTGAGAAAATCCCTTGGCCAAAAGGCTCTTAGATTGCTATGAGAAACTATTTTCTGAAGTTATTTATATACAAGTATTCTGAATTTAAGTATTGCAGAGATAAAACTGAATATTTCCATGATGTACCAAACTTCATTATAGTAAACATATCGTACTACAACAAGTATCAAAACTTCCTAAAGTGCACCGATTTAAAACTGTAAAAAAATTAATTTCACGCCTGGCTTTTTTTTAGTTTAAGTTAGTACAGCGTTTCTCAAACTATGGGGTGCGCCTCCCTAGAGGGATGCGATAACCCTACAAGGGGGACACGAGCATATAGAAAATAAAAAGTTTAAAAAAATTAATTTATTGGAATGAAGTAAAACAAAATACTTTCTGACATAATAAAAAAATAATACATTTACACTAATATAATTTATATATATCATCAGCGATATTATTCCATTAAAAAAAGTTTCCACTTCAAACTCTCATTAGTTATCTTTGTTCCTATAACCAAATAAAAAAAACATTTTGTTTGCTTTGCTGTAATCCCACGAAGAAAGATTTTTTAATTACTTTTCTTTCAATCTAAAAAACTACATTTGCTAAATATATGTTTGACCTTAAAACTTACTGGTATGGTTAGCTCCATCCTTTTTTCTTTTAGGGAAGTTGTAAATATATAAAATATATTTCTGTTGCTCGTTTTTTAATGTGAAAGTGTTTTATGATATATGGATTAGCATATTGAGCATTTTGAAAGATTATTTACCCAAGATTTATTTTTATGAGTATTCTGAAACATATGGTGCATAATGAAAAACGTTTTACACAATTCTTTTTTAGAACTAACATCCCTATTTTTATAATGAATATACTTTTAACCCAGGAGTGGTCGCGCGAGGCTCTGAGTCACCCTAGGCTCACGAAATCGTTAATTCTGGGAAAACTGCTTATTTATTACTAGAAACCTTGACAGAGAGTATACTCCTATACCGCAGTCTTAATGGGAACTAAAATGAATTTGTTACATATCTCCCTCATTTTTGGGAGTGTGTGGCAAACGTTTTTTACAATCTTAAGGTATTTGTATTGATCGAGTTCCCGACGCTACCACTTTTGTTCAAAAACATATTCTATGAACACGCTACACTTTCCCCGTTGTTTTGATTGTTGTGTTGTACGGCTTCTTATGGTTTATAAATGTAAATGAGCAGAATATAAAAAAAGAAAATGGGCAAATGTGATCTCTATTGAAGGAAGTTGAAACTGGTCAAGCAAGGGGGAAACCTGCTAAAATAATGCATATTAATCATGATAGCGAAAGTAAATTTGAAAACAGCGATGAACATGAAACGAAAGAAAAATTTTCAATTTTTACTTAAAGAACTCCATCAAAAAATATGAAGCCATAAGTGTACCGTAAGACACACTTCACCCAGTCAAAAAGACACAAGTAAGAAAAAGTTCAACAGGATATTTGTTGATCATCAAACGACTGCAAAACTACAATAATGTGAACAAAATATGACAGTTTCGCTTGCAAATAACATTCCTGTAATGTTAGCGAAAAGTGTCTGTGATTTATGTCCTTTATTAAGGTGAAGTACATTTTGAATATTTTAATTCAGTTTTATTGAATTTTTTCTCAAATTATCAAAGAAAAAATTGAAAAGTTTTTAGAAAAAGGTAAGTATATTTTCTCTTAATTAAATTATTAACTGGAATTTTTTGTGATTTTTGTCGTGTATAATAAAAATAATTATAAAAAAAGGATTGGGGTGACTCAGTCTCCCTGCGCGACCAATAACGTTAGAATGGATTGTGGGCCTGCTCCCGGTCTAAAACATTTTGAAATTTTCTCGCTTTAAATATTAAAAATAGCACAATTGTTCTTCATTGGAATTTTACATTAATTCTAAATGCGAATTCTGTGAGGCTCAGAATTGCAGTTCCATTAAAACTATTTATAATATGAGCTTTCATTTTAAAAAAAATGTTTTTACATTTTTGTATTCATTGTCATTCATTTGGTTTTACTCTCCTTACAATTAAGCTATTATATCAAGAATAATGTATTATTTTTTAAAAAAATAAACTCTTGCGAAGAGCGGGTACTTCAGCCTATATACTTATAAATGCATCAATACTGCAAGTGTATTTTATAACTAATTTATTAATACTAAATTAAGAACAAGTTTAATAATTATTAGTGATTTCCATGAGCTTGTCTTGCAGAGCAAAGTTTTTCAAAGGAAGGCTTGATATTAGAAATTGACACTCTCTGAGTTATTTTTCCATATTTAGCTGAGATCTACATTTTGTCTTCAAAGCAGCCACCGCAGAAAATCCGTTTTAAAAAGGTAGGATGCAGAAAATGGTAATAGTACACGAAATGCTTTTGTTTTCAGTGCAGAAAATTTATCATCTACCTCTGCCCAAAATTGAACTAATGATTTATTACAAATCTGTCTTTTAATTTCGCCACTGTAAAGATTTCTTCTTCGGTAGTTGAGAGCCCTTCTGGGATATTTTAAAATGGATCTCTAACCCACTCGTAACTTGCTATCAAGTTGTCCTCAGCAAAATAATATATATTTTATAAAATTCTTTGCCAACATGTCTAAATGGTATTCAATAGTCTTAAAAACAACTTCCACGTGTTGTTCTTCAGCTTTGCAAGTTTAAACACATTTATCCGCACTTCAAACATTCCTAGGTTGTTGTTTTTTTTTCTTTAAATTTCGGCTCCATAATTCTAATTGTCTACAAAAGTATTAATTTTATCACTCGTATCAAACATATGTACATTTGATCCTTGAACTTGAAGATTCAAGGTACTTAATTTCTCGAATACATCGACCAAGTAGCTCAACTTCATGACAAATAAACCATCTTGAAGTTTCTCAGCTTCCGGTAGGTTTTCCTCTTTTAGAAAAATGGCAATTTTATTTCTTAATTCATAAACACGTTGCAATAATTTTCCACGGTATAACTATCTTAACTCACAATAAAATAGCAATGATGAATGTACCACACCTGTGTCTTTGCAAAGTCCATAGAAGATTCTTGGTTTTAGGGGTATCGTTTTTATGTAATTTAATGTAGTCACAATTGTCGTCTGCAGGACTCATTTCTTTGGAAGTCAGAGCTTCTATGTGGATCATGCAACGTGTCCAGATGCATAGTGGAGTTTTTTTGTTTCACAAGACCCTGTAAATCTTCTAGACATTGTACGGGCACCATCGGTACATATTCCGACACAACTCTTCTCCACTCTATGTTTGCCTCGTTTATAAAATAATTTAAAATATCAAATAATGCTGTTGCTCTATGAGTTTTATTGATTTACAAAAATAGTTCTTCAACTGTTGACATACCATCCCAAAATCGAACATGCGCATTGAAATGAGCATCTTAGTTGCTATCTGTTGCCTCGTCAAGCTAAATTGAAAACAATTTATCACGCAACTTACCGAAAGGCTGTTGCTCTACATCTTCAACTATATCTTCATCTCGACGGGCAATAGTATCATTTGATAGAGGTATGAACTGCAACTCATTAGCAAAATTGTTTCCAAACCTACGATCTCGACCAAGACTGACCAAATTTTTACAAGGTACAGCATTTTTACATGTTTTGTTTAGACGTCCGATAGTTTGGCCAGACTCATGCAGACGTTCGCGAGAATGCCAGTTGCGATGGATATATTAGAGAGCAACATAGACTAGACTTTTTTTTCAATTCCTACTATAAGTTCACTCTCTCCTTGTATATAGTATACCTTGTTCAAATTTTCAAACGTTAATAAAATACTTTATATTCATCCACTCCAGTTCAAATACATTTTTTTAAAACTTGCAATGGATGACACTTGATGTTAATACAGTTTTTTTAAATATTAGTTCATTAATTAAATTAAAAAATGAATAAACAGTAAAAAACAAATAATAGAGTCCAACAGCATATATAGAAAGGAAAATCGTTCGTTGTGTCCCTGTAGCGCAATGGACTTCTAATCTAAAGGTCATGGGTTCAAATCCCACCTGGGATGGCCTAATTCCTGAGAAGGTGATTTCTTTTTTTACTATACAATTTTATTAGAATAATTAAGTTTAATTTTTGAATAAATAGTAACAAACAAACAAAAAATAGTCAAACACCATATATAGAAAGGAAAATGAAAAATTGCAAGAAAAATAGGGGTTTTTTTGTCACTTAATATTGTGATTCTGTCATATCTATATACATATTTATATTAATTGTAACTATTTCATAAAAAGTAACTAAACTAATTCTTCCTTTGCTGACCTAAGTAGAAATTGACTTAATTTTTTTTATGTTACTTGTTCTAATGACATTTGTACTTTTAGAAATGGATGATGTATAGGAAATAAATCTTTAATTAAATACATTTTGCAATCTGTTCCAATTTTAAAATTTCAGAAAGGAAAAATTACATAATAATAATCCTAATATTTTAAAGTAATTTGTTTAAAATATATAATACTTAAAAGTAACTTATACAAAATTTTATACTTATCTTGTTAATTTGTACGGCTTATTATTAAGATCGTATTGTAGCGTTAGCGCCAAAAAGTGCATTATTATTACATTCAACACATTATCATTATAAAAGGGAGGCATGATAAAAATTATGATTGAAAATTGTGTCGCCAGTAGTGAAAGTTTGAGAAGCACTGAGTTAGTATCATTATTATTGTGTACATAAATGCTTTGTGTTTCAAAACTTTTGTGAAAATATAGGGTAAGATTAAGCTGAATGGCTTGTCGTCGTAACAAATGCCATCAATATTATGCAAAAATATATTCTGAATTTTTAAAAAAATGATTTCAGTCATATTTAATTAAAGTAGTGTTTAATTTAGAACATACATTGGAAAATAAAATATTAAAAAATTAGAGCTTTACGGGCATTATAAGTTTTTGTTTCATGCCTTTAAAAACTTTAAATACGTTGTTCTCAGATTTTTAATTTTGAAGATATAAGTGTTTTCTAGTCTCTTTGAGTTTTTTTCTGTTCAGGATAGAGCCTTGAAATGCTGTGTGTATACTCCCAAACGTATGTTCTATAAAATTAAGTACGAAATTAAATCTGAGATCTATAGTTATTTTTTTAAAAAAAATGCTAAATTTAATATTTTTAAATTTTTTTTATTTTTTCTAGGTTTAGCTAGAAAAATAATTATTAAAAATCAACAAAGAAGTAGATTTTCAAATACATACCAACTTTTGCTCACAATAATCTAAGAAACATAAATCACTTAAAATTATTTAAAAAAATTAAAAATTGAGCATATTATAAAATTTTGAAAAAACTTAAGAAATACTTAATTTTTTAAAATTGTAAAATGATGGCTGGACAAACTGACTTTTTACTTTCAAAATCACTAATTAGTACATTCTAAATGTAAAACACAAATTATCTTTTTTATTATTGTCTCCAAAAATAATTTTGTAAAAGGGTACTGTGTAGTATTATAATTTAATTAAATTGTTCAAAATGTAAACGAAAATTTGTAGTGCAGTAGTTATTCGTTTTGTTGCCGTACAAAATAATGAAATATTGTGGACTTCAAATGTTTAAAATTACTTAGAATGCTAAATCTTTTTATCTTCTATTCCCCGTATAAAAATTATTCAAACTAGAAAACAGTTTTATAACAAAAATTACTAAATTTTTACTTGTTGATTTAAAAATAAATTGAGTAAAGTAATATAATTTCAGAATAAATGAATTAAATAATAATAGTAAATCTGGGTTGAATAAAATATTTTTATTTAACAACAATCTCTCTATTTTTCATTTCAGACATTTTTTTCTTGTTTAAATAATAATTGAATACAAAAGAACCATTTACAAGTAAAATGTTTTAAATTTATTCATTAAGAAAACTGTAACGATACTTAAAAATTTTGATTTTTTTTTTAATCTTCTGTTTGAACATGCATCGTTTTATTTTTAATTCGATTTTATTAAAAAAAATCTTTATTTTTTCCTTAGATTTTATTTCTATGCATGTGAAATTTAAAGAAAATAGAACACATAATTAAATATTAAAGTGTATTTAATCTGATCGGAAGTATTTCAGAGATTTAACGAAAATAAAAACTAAGAAATAGATATATTAATTTTTTTAAGTTGAAATTATTTTATTTTTAGCTGTGTAAGATATTCTAAAATAAATAAAAATGATTGATTATATTTGAATATAATCTCCAAAAGAATAATAATTGAATAAAAACAATTCTTCCTTTTATAACTTTTCAAAAGAACAAACGATTTTAAATCATTTCCTTTTCTTTTTGCAATGTCGGTTTCACTTTGACGAGATCGAACTTGTTTTAAACAAATTAAAATATATCCATTTGAATTTTTCTTAAAAAATTGAAAGGTTAAGTAAAGTTTGATTCTAATCAATGGGCACGGAAAACAAATTAAAAAAAAACCTGGCATTTAAATTTTAAAAATTAAGGTTTATTAAAAAAAAACATTTAAAGAAAACAGTTATTATACAGTTAGCAACACTCGGACATGACTTCACTCCGTCGTACCCAAAGACCGAAATCCTTGCCACTTGCCATTCCACATTCCAAGGAGGGGAAACTACCCATTCCCCTTAGCTGGTGTCAATGGGCCTTCCCACTCCCTACACCTCCCCCTTAAAAGCTCATCCGTCATTCCAGGACGATGAAGCTGAAAAGAAACTATGAAAAAAAAAAACACATGCACACATACATGGCAAGAAACAAGATAACGAGAGAAATTTTTTTTTTCAGGTATCATGTAAAAAGAGCTTTTGCTAATACAACTCCCCAAGAAATAGATTTACAAATCACATTAATATGCTAGAAAATTAATATCCGTACAAGTTTTAACACAAAAAATACTCAAAAAAAAATATTAAAATATAAAAAGAAGTTACCAAAATATATCATAAAATCTAAAATAATTATACGACATGTACTAGCAAAGCATATTTAGAAGCCAAAGTTTTAATCTTTAGAAATTTCCAGAAATTATGGTACTGAAAAACGTTAAGTACATATATAATCATTGGCATAAATCTTATCTATTTAACAGGAGCAGGCAACCTGAATAATTCATTACTTTTACATGCTTAAACCTTCAGCCAAACGTTAATTCTTTTTTATTGTACCAGGTTTAAACATTTTAAAAATTCTCTTTCTCTTCCAATTTCTATGTAAAATGAAAGCAAGAAAAATCCTTTTCAGTCCCAAGAGTGACAAAAAACAATCAACGCATGTTATTGTCCATAAAATATCCTCGCGAACCTTAAGTATTTTCAATCCTGCCTTCAACTCCAAATTAACAATTCCTGTTATTGGATCACGACAACATTGCACCTGGGTTGAGTCAATAAAATTAGGAATACATTCCTTACGGGGCAACCACGCCTAGTACTATACAAGATTCCTTTTTTAAATCCACAAGTTAAGACAACCTCACCCTTGCTTTCTTTTATACCTTGTCCATTTGTTTGGACATTCGATCCATTAATTTTTACTGCAACCAAATCTCCGTTTGGAACATTCAATAAAGACTGTGTCTCAGGAAGTAGATCGGTGACCACTTCTTGGCTGCAAACTGATTTCGAATTTATCGAATTAATAATTCCTTCTTCCCTGAAGGTTCTCGAAGTATCGCAGGATTGCGAACCATTTGCCAGTTTTCTATTAATCCTTCAAAATCAGAGCAACAGATTAAAATGTCGTTAACCAAATTTTTAGAGACAGGCACAACACCGTGCCTCAGGTCATTCAATTCCATGTTGGAATCTTTTTACTTCACCCATTCCATGCTCCCCAAATGCAGACGTTATTTGAATTGACCCTCTATTATTAATGCTTTGTCCTTCGACAACATCTGGTCTTACCACGGGCATCTGGGCACCTGTGTCTATGACAGCATTCACCATTTCTTGCTCACCCTTGACCTTGACGTAAACAACCCTTAAATCGTCCATTCCCTTTTCTTCCTTGATAGGAGTAGTTACTGGTATCGTAGCTTCAGCCATCAATACAGCAGGAGACGTTTCCCTCACATGTTCCTCGGCCCTCCCGATACTAATTCGGTAATTTGAAGATGTCTTCTTACGATCTTCTGCACAACTCGTCCGCTTAACATTCGACCGAATACTTTCGATCTCTAACCGCAGTTCATTCAATTCTGATTCCCAGCGCAGCTGCTGGATTGCGTGCTGCCTGGCGATTTTTTCCTCCTCGATTGCGAGCTGCCTGGCGATTTTTTCCTCACTTTCCCTTTCAAAGCGTTCCTCTAAAATAACAGATAACTGATCTCTAACGAACTCTTCTTCGTAATCCTTGCTACCGATTATGATATTCCTTAGCTCTATATTCGTCATTTTATCTGATACCTTTTGACCTAACTCCTCAGCCAACAAAACTAAATCCTGCTTTTTTAGCTTTTCTCCAAAAATGCCATTTGAAAATTTTCTTTTTCCAATATACCGCAACTAAACAAATAATCAAATGAAATAACACCCAGAAGGGATTGCCAAAAATTAAACACCACAAATATATCTTTGTTTAAAACACACAACAATAAGCATCCGCTACACTAACACAACACTCAATGAATTAGGAGGAATTCAGAATAATGTATTATATATTTCGCAATATACCAAGTGTACTTAAATAACTAATAAATAAAACTTAATATATTACTGATACACAATAATCACTTAAAATATTACTGATACACAAGAATCACTTAAAATATTACCGATATACAATAATCACCTAAAATATTACTGACACACAATAATCACTTAAAATATTATTGACACACAATAATCTCTAACCTATTTCTGATATACACAATATAATCACTTAAAAATATAACCGACATGCACCACTTAATCTATTCCTGGCTGGAATAATAGAACACTACAAAATATATATTCGGTAGTTTTTTCTCCAATTTAAACTGATAATATTTTTTTCACATTAATCGAAAATACTATGCGTACATAAGCACAAAATAATTTCATTGACATGAGATAAGTATTATTCTTTAGCATTAATTTTTCAATAAACTCAATTGCTATTCACTGACGTGAACTTATTATTGTGCATTACAAAAATAAATAAATACAATAAAAAAAAAAAAAAAACATACAATCTTTCCTTAATTTATAGAACTGATGTTCTAAAACACTTTCCATTTATATGGAACAATAATAAAAAAAAAATATATATACTGATGTATATAATAATTCCCAATTGAACTGGCGTTCAAAAAATTTTATAACTGCATGTGGATATGCAATAAAATAATATACTGAGAGAATTAATGATTTTGAAGTTTTCCTTAATTCATAGAACTGATGTTCTAAAACTTACTTTCCATTGATATGGAACAAGAAATAATAAAAAAAATATACTGATATATAATAACTGAAATTTGAACTGGCGTTCAAAATTTTATAAATAACTGCATGGATATGCAATAAAATAATATACTGAGAGAATTAATGATTTTGAAGTTTTCCTTAATTCATAGAACTGATGTTCTAAAACTTACTTTCCATTGATATGGAACAAGAAATAATAAAAAAAATATACTGATATATAATAACTGAAATTTGAACTGGCGTTCAAAATTTTATAAATAACTGCATGGATATGCAATAAAATAATATACTGAGAGAATTAATGATTTTGAAGTTTTCCTTAATTCATAGAACTGATGTTCTAAAACACTTTCCATTTATATGGAACAATAATAAAAAAAAATATATATACTGATGTATATAATAATTCCCAATTGAACTGGCGTTCAAAAATTTTATAACTGCATGTGGATATGCAATAAAATAATATACTGAGAGAATTAATGATTTTGAAGTTTTCCTTAATTCATAGAACTGATGTTCTAAAACTTACTTTCCATTGATATGGAACAAGAAATAATAAAAAAATATACTGATATATAATAACTGAAATTTGAACTGGCGTTCAAAATTTTATAAATAACTGCATGGATATGCAATAAAATAATATACTGAGAGAATTAATGATTTTGAAGTTTTCCTTAATTCATAGAACTGATGTTCTAACACTTACTTTCCATTGATATGGAACAAGAAATAATAAAAAATATACTGATATATAATAACTGAAATTTGAACTGGCGTTCAAAATTTTATAAATAACTGATGTTCTAAAACACTTTCCATTTATATGGAACAATAATAAAAAATATATATATACTGATGTATATAATAATTCCCAATTGAACTGGCGTAAAAAATATACTGCATGTGGATAGATACTTAATGATTTTGAAGTTTTTCCTTAATTCATAGAACTGATGTTCTAAAAACTTTTTTATGGAACGAAATAATAAAAAAAATATACTGATATATAATAACTGAAATTTGAACTGGCGTTCAAAATTTTATAAATAACTGCATGGATATGCAATAAAATATACTGAGAGAATTAATGATTTTGAAGTTTTCACTTAATTCCATTGATATGGAACAAGAATAACTTACTTTCCATTGATATGGAACAAGAAATAATAAAAAAAACTGATATATAATAACTGAAATTTGAACTGGCGTTCAAAATTTTATAATTAATTGCAATAAAAAAATTGAACGGATGCGTTCAACAAGAATAATAAAATATATATACTGATGTATATAATTAACGTTGCAAGTTACAACTGGATATGCAGAGCAAAAAAAACGTACACTGACGTATACAAAAAATAAAATCAAAATTCTCTCTTAATAAATGGATATTAAACAGTATAATTTTATAAATTTCTCTCGTCTTACATTACAGGGAGTTGCAAGCAAAAAAAACTCTTACCTGATTCATTTCCACGCGGGAATCCAGAAAACTCGAAATTTCTGGAACGTTCTTCCTGTGGGGTTTTCCACTAAGACTCGATCATTAACGGCTGCGCCAGTAAAGTTTGATTCTAATCAATGGGCACGGAAACAAATTAAAAAAACCTGGCATTTAAATTTTAAAAATTAAGGTTTATTAAAAAAAACATTTAAAGAAAAACAGTTATTATACAGTTAGCAACACTCGGACATGACTTCACTCCGTCGTACCCAAAGACCGAAATCCTTGCCACTTGCCATTCCACATTCCAAGGGAGGGAAACTACCCATTCCCCTTAGCTGGTGTCAATGGGCCTTCCCACTCCTACAGGTTAAGAAAGAAATAATTTTTTTTTGTTCATACATTTATAGAAATATTTTTTAAAAAAAAAAAAATGTTAGCAGTTCTCTTTGTTTTAGAAAATAACTGCAAAAAAATTTCATTTTTGGAATAAACGTTTTTAGATTGAATTTTATTTCTGTAAGTATTTCCAGTTAAAGTAAAACGAATTGAAAAAAACGTATTTTCTGTTGGTTATGAATTCGAACAATTGCATTTTCGTTGAAAACAGAAATCGAGATATCTGTTAAAAATAATACTAAAATTTTTGATTATCTTAAATTTTTGAAGTAAAAAAAGCTATTAAATTTCAATGTTAAAAAAAAGAGTTAGACTGCATTTTAAAAGGAAAAACAAATTATTTCCTGTATGAAGATGAAAAAATAAAAGGTTGGGAGCATTGTCTTTATAAATGTTTTTATTCAAATATTTGAGTTACTATTATAAATACTTGGTCGTATTTTTAATTTTGCTCCATTATATATAAATTGTTTTTATTTATGCAAAAATAAATATCAAATATTTTACCAACCAAAATTGTATTTTGTAAAAACAGTTATGCAAATATATGTAGATGCTAGAAGAAAAACAATTATATTTTCATATAAAAGCACATTGCTAAAATTAGTTACATATTTTAGCCCACAAAACTATGAATTTTACTTGAATCTTAGAACCCCAGTACTTTACTATCACAATTTTTTACATTAGTATTTAGATTTTAGGCCATAAATTAGAAAATATTTACACTATGAAGAAATGCTTTTAGTATAATAAAATACAAGTAAGAAAGATGTCAAAGCTTCAATATGATCTCATAATTATTTCAGTTATGTTTTTAGCTTGTAAATAGAATTTGAAGATTCGAATGGATTCCCAAATCATTGGATCACACTACGAAAGACAATCTACCATCATCAACTTGTGAAAGGCTTTTTTTTATTCATGCGATAGTCGTTTGATGTTCGAGATTAATAAAACAACTTTTCAAAATTTTCAACTTTTTAAAAGATCATTTTGATGGAGATTTATGCTTTTTTTTATAAAGTAATTTCTTTCCTAAATAAAAAAAACAGAGGTAAAATTTTCATACTTACACGTATTATAGCTTCGACCAATGAAAAACGACGGAAAATGCCACGATGGGCAGCCAATAGAAGAAAACTGCTTCCTCACACATACAAGCATAAAAACCTTAACGTATACAATGACAAAATTTGGCGATTTTTTTGTCTGGTTTGGAGAAAACTGGTCATTGGTATAATAAGTAAGTACCAACATGTTTAGTTTTCAGTGTTAAAATTATCTATTTTTCATAAAAATCTTATTATAGGATTTCACCAAGGATTTTACAGAAAGATGATACGAAAATATGAAAGCTTTATCTTAATTTTTAGATTTTTGTGTTTTACAAACTGAATCATTAAATGAGAAACATTCGTTTTTCTTACTTTTTTCTTTCAGAAAAAAATTGAGTACTTACGTATTATATCGCAACAATCGTAAACTCTATATCAACTTGTCCTCGAACACGCTGAATTGGTAACCATGTGCTTCGTTTCATACAATGTCGCTAATAGGTTGCGATAATATCTAAGTATCCAAAATTGCTTTATGTAATTGCAACTTTATGTCCTTTAAAATTGATAATAATTCGGTGCGAACAAAGAACAAGAATTCGATTTTGCATTTACTTTTTTAAAAATCGTTTGGTTCGTTGTGCTTTGATTTTTTTTTCAAAATATGTTTATGTTATTCCAGTTCAAATGTTATCAAACACAATATAATGAGATAGGATTTATATATATATATATATGATGGTTTAATTTTTTCACTGCTCAACAAGATTGTTGATTTTTGATGTTAAGATTGTTAATACAATTTTTAATAGATATAGCGCTCTTTCACTCATTGTATATGATGCATAATATTTTATATTGTACAGTCCTTTAAAAACCAAAACAGCGTTATTAATTTCTAAAACTATCATCACAACAAGACAAATTTTATTCTACTATTAATAGCTTATTGGATATAAAAATTCTGTTGATTTTCGAGAATAATAAAATTGAGTTAAGAGAATAATAAAATTGAATTTAGAGAATAAAATATTTGGTTAATTTCTGCAAAAAGAATTTTCTTATTTTGTATGCCATTTTTTTCCTAATATTTATTTATTTTATCCTAACAATAAATTTCTAACTTCGTAAAGTTGTACTGAAAAGTTCAAGGTTTATGAGTATTTTTTGAAAAAAATGAGACTTCTGATGTTAAACAAATGATTCGGAATGTGATAATTGGAATTCTATTTTTCGCCCAAACCTTTCACAAAATATTTTACTCATGTAATAGATATTGATTTCCAGCTCTATACACATCTAACTAGTTGGTATACCCGTTCCTCTTACGGGTAATTCGAAAAATTAAACAATACAAATGGAAGGATAAAGAAGTTTCCAATGAGTTAATTTTACGAAAATTGCAAATTAAACAAAAAAAAGCCTTTTGCATATTTCCGCTGAACATAAAATCATACTTGTTAAATTTAAATCTGTAGGTATAATAGCTGATATAAATGATTTTTTATAAAGCCCCTTAACTCCCTTGTGGGTCGATTTTAGAAAAAAACTTCGTAAGCTGATCTCAGAACAAATTTTGTATAACGAACGCTTAAAATAGTGTAAATAATTTATATCTGGATGTGTAATGCGTTAATATTAATTTCTGTTATATTTATTTTTTGTTAAAATTCTAATATTCGCAAGCAACGCCATGCCTTACATTATAATGACGATTTGACGGAAATATAGCGAAATGTTAGCGATAGAGCCAAGTTGGCATCATTTTTGGCAACCATGGTGACAACTTGGCGATTGAGTGAACGGCGCAGAAGTTGATTCGATCTAGTGCCACCTGTTAGGGAGTTACCTGTTATTTTAAGTCCATATTATTATTTCAACAATAATCTAACTTAAAAGAAACAGGTAGAGTAAATAATTATTAATTAGTTTTCATACCTTTGTAACGTGAAGTTTGGAATAAAAAAAATATTGTGAACACACACACAATATTTTATATTTTAGAATTTTAATAAATTTTATTCAAAAAATGCTCTGTATTCCATACAATAAAATTAAAGCAAATCAGTTTGCAAATCAGATAGATTTAACTATTTATCGAAATTCTACTTAAGAAGTAATTGACGTTTTGCACATTGTTTGCCTTAGGTTATTTGTATAGCAAAGGACACCTTAACAAATTTTCACAAATATCTATGGAACAAATGAGTAAAATAAAATCTGACAACAAAGGCTATTTAGAATATTACTCATGAAAAAAATGTCATCTGTAATAGAAGACACCGATGTTAATTAAGTTTAATAATTTGCATCTCTCATAATTTAGTTCCTTTTAAGCAATTAATGATTAGATCAATTTTACCTAAACGTGAAAAGAAAGACAGAATTTATTATTGGTGTCCAATTATTTTACGATTTTTCACATATTAACTAAATAAATATCTGAAACTCCTCAATTTAACGAAATAAACAACACATAATAAGTCATGTGGGAGTAATGTCTTCTAAACTCAAAAAACTGTTTTTCTAAAACAATATTTAATCGAAATAGAATAAAAAAATTTTAAAAAACTGAAATACTTAATTGGTTATTCCATCAAGCATTTTTTTACAACACTCTCAAAAGTATTTTTTTAACACAGATTATTATATTCTTAATATTTTTTTTTAATTTCGTATTATGGGGGAAGCTAACGGTGGACCCCCATTATATAAACTGCACAATTGCTATTGATTATTGCTCAAATTGAAAAACTGTTATTCTGTAACACGGCGTTTCTCAAACTGTGGGGAATTTTCCCCCCCAAGGGCGCCCCCTTAGGGGGGGAATTCCCCACAGTTAACCCTATGAGATAACCCTATGAGGGGACGCAAGATAATTGAAAGTCAAAATCAAAAGATTATTCAAAAATATTATTAATTTACTGAAAGTAAACAAACAAAAAATACATTCTGGCATCATAAAAAATAAAATACACATTTGCACTGATATAATATACTTATAAATGTATCATAACAGCACAATGTATCTTAGAATTAATTTAACAATACCAAGTTAAGAACAAGTTTAATAATTGCCATTGACCCCATGGGCTTGTCATAAAAAGTTATATACAAAATTAACACTTATCATTACAATTTGTACGACTTATAATTAATCTCACCCGCCTCGGCAAGAGCCCCTGTCAGTGGGACTTACCTCGAACCCGACCTCGGTCGAGAAGCACTCCTTACGCCACATTTCCCGAAAGCGCCCCTCGACGCTGGGATTCGGCGCTGGGCTCTTTCCCTTTTCGCTCGCCGCTACTGGGGGAATCACTGTTGTTTTCTTTTCCTCCGCTTACTGATATGCTTAAGTTCGGCGGGTGGTCGCGTCTGATCCGAGGTCGCTTACTTGTGTTTAAAAAAAAAAAAATTTTTTTTTGAGATATTTAGGGTCGGATCCCTGGCCTTCCACCTTCCGGCAGATCCCTGGGGACCCGGATCCGGCCTTCTCTGAGCCCACGGACATGGCATCCGAAAGGGCCGACTCGGACTCGTGGAACCATTTCTTCCGACACCCCACTGACATGGTCGGTGGACCTCTAGGCCCGGACGGCCCGCCGCGAACTGGGTGTTCTGTAAGCGGCGGGATACGAACCATTTCTTCCGACGGCCCACTGACATGGTCGGTGGACCTCTAGGCCTGGACTGTCGATTTAAAGATATGCAATTTTCTCCCCAATGCCACCGTTTCCCACGTAGGCACACATATATGATATATTGGGAGGGGGGAAGCAAAGGAATAAATAAACTAATTCTCTGAAATAGGTAAATCCTTCGCAAACACTGTCAGTGTCTTTTAATGCTTTCTAAAGCCATCGGAAGAATTTTATGGATGGCAGAGCATAGAAAAGATCGTACTTTGGAAAGACGTATATATACAACTAATACGTCGATTAAGCGAGACTTATATACGCCGGTGATGCCTAAGACTTTAAAGTTGTATTGTAGATTTTGCTTCAGAGTATAGAATCATTGAATTCAATGCATTGTTATTTTATGGAGGGGGGGGGGAGGAGGCGCAATGAAAACTATGGTTGAATATTGGGAATCAAACATTGAAAGTTTGAGAAGCACTTCTGTAGCATTACATTCTCTTGGTGATCACCATCGTCGCCACCATGAAAATTGCATGTTACAATATATCACCTAGTAATCTTGTTAGAATAGAATTATTAATCTTTTCACATTGTCATTTCGTGTAGCCAATATTGCTCTATTGCGCATTTATTCGATTGTTATTTTATCAGGATACATTTCTTCTCCAACATTTTCACACAAATATTGTTTCATGTGATGTAACACATAAACCGATTTTTTTCATTGCTTTGTCCCTGTGATTTATTAATAGCTATGTCAAATGCCAATCTTACGGGGAATTGCATACGTTTCAATACGAATAGCATATCCAAGTTCTTTTGATTGTCCAGTGTGATCCTTGGCATACATACTTTTGCCTTTCTTATCTCCTGATAAATTTTAACAATGCAGTATATTCTTTTGAATATTTTTCATTATCAATCTTGTGCGATTACACAGTTCATCAGTAATCCATAAATTTCTTCAGAGCATGACAATACAGTCTAATTTTAAATTCAGTTTAGCTGGTGGCATTCCCGATAGAGATCGTAATGTTAAATATTCGTGCGAATTTGTTGCGAAGCATTTTTACTAACTATACCTTATATACAAATAAACTTATTGCAGCATCACGAAACACTTTTTTTATAGAGAGAGAAAATAATAAATCCATTTCGGTTCCAAAATTGTAAAAAACACAATCAGAGAGAGTCAACTTTATTTACTATAATGTTCGAATTAATTAGGACAAATGGGAAAAAAAGGGTATTTTTTCTAAAGGCTTACCTTTTCTCATTACACATCTTAAATAGACTAATACTTCTGTGTAGTAGAACGAAGCATGTCTTCCTTTAGCAGAAATAACCTTTTCAACCCGTCTTGGCATTGACTCCACGAGAGTAGCATACATGTTCTTGATTTCATCATCCTGGAAATACTCTAGTATAGCCCTTTTCATCATTAGCTCTGTTGTCGTGCGATTCATCTTACCGAAATGATTCGTGAGAATATGTCATCAGTTTTGAATAGGATTGAAGTCTGGGAAGTTTTCAAGCCAATCGAGCACTTTTATTTTATTTCCCGCATAAAAGTATGGACCAATTTCGAATTGTGACAAGGGGCTAAGTCATTTTGAAGTATTCCATCAAAAGGTTTCATGAATGGAACAATCCTACTACATAATATTTCTATATATTTGACAGAAATCATCATGCATTTAAGAGGAACTAAGCTTCCAGGCCCATTTATTGTGAAAAAAAACCAAACATCTGTGTTACTATGTGTTGGATATGATCTGGTAACAAAGTTTCAGCTTCTCTTCATATTATTACACTTGATTTGTATCCCTGCGCAAACAAATGTTTCCTCACTCAAAATCACCTTCTTCCAGTCGTTAACAGAACATGATTGGTACTTTTGGCCTATGCTAAGCATTTTTTCATCATTTTCTGAATTAGAAATAGTTTTTTTCCTCAGTCTTGTTGCCTTAAGGTCACCTTCCAGAAGCATTTTCCCTGGAGTTGAGGTACTCATTTCAACACCATTATTCAATATACCCTTCAAAGGTCTATGCTTGTCTTTCTTGGATTTATTTTGTTACTTCTCATTAAAATTTTTATCAATTCTTCTCTTATCTCGTCCTGTTTGCGCCATCATTTTTCTTTTCTTTTTGGAGATGATGATACAGAATTTTGAAATGTTCTTAAAACACTTAATTCAATCACACCAACTACCATAGTTAAATCTCTCATAGTCATAGAAGTGTGTTTCATTGAGAGCGATTTATTTTAGAACGGCTCATCGGAGTAATATCCATCTTCGAACAAGTAAAAGTAACATGTCTTATACAGAACGCAAAATGGAAATTACCAGCTTCCCCACTGACAGACTAACAACTGAGCTCCTGATACATTAAAATGAATAAATTATAGTCAAAGTCGATCTGGTCACACTACCTAAGGACAGATGTAACGGGTCTGAGGTGGTTAAGGACAGGACATCGCTAGTAATCACATACCAACTCAAACAAGAAAAACATGTTTGTCCCAATTAATTCGAACAGTATTATATACTATCATTAATTATATATATTTATGACATAGACATAAATTCAATAAATATAAGAAATGGTAATTGATCTCGAGAGTATTTTAAATAACTCTCGAAGTAACAGAGATAAAAATAAGAAAATATTTTTAAAGGAATAATGCACTATTAGTTATTGCATATATTTAAAAGTTCAAGGTTCTTTAATAATTTATTTTAAAATATAGAAATACAATGCTCAATACTTTACAAAGTACATAATCAGCTTAAAATTTTTTAACATACTTTAGTATTATTTTTTACAAGGTAATGTAAAAGTACTCTTAAAATTTTGAGGGAATTTTGGTTAAATTAATATTCTAAAAAAATGTATGAATATTCTAAGAAGAAAAGTATAGAAAATTTCAATACATATTTAATTATTCCCAAAATTAGTTTATTCTTAGCTGATGAAAAATGCTGTAAGACCATGAATTTTGATTTTCAGTCAGTTTATTTTCGCGAATAATTTTAATTTCCCTAGTTGTACACTTTATAAATTTGAAAACTCTTAATTAAAATTCCATTTTTTATTTCACCATTAACAATGAATTTTTGTTTGAAATATACGTTTCGTGTAATTAAACTTCAAAGTATTTTAAATAAATTAATTAAATGTGCTGTATTTGCATTCCGTAAATCTCTTTCACGATGTTATTTCATTAATTTATCAAAAATGATCATTTTGAAAAAAAATAATTGCCATGATAAAAATAAAATGCATTACATAAAATCGACTTCTAAAGAATAAATAAAAACCAAGTTTTCTGCCTGAGTTATGTCTAGCTCTTGCAGAGAGAATATGATTAAAAAACAACACAACTAACTCGCCCTTAAAAAATATAGTCTGCTAGATTCAAGGCGGAAGATTTGATAACCCATCGCGCCTACGTTGCCAACAACGTATCACTTTCATTCAAAAACTTTAATATCATTTTCACACGAACATAATTTATTGTATGCAGAAAAATAATAAAATGTGAAAACAAGATATTCTCTGCACAAAAAGTAATATAAAAGAATATATTTTTTTATTCATTTATTTATTTTTTTGTCATTTTCGAGTTCTCCTTGAACTTTCGTGCACTCAATCTAGCGTGAAAAATTACAGTAGACGATATTTTTCTTTTGTGCGAGAAAAAAATTGTTATTCTTATTCTTTCTTTTTTACTTCTTTTCGTTCTATTTATTTCATACTATTTCAGCCGACTTGAAACAAGTTGTTCTTCTGTCGGATTGTATATTTTTCACCGCCCTCTTCTGTTCTAACTTCCATTGTTTATTTATTATTGTTTCCCATTTTTTTGTTTTTGGAATTGTGTTTTTAAGTGCCCTTGTCTAACATTTTCGGACGCACAATCTGTGTCTGCTTGATTCTGACGTTAACAAAAGAATAGGAAGTAATAAGAACAAAAAAGGAATAACAATGAAGAATAAACAAAATTGTAACAAATCTGTCATTTGTCATTCTGTTTTCACTTTTTAATAAAATCTCCTTTTTTATATTATGTTCTTTAAAACTGTTCTTATTGTTAAAATACTTGCAGAATTTTTTTTATTTTATCATATTAAATTTTGATGTTCTACAATACATCAGATAAAGCAATTAATACGATATTCTACAGAAAACAATGCAATATTCTATACATAAAATAATATAAATTAAATAAGGATTATTTAAACAATTATTAGTTTTATTATACATCATTAATTTCAGTGTAATTGAGATTCATTAAATATCTTTTGTATTTATTTTTCCTCTTTACTTTCATTGAAAAATAAAACATCTTGTAAAAGATTTAAAACTTATTTCCTCAAATTTAATTTCCCGTATTTTTTTTTTACTTTTATTTTATTTTCATATGTCAACAGTTTCTGTTTCTTACTGCTTTCATTATTGACATCCCTTTTTTCGTTTTCAAAAAAATATTGTTCGTCATCAGACAGAATATAACTATAAATATAAGAATCTAAATTTCTATGTTTTCTCCTAATTGAGGTTAAATTCCAAACATTTAAACCTTAAAAGAAGTAGTTTTTACTCGCTCGAACACCTTTTTTTTCTTTCTGTGCTAAAATTCTATAAAAAACTTAAGCTGATTTTCATTATTTGATAAATAACTAATCCTTTAAATTCCAGTAATTTTAAGCTATTTAATTTAGTCCTATGGAATAATAAAAAAATTCTTACTGTTATTTTTTACTAATACCACATCTAAATTAAAATCAAATATTATAATTAAAGCTTTTTTCATTTTTTATCTATAAATAGAAATGTTACAATTGATAAAAAAAATCTTTGATTTAATGACATTCACAAATTGTTTGGTTGACCATATGCATTATGTAAAACACAGTTTTTGTGCTCAAAATGCCCCAAATCTAATTTAATTTTTCTAAGAAAAATTTTAACATTCCTGAAGTGTTTTAAAATGCTACTACTCCTTGAATAATTGATACACACTCATAAAATTTGATTTACATGTACCTCAACCTATGTGTAAAAAAAGTTGGTGAGAGTTTTGTGATAACATGATGGATATTTGTAAAATACCTCTTTTTATAAAAGCTTATTGAAAATATTTTGAAAAATTTATAAATGTTCAGCTATTGCTTGGACTGAAAAATGCATACCAATTTGTGTTACATGAATCAATAGAAAATGTATGTTAAAAATTATCAAAGCATTTGGTGTAATAGGAAAAATCGCCTTAGCATTTTCAATGAAGATAAACTAGCTATATTTCAATCCCTACTACTAACTCACAATCTCTGTATATTTATTTACTTATCTTGGTAGAATTTTCAATCGTTAATAAAATACATTTTAAAGCGCTCAATTAAGCAAAAATTTTATATGCATGATTTTATTTTGGATGACAATACAATAATTTAATAATAATTAATAAAACTTAATTGATTAAAACTAATTATTTAAAGAATTACAAATACAGCCACGTTGGCATCATTTTTCGCGACTTTGCGATACCTTTGGCAATTTGTGTCAAAACTTGAAAAGGTTTTTTTCTCAGGTTTTTAAAGTATTCAGTTGAGCTGAAATTTTATATACACGATTATTTTGGATGACAATACGATACTTTAATGATAATTAACAAAAATTAATTACCACTTAATGTTGTAATTCTGTCATATGAATATACATATTTATATTAATTGTAACTATTTAATAAAAAGTAGCTAAATAAAATTTTTCTAAGTAGGAATTGACTTAAAAAATTAGCTTGTTTTATTGTGTGTGTGTCAGGTAAATCAGTTTATAGTTTTTATTTGTCATTGGGATGTGAATGTATATATAACCGAAATAAAAACTATCATAACTCTAGGAATTTTTAACTTGGGGCTTCCCAATTTTGTCAGATTGTAGAAAAATATTTAAAAAAATAATTTAGCCCAAAAGGTTCAATTTGATTTTTGACCGATTCTTGTCAACTGGATACACTCTGTCTTTTTAAATTATCCATCTGTTAAAACTTAAAGTTTTTTTTAAGTTAAAAATCAACTGTTCTTGAAAATGTTTATCCTGATTTATCTTTTTTGGTTAAAAATCTGCAGTTTTTTTTTTCTTAGAATTATGGTTCTCTAAATATAATCACCATTAGATATTAACTAAAAACTTTTTAATAGAATGTCGAACTTTTAATAAAAGAGACTATACTATGTGTAAAATGGTATGTAAAGCAGTGCTTCTCAAACTTTCAATACTGGCGCCCCCATTTTCAATCACAATTTTTATCGCACCCCCCCCCTTATACATAATAATTTACTAAATGCAATAATAATGCACTTTTATCATAAAGCAACAATATTTATTATAAACCGTACAAATTCATGACATAAGTATTAAATTTTGTATATGTTACTTTTAAGCAAAAAAAAAAGTTAAGTAATAGGATAATTACTAAGTAATTTTTCCTTTCTCTGATTTTTAAATTAGAACATATTACAAAATGCGGTGGTTGCTTAGAAGACAAAATATAGATATCAGCTAAATATAGAAAATAAACTCAGAGGATCAATTTCTTATCTTAAAACTCCTTTCAAAAACTTTGCTCTGTAAGACAAGCCCATGGAAGTAGCTAATAATTATTAAACTTGTTCTTAATTTAGTATTAATTAATTAGTCATAAAATACTCTGTGCACCACTCATACATTAAAAGCAGTGTTTCTCAAACTTTCAATACTGGCGACCCAATTTTCAATCATAATTTTTGTCTCGCCCCCCTGTACAACAATAATGTATTTACTGCAATAAAAATGCACTTTGAGAGAGAGACGCTAAAGTTACAATACTATCTTAATTATAAACCGTACAAATCAATACGATAAGTATATTAAATTTTGTGTATATAACTTTTTAAGTAATATATATTTTAAGAAAATTACTTAAAATATATATTACTTAGAATTATGTTATTTTTCTTTCTCTAATTTTTAAATTGGAACAGATCGCAAAATGATGTATTTAATTAAAGATTTATTTCCTTCAGCATTCATTTCTCAAAGTACAAATGTCATTAGAAAAATAGTCTAGTCAATGTCGCTCTCTATCATATCCATCACATCTGGCATTATAGGGTACGTTTGCGTGAGTCTGGGCAACCTATCGGACGTCTGCGCAAAACATGTAAAAATGCTTTTCCTCGTTCAATTCCAGTCAGTTTTGGTCGACTCGATACTCCTATAGCTACCCGAATCTAGCTTGAATGTACATTTTTTTTAATTTCCACGTTAATTGTAATTCACGGTAATTAAGTATTTACGGCAGTAGATGAAAACAATGTCATACATACATTTTTAAGTCGTAAGCAAACATTCGACCATAATATAGAATCAACAAGTACACAGACGAACGAGCATGGTTCCGAAAATTAAATCAAGGCGATCTTCTCAAAAATACTTAAATTTTGGATTTACCACTACTGAAGTAAATGATGGAAAAAAAGCCCCAGCTCGATATGTGTTAAAACTTACAAATCTGTAGAACAACATGTGAAAGTTGTTTTTAAAACATGTAAAATCATTTAGCTATGTTGGCAAAGAATTTTAAAAAGTATTTTCTGGATCAGGACAGCTTGGTAGCAAGTTACGAGTGGATTAGGGATCTATTTCAAGATACTCCAGAAGGGCTCTCAACTTCCGAAGAAGAAATCTTCATAGATTTCACATCCAGTGAAAAATTAAAAGGCAATTTTGTAATAAATCGCTCTTTGAATTTGGGGTAGAGGTGGATGAGGAATTTTCTGTACTGAAAACAAAAGCACTTCGTATACTATTACCATTTTCAACATCCTACCTTTTTCAAACCGGATTTTCTGCAGTCGATGCCTTGAAGACAAAATATAGATCTCAGCTAAATATAGAAAAATAACTCTTTAAGAGTCAATTTCTGATATTAAACCTTCCTTTGAAAAACTTTCCTCTACAAGACAAGCCCGTGGAAGTCCCTAATAATTATTAAACTTGTTCTTAATTTAGTAATAAGATTGATTGATTGAATATTAACGTCGCACTGTTCAGCTGCACGAGGGCTTTTGACGACGGACCACGTAATTTTGAACCATGGTCAAGTGATGTGGATGACACCTGAGCTGGCACCCCTCTCTCCTAACTACCACACCACACGAACGGGAAAACGTTTCAACACTCTCAACAGATTTAACGTGCATCGCTGCCCTACACGGCGGGACTTAAGTGGTACTGGGCTCGAACTCGTGACAAGGCAAGCCACGATCCGATACCTATACCACTCGGCTACCGCGGCCAAATTCAGTAATAAGAAATTATTTATAAAATACCTTCTTCAGTACTGATACATCAAACGTATACTGGCTGAAACACCAACTCTTCTTCGCACGAGTTCATTTTTTAAAAAATAAAACATTATTCTTGATATAATAGCTGAACTGTAAGGAGAGTAAAACTGTGTGCACGACATTGTATACAAAAATGTAAAATGACTTTTTTTTAGATAAATGCTATAATTGTAAATAACTTTTTAAAAGAACTGTAATTTTAAACCTCACACAATTAGCATTTAGAATTAATGTTAAATTATGAAAAAGAATATAAAATTCCGATGAAGAATAATTGTGTTACTTTTCAACATTTAAAGTGAGAAAACTTCAAAATGTTTTAACCCGGTAGCAGGCGCGTACTCGATACTAACATTAATGGTAGTGCGGGGGGACTCAGTCACCCCAATCATTTGTTTAGAATTATTTTTACTGTACACGATACAGATCGGAATTCTAGTGAATATTTTAATTTATAGAAAGTATACTTACCTTCTTTCAAGGACTATTCAATTATTTGATGATTTGAGAAAAAATCCAATAAAACTGAACTAAAATGATTCAAAAGTACAAGACCATAATAAAGGACGCAAATCAGACACTTTTCAATTATCCTACAGAAATGTTAAACCAATCAATTCTTTTCCAAATATTGCAAAACTCAATTATTTACAATTTCCCTAAGCGAAAAGCAAACGCATAAAAGATGGGAGGGAACTAATATTGATAATAACCATACCATAAGATTGAAGGTCAATCAAATGATTAGCAAACGTACTATGCAGCCTGGCTGAAAAGTGAATCATGACTTTCTTTTCTTTTTCTACAACTAATGTGCAGTATTTCAATAATAATTACACTGGTGAATTGTTTATCTTCTTAGAATTTTTCTCAGGGTCTGGGTTTCGTTTTTTCTTTTAACGAGTAATATTTTATGTTAAAACGTAATAAAATATCTCTCATTGAGGAAATACAGCAAATAAAATAAAATGTTTTTTTTTCTTTAATTTGGTTTTGGGATCAAAGATAGCTATTTGATGACGGAAAAAAGCCAGATAATAAACATAAACTATGTCAGTGTTGTTGTGTGTATTTTTTTTATTATGGAAGAAAGCATTTTGTTTTACTTCTCTTTCCGGTTATTTTTTTTAAAAAAAATCTTTAAGTTTTCGATACGCTCGCGCCCCCTCAGGGGGGCGCGCCCCTCACTTTGAGAAACACTGATGTAAAATCATTTGAAAATGCATACATGTAAATCATTATTACTACAATGATAGAAATTATACACTATCAAAAAAAAATAAGAATACTGCAGTATCCAACATAATTAAAACAAATATAATAAGATTCTAAATATAGAAATCTTTTGTACAATACAGCTTTAATTTCAGAGGAAAAGTATCTTTAATTGAGTTCTTTTGCATTAAGATACAAACTCAACCACAGGGGAAATGAGCATTAAATTAACATGAAAATGATAGAGGAGTATATACTAGAAGAATACTTGTATCACTTATGCTTCTTTTTTCTTTTCGACTACATCTGTTATGCAAATCAATACCGTAATCACAGCATACATAACCATACCCTTAAAAAATTTCGACTGGTTTTAATATGTAAAATGCGTGTCTATTTACATAAAAAAACATGTAATACATGCATTTTGAAGCATTCTGCATTTAACTATGATTACAGTTCCAAAATTGGATTAAGCAATCAAAACTCAAGTTTTCGACGCTAAGAAATGATTTATGACTGCATAAACTTGAATATATGTATCTTCCAATCTAAAAACAGAGGTTGTTCTTCTTTCATAGACAGGTTTGAAGATAATACACTGTCATTTACAAATAAATGGCGGGAAAGATAGAAGAACAAAGAAAACTTCCATCTCGATAGTTGTTCTAGAAGTTAAGCCTAACACAAGACAAGGAATAGAAGCAAAAATAAATCCACTAAGCCGCTTGGAGCTTGTGATAGAAATCTTGTAAAGGCGGCTTTCCAACTTAACAAGCATATTTATGTCGTAATCCCCTGCTAAAGTTAGAGATGGATATCAGTAAGAATCGCATTACGGGGAAAACAAGATGGCGGGGCTTTGGAAGCTTGTAGAACATAGTTGGCTTTATTCTATTTGTAAGAATGAAGATGTTATTGTCATTCTTATGAAACATGTCGCGTTGGGAGTTTTGAAATAGGAGGAAAAGAAGTGGATAATGTACAATTTATTTGAACCATGGATGCAGTCACATACAGAGTGTTTTTTTTTCCAGGTATAGAAGCTTAAGTTGGCATTACTTTCCAAGATGGCGACCGATTTAACAGCTGCCAAGTGATTTATTCTCAGTTTGGTTTGGCAATTCATCATGAATAGACTCACGCCTGAACAACGCTTTCAAATTGTGCAATTTTATTTCGAAAATAATGGTCGATTTTCATAAGCGAATTTTGTTTAGTGATGAAGCGCACTTCTGATTGAATGGCTACGTTCACAAACAAAACTGCCGCATTTGGAGTGAAGCTAATCCACAAGTGTATGTCGAAACACCGTTACATGCAGAAAAACTGACTGTTTGGTATAAGCTTTATGGGCTGGTGGAATCTTTCTTCAAAAACGATGAAGGCCACAACGTTACAGTCAATGGTGATCGGTACAGAGTCATGATTACTAACTTTTTCATTCCTGAATTGAACAATCATGATGTGTCCAGGAGCTGTGGTTCCAACAAGACGGCGCAACATGTCACACAGCTCGTGCCACAATCGATTTATTGAAAGACACGTTTGGTGACCGCCTAATTTCACGTTTTGGACCTGTGAATTGGCCTCCAAGATCTTGTGATTTAACACCGCTAGACTATTTTCTGTGGGGCTATGTAAAGTCATTGGTCTATGCGGATAAGCCACAAACGCTTGACCATTTGGAAGACAACATTCGCCGTGTTATTGCCGATATACGGCCACAAATGTTGGAAAAAGTCCTCGAAAATTGGACGTCCAGATTGGACTACATTCTAACCAGCCATGGCAGTCATATGCTATAAATCATATTTAAAATGTAATGCCACAAGATTATCTTTCGAATAAAAAAAATTCATGTCAATAGAATAATACATCGTTGTTTTATTGCAATTTAAAGTTCTATACCTCTAAAAAAAAACACCCTTTATTTCTACGAATTTTAAAAACTCTGGTACACATTCAATCTAATATGAAAATTCAACGCAATTATTAAAGAAATATGTAGAATACTGTTTTAATATTGCAAATGAGAAAAATATGTACTTGAATAGCAAAAAGTCTAATACAATGTTTACATAAACTTTAATTATAATTAGACAAAAGGGCACACAGAAGGGGGGAATGCAGGGGGTCCGTACTTTCTCCGCAATCACTTTTGATTCTTTTTTCTCGATTGATTACAATCCTATGTATATAGTACGAAAAATAATGCAAAACAAAGGTAACAATAGTTTCAGTTCTAATACATGAAACAAATATTTTTATTCTTTAAAAGTCTGAAATGTTAATTATTTATTCAATAACTTATTTTTTAATGCGTTTTTCTGATAGTCTTTATTAGAGTGCTTCTCAAGCTTACAACACTTGCGACCCAATGTTCAATCACAATTTTCATTGCACCCCCCCTCCATTCAATAACGATGTATTGAATTTGACAATATGATTCTTTGACTCTAAAGCTACAATACGACTTTAACCTCTTCGCAAACCGGCGTATATAAACGTCTTGCCGAGAAAGTGCGTAAATTGTCCGGGCGTATATATACGTCCGGCAATTTAGACGTATATATACGTCTTTTCAAAATATGTTCACTACTATCCATAAAATAATTCCGAAGACTTTGGAATGCAATAAAATGACCTTAACATTGTCTGAGAAGAATTTACTTATTTCACAGAAGATTTTGTTATTTTCCGTTTCTCCTTCCCCCACAAATACAATACATATGCGTGCATACATGCAAAAGGGTGGCATTGGGGAGTGAATCACGTAACTTTTAATCTGCAGTTAAGGGATTAATTATAAGCCGTACAAAGGATCCAGATAAGTGTTAATTCTTGCATATATAATTTTATATATGATCAACCGGTGCTGTCACTGGTAATTATTAAACTTGTGTTATTAACTTTTAGTATTGTTAAGATAATTATAAAGTTCATTGTGCAGTATTGATACATTTATAAGCGTATTATATCAGTGTAAATGTATTTTTTTTTCATTTTGACAGAATGCATTTTGTTTGTTTTACTGTCACAAAAAATTAATAATTTTTTGTTTTCGACTTTTCAATATACTCGCTCCCCCTTCCAGGGTTGTCACGCCCCCTTAGGGGGGTGCGCCTTACAGTTTGAGAAGCGCTGCCTTAGGACTATTTGGGATGTACCACGCACATGTATGACGTTAATAAAATATCAAGTAATATTACATGAGAATTAGAGATTACATTCAAATAATTGAATTTACAAGCCTTACTGAATACTGTATAAAAAGTGGAAAACAAATTACCTTTCTTAAATGTACTTTTAATTTATAATAGTTTTGCATTTAAAAGGAATATTAGCGCTTAGTGATCAAATAAAATTCAAATTCTATCAAATTCATAATGTATTTTTTATCTCTGTATTTAAAACCTATTTTGTGATGAAATGAATGGAATGAGAGAAAAGTTCATTTAAAAACTTCCGTTCAATAATACTAATTAGCATGAAAGAAATTCGAAATTAATACTCGTACATATATAATAATGCACATTTTCCAAAATTATGTATTTACTCAAGTTAAATTTTCTTTTAAATGTAATTTTCTTAGAATTATGGATAATTTTTTGCGACTTATTAGCTAACAAATCACTTATTGTAATCATCTAACATGATATGACATACCTTTATTTCTATATTACAATATTTATTCAAGTATGACGTATTGAGTTTCAAACAAAAGCTATATTGATTGCAACGCAGAATGCACTATTTAGTTATTTGCTTGGCAGAAATTCTTTCTTGTGGTTTTCCATTATCAGGTGATTTTCCCAATATTACATCTCCTCAGACAATAGGAAGTACTGCATATTTTATAGATTACTTAGAAATGTCTGTATTTCCTTGTTAATTTGCATCAAATGAAGCAATCTTTTTCACAGTAATTTCTCGTTATGAATCACCCCTTAAAAGTCTTTTCCTGGAGTTTTTCATTTTAATAATATGTTCAGGGGAGTGAGTACAAGGACAAGGACAGTGACAAAATGTTCATAAATTGCCTCAGATCTATTTTTAAATTTGAATGTTGCTATAATAGTAAACCGAAGCAGTGACGTCATCAGGTTTATTGGGTCCCTATGCAAAAGTAGGTCCATCTGTGTCCATTTTAAGTTAATGGAATGTAGCATATATTGCCAAATACTCGCACAAATGGTAAATCATACTAAATAAATACGCATGACGCACTATCTGATGATCCAAGTCGACTAACTACTGTCATTCAACTAGTGGCGTAACGTACACCTCACGGAGTCGACCAAGAATTTAGAGGGTCCAAAGCCTGAAGATATGGTCTTGCAATCCTTTGTAAGATCCATCTCGGGGCCCTAAACCTGACTTTGCAGGGGGCCCTAATGTTCTCCGTTACGCCACTTCATTCAACTAAATGATGGTGTGTGATGGGTAGGTCTAGGCATATACACGAATGATGGCAGTGGCGTAACGGAGAATATTAGGGGCCCCCTGCAAACTCAGATTTGGTGCCCCAAACCCAAATACATACTTAGCATCAGTCAGGTTCTGGGCCCCCTAGAAAATGTGAAGGTGTACGTTACCTCACTGGATGGTAGGCATGACATAATAATGCAGCCTTGTCACTGTTACCAGTTGGCATACAGTTCGAAATTACCAGTTCTTTGGAGAATATGTCTGCATTTGGTGGCTAAAATTATTCTTATTATGATCTTACTGAGACTGGGTCAGAACAACACAATGCCCCTTATCGAGGTTAAGCTGGTTAGAAACTAGGACTGCATTTTATAACGTGCCTACAATTGATAATTGGTTTTATTTAACGTCACACTAAAAGGAGTATAAGAGTTATTGGCAACGAACCTTGCTATTTTTTGAGTTATGGTTCACAAAGATATCATCTGAGCTGTATCAACCCACTTTTCTTGTTTAATCTATGTTATCGTGAGGAATGTAAATCTCTATAGAATTAACATGAATTGAATTAACATTAATGAGCATTCCCCTCCCCTACCTACTAGTACATACGATTCTAAATTTTGATTGAATATCCAAGTAGTGCTGCTACTGTAATAAATACCAGCAATATTCTCTAAACTAGGCATGATATGTTGCATTGAGCATACACATAATTGTAGAATTCGCAAAAATCCGCAACTGAACACATTCTTAATGCTACATTTTACAATGATTTCAAAAGTATGCAAGTGTTCCGTGTAAGTTTGTAAACACAAATTCACCATGGAAGGATAAATGTTATGACCTCCTACTGTAGAGAAACAAGAAGACAAAATGATCAATAGTCTTCCTAATTGTCAGACACATGGTCATTTAGTACACAACTAGGAAGACCATTGCCAATGACCATGCAATGACTATGGTTCCGTAGTCTTGCATTGCGGGCCTTATCTCCAAGCGTTTTGAGCCCCCCACGTTACGTCACGCTTCTGATATCCACATATGTATTACTTTTCTACTGAGTCGGTTTCCTATTTTATTTATCACTAAAAGCACTTTCTACTACTTCATGGCCATATAATGAAAAAGGATTTTAAGTTTTGTGTACTGGTGTATATCAGTTTATTAATGGCTGGAATATTGCCCGAAAGGTTCCCCGAGAGCGAAAAGTATTTCCTTCCAATGAGGAGGATCTACGGTGAGTCCTTCCATGCAAATCAAAATTGACAATGACAAAAATGTCTGATAACTGGTCTAAAGAGGAGATTCTCTTTCAGTCCAGTGGTCTAAGGCAGTGGTCCCCTACCCCCAGACCACAGACCGGGTCAAATGGTACCGAGCCACCCAATGATTGTTATATTATTTTTATTTTATTTACTGTGGTGTATTTCGCTCGGGTTTGTGCGACATTCACTTTATATTCATTTCTTGATTTAAGAGTATTTTACTTTAAAGGCTTGTGTTTAAATACAATTAAATGAAAAATTAAGTTATAAAACAATCTAAAATCTAAACAATCAACGTCTCCCCTCCCCTCTCCTCAGCGGGTCATGGTAAAATTTTCAAACGTTGACCGGTTCGTGGCGATTAATAGGTTGAGAAACACTAGTCCAAGGCACTGATGGACATTTTTTTTGGAATGTATCAAAAGAGGGGGGACTGCTCATGAGTTAACTACTGATGAGTTAGTATAATTTATTATATAAAAAGCATTTAAAAACATATAAAAAAAGTTTTTTTAAGAAAAAGTTTAAATATCGTGATATATAAAGCAATGATTATCTCTTTTTTTTAAATTAAAGTTTTAAAAAACATATTTTATTAATATATCCATAGTTATTAAGACGAATTTAGTTTGTCCCACATGCATAGGTTATGAAATAAATTTCCGCATAAGTTCTCAGTTATATTTTATATACGCGAAAAAAAATTCGAACACGCCTCCTTTTGAATAATTTTTGCATTTTGAAAATTTTTCTATTAATGCTCAAAATATTTTGGATGGCCGGATGAAACATCTAATGGGGTCATAGTTTGCTTATACTGCTAAAACGCTTAGTGAGGCATATTCTTGTGGACTAGCAGAACGGCATTTTAAGTTATAATCCCAAGGTTTTGCCTTAAAATAAAAACATTATATTTTATATATTATCATGTTTCTAATAATATGCAATTGTATCTTTATTACTTTAAATAGTTTCAAAGATTACAGAAATAAATAACTTTAAAACATATTTATTAATTATTTCCTTTATATAATTCTAAGACTTACCATAAAATTCAAGTAGGGAAAATCGCATCCAACTACACATGCGAACTCATTGCTATCAAGAGTGCATTAGAGATTTTCCTTTTTAAAAGCATCCACGAATCCAGCGACATTATCATCTTCAGAGACTTAAGATCCCCACTGTAAGCCATCCAGAAGGGCAAGTGCCAAATTAGTCTCAAAATCAACCAATCCATCGAGAAAATCATCACAAAAAAGAGATCCTGCACGTTACCAGCCCACGTAAATATCCTCGATAATGAGAAAACGGATGAACTTAACAAAAAGAATCCAAAGATTGCTCCCAATCATCTAACCTCACGGCCTTCATCGACGCAATGCAGTTGTCAGCCGAAAACTAATCAACAATAATTTTAAATATTCTACCCCATCTCTAAATAGTAACCATATAATAGCATTGATAGTAACTAGACTTAGAACAAAACACGTAACATAAATGCAAATCTCAACTGACGGACAAAGAAGTTACACAAATCATTGCCCAAACTGTCTTAATGTTCAACTGTCTCCACAACATGTCCTCAGCTCCCAGCAATTCAAGAGCCAGGCTTTTCAAGATTAGCCCAGAAGATTTGAACTTCTCTGATAAAGCTCTTGAGGTTGCCGAAGTTGTCTTCGACAGCCTCGGAGCGATCTAAAGCTCTTTTTTTATCAATATGCACATCATGGACTTCGCAACAACAACAACAATTCGAAGACTTATTTTCAAGCTACACAAATGCAAACAGGCGAAAGGAAATAAATTGCATCCATATGAAAATAAGTTGAATTCAATCATACGTCATGCGGGTTTAACTATTGTTCATTTTTTACTATACCGTTCTATCCACAACAGAGCTACGCTTTTATTTGCTTGTTACTAATTTATTTGGGATTTTGGTCTAACTACGCTCATGTGTGTGACTCTCTGAATTCAATTTATGAAAGCATTAACACATCGTTTATATCCATGTTAAAATAAAGAATCCCATTTAGGTTCTCGGAACACTTAGATTTCTCATAATATGATATAAAATACTTGATTCATATTATCATATTTAAAAAACTTATTCATTTCCCAATAGATTCATTCAAAGAGAGTTAGAAGCAAAAATAATAATAAATAATCCAACAATTTGTAAGACTATGTAATCCTCCTTTCTTTATAAGTCTTTATAGCTTATGGGAGTTTTAATTTTATAATCCGTTTCTAATGAAATACTTTCCAGTTCACTTGATTGCATAATTTCATTAAAAATTAAAATTTGCTTTTGTCACTGGTTTCCAAAGAGATTACTTTTATCCCATTAAAAGGAATTTTCACTCCTTCTTTCAAGAAAATTCTATTTCCTTATAAATGTAAAATAGCAAAAGAAGGAATCAAAAATGTGACGGCCTCTAAATCTTCTTTTCCTAAAGATTACGTAAAAAGTCCAATTAAAAATGGAATTTTTAATTAAAAGTCTCTTATATTTGCACAGTAAAAAAGATTTGAAAAAAATCTTAATGGAATAGTTTTGTGTGTGTTTAAAAATTTAAGTAATTGGAATTGCTTTCCAAATTAGATCTACATCTACAAGAAAAACATATTTTTTGGACTTAAACTTTAAGTTACGATTAGTTCAAAATGTATGAAACAAATTAACATATAATGTAGTTTTTCTACAAACTATTACTATCTTAAGGTATCCGACTGCCCTAAAACTGTGAATTTTCCCAAATAAATAAACATTTATTATTATTATTATTTTATTTTACATGCCATTTTATCAGTTTTAGAAAAATAGCAAGTTCATTATTTTCAATTCTCTAGAATGTAAAGTATAAGTGTTTCAGTAAAAGCCAATACCACTACTTTAAGCAAAATGCCATACTTTAAAATGGTTTTTTTCGAAATGCGTTTTTTTAATACTCAAACGGAGACGAGATTGATCAAAAGGTTTGGAGAATAATTAATTGAAATTTTGTGTGTGTATGTTCTGTATAATAGTAGGTGTTTTCATTATCACATTTATCAAACACTGTTTTGTTACAAAATTTACAGTTCCTTATGTGAGTATAATCACTGTTTTTTTTTAATTTCATATAATAACAAAGATAAAGTGCTCTAGTTTTTGTAAAAATTAAAATATCTCTTATCCTGAAAGTCATTTCAAAAATGAATAGCAAAGCAATACATCAAAATTGAAAATTTGTTCATAAACTTTTTTGTTCAGAATGGGCTTCGTTTATGTACATTTTTTCCTATTTTAGTAATAGTTTTTTTTCTCTTCTTAATTTTAGCATATTTTTCTTAAAATGTACTAAATAAATCTAAAAACCACAAAAAGTCCCCATATCTCCATTTTCTTTTAAATAAAGTTGTCGCAAGTAGTCGGATTCCTTAAACAGCTTTATATTCCTTTCTCGGTAATATAGGTCACTAAAATGAGTTCGTAAAGTAACTACTTTAACCAGTTGAAGTCCAGCTTAAAGTATTCTATCTAAAAGTCAAAAGTAATTTGAAAAAAAAACTATAAATATCAAAATATGCTCCAAAACTACATGAATTATAATATCGTACGTACTTCATAATTATAATTACATTGATAATTATTGACTCATGAAAAATTATTAAATAATGTTACAGAACGTTTGAATTTTTTTTGTCTCTCTACTGAAAGGGTATTGTGGCTAGAAAAATTGCTTGTTAACTAAGAATGATACTTTTTGTTTTATATTATGTGAATAGGAGTGACCTTGTCCATAAACCACCAAAACTAGTGACAAAAATATGAGTTTTACAATTTCCAGAATAATTATTTAACCCGTTTAGGACCAACAGATTTTTCCTGCTCAGTCTAACTCACTTAAAAATCCATGTATAAAATCTTTGATATAATAAAATACATGAAATTTATAATTTATAAGCATTCCAAATTCAGATCACACCGGTGTAATACTTGGCTTCAGAAGGCGAAAAACGCAGTCTCATATATGATACCATGCTTCCTGAACTGAAATGATCACATATATGTGATCATGGTCCAGAAGGGGTTAATGAGAAAACTTTAAAAGAACTTAGAACAGTGTTTCTCAAACTGCGGGGTGCGCCCCCTAGGGGGCCTGATAATCCTACGAGGGGTGCGCGAGTATATTGAAAAGTCAAAAACAAAAGATTATTTTAAATAATTATTAACTTGCTGAAAGTTTTAAAAAAATCTGACATAATAAAAAATAAAATACTCACTTACACTATAATACACTTATAAATGTATCAGAGTACTGCACAATCTATTTTAAAATTATTTTAACAATGCTAAGTAAAGAACAAGTTTAATAATTACCAGTGACCCCATGGATTTGTCATATATAAAATTATATGCCAACATTAACTCTTGTCTTGTTAATTTGTACGGTTTATAATTAATCCCTTTACTGCCGATTAAAAATTACATGATTGGTTCCCCAATTCCACCGTTTAGCACATAAGTAAGTGTATGTGGTGTATTGAGGAAAGGGGGGGGATAGAATATGAATAAATAATCAAAAATCCTCTGAAATAAGTAAATCCCATTTTATTGCTTTCCAAAGCTTTCGGAATAACTTTATGGATAGCAGTTCACAGAAAAGATAGTACTTCGGAAAGACGCATATATACGTCTTAGGAAATTAGCACACTACTATATACGTCTAGGGAAATTAACACACTACTGAGCGAGGCGTTTATATACGTCGGAGGTACTTAAGGGGTTAAAGTCGTATTGTAGGTTTAGCTTCAAAGTATAGCATTATTGCATTTAATACATCTTTATTGTAAGGAGGGGTGCTATGCAAATTATGATTGAATATATTGGGTCGCAAACATTCAAAGTTTGAGAAGCACTGACCTACACGGTTCTTCCATAAGCACGACACAGGAAATCAACATTAGGGTCAAACATGTGACACTGACTGTCCATTTCATTTAAATTATGGGAAATTGACATTATGGATTATCATGTGTTTGTATTTGCGTTTGAAAAAAAAAAGAAAACTTGATCAATTTTGTCACACCATTCAAAGATACTCACAAATAAGATAAAATACAATACATTGATTATATAATTACCTTACCATTGTAGAAAATGTAATAATAAAATAACCTAACAAAAAATAAGACACATCGTCGCAACAATCACTTTTAAACTATCAAAACTAATCCACCTAAAACTAACTATAGTCATAGCAACCACTAGTTTTTTATCAAAAAAGAGTTACCATTGTTATTTTTTATTAAAAAAAACTACTCTTAACAATCTAGATAACTTACAGATAACCATCTCTATACATTATAAATCAGGGTTTATTTTCACAAACTATTTCCAGTAGGGAAAACAATATATTACAAAAAAAAATGAAATAGGTACTTTTCTCTAAATTCTAGTGAACAAAGATATATACAGTAATTTATCAGAAAAAGATTACTTTTTTTTTCTAGAATTGTAAACAGTCCAATTTTTTCCCCTATACAGGTGGTATAGGGAATGGGAATTCTATATTTAATCTCCCAGACCCAGACAAATTTCCAGGAAATTTTTTCCTCTCCAGTTCACGATCCACTTCAGACCAATCGATAACAGAGAAGTGATAAGGTTTCATAGATATTGTAACTGGTACAAGATAGTTAGAGTGTTTATATAAGAATCAATCTCAAGTCTAGATTTTTTTTCCCATTTTAGTTGTTTTTATTCTACCGGGAATCGCGGTAAAGAATTAAACAGTTATAGTTGTTTGATGAAAAAAAAATAGTCTGAAATCATCTTGAGTCCCACATTTTCAAAGCAATACGAAATTTATTGGCAATGAACTTCGTAATTCTGAATAACGGTCAAATGATAAGGACGACACAGCTCCACTCTCCAAACTTCCACACTATGACAACGAGTTTGAGAGAATTATAAACATCACACAAAAAGCAAAACGAGGGCTCTTGGCAACGAACCTTTGTTCAAGTGACAAGATCGATACCTTTAGCTGACGTCCCCTTCTGATAACTACCGCACGACACAAATGAGAAGACTTTGAGCCTCGACATATTTAATGTGCATCACCCTTTTCTATACGCCGGGTCTTTAGTGGTCCCAAGAAACACCCGTGACACCACTTCGTGACCCTAACTAGTAAGCTTCCATGGCCACGACAACAATAAGTTTGAATAGATATATAATATCTTAACTCCGTTATACGAGGAGGAGAGGGTTCCTCAGTGCAACGTTTTTTAAACTGAGGGGTGCAACCCTCCCCCATGGGAGTGTGATAATTCTACAAGGGGGACACGAGCATATTAGAAAGTCGAAAGCAAAAGCTTATTTTTTTAAAAAATTATTAATTTACAGAAAGTAAACAAACAAAAATACATTCCGGCGCAGTAAAAAAAATACACATTTACGCTGATATAATACACTATGTATAATATAAAATAGCAAAACTAGTATTTTATACATATAACAATACTAGTATTATATATATATAAATACTAAACACAAGTTTAATAACCAGTGCCCATGGCCCACGGGCTTGCCAAATATAAAATTATATACAAAAATTAACACTTATCTTAATAATTTGAACGATTTCTAATTAATCCCTTAAGTGCCGATTAAAACTAACGCTATTCTTTCGCCAATGCAACCATTTTCACCGTAGGCGTGTCTATGTGATGTAATGGGAAGGGAGAAGAAGAATATATATATATATATATATATATATAAGCAAAGCCTTTGAAATAAGTAAATCCTTCACTAACAGGGTCAAGATCCTTTTATTGCATTCCAAAGCCTTCGTAATAATATTTTATAGATAGCAGTGCACAGAAAAGTTCTACTTCGGAAAGATATGTATATACGTCTGAGGCAATTAACGCTTTGACTGAACAAGACGTTTTTGTTCGCCAGTGAAACTTAAGAGCTTAAAGTCTCGTTGTAGCTTTTGTGTCAAAGTATAATATTATTGAATGCAATACATTGTTATTGTATGGAGGGTGGCACGATGAAAATTATAATTGAATATTGGGTCGCAAATATTGAAAGTTTGAGAAGCACTGCCTTAGAGGCATCATTTGATCGAAACAATGCTGGTCAAGAATTCATGATCATGATGAATTAGCTACTATAGTCACCTGAAACAGTTTTCAAGTATTTTTCATTGCATTTATAAATATTTAAAATATCGTAGTTTAGATAGATTTAATAGCCACACTAAGTGATACATACTTAATTATTATCCAGCTACGATTGTGCGGTATTTTAGATTAGTAAAACATAGAGGGTGGGAGGATTTCCTTTGTAAATATTAATATAACATTTAGAAACTACAGTGGCGTAACAGAGTATATTAGGCCCCCTACAAATTTCAAATTTTGGACTCCAAGATGCACTTGGCGTTGGGCTTACAACGATGCAAGGGTTACGGGGGTATACATAACGCCTTTGGGTAACTAAATACCAGATTTTGTATAAAATTATATAAGTGACAATCAAAACAGGAATTATAGAAAAACTTTCTTACAAAATATATACAATTCTGAAAAAAAAAAAAGGAATAGATTGAAAGCGGTTAGTTTTGCTCTATAAAAAAAGAAGTTCAAATAAATTATTGAGTGCATCAAATATATTTGCTTTTCGCATTGATAGCTTATGAATATTTTTCCGAACATATTTGTCTGTTGTTATTGGAAAGAAAGTATGAATAAATTGGTACTTATATTTATGGCCGTGTCGCAAATTTGCCGAACTTTTAATTTACCGCGTACAAAACATGCATTGTGTGTGTGTGTAATTAAACATTTACCTTTAAATGTATAGAAGACAGGGAAATTTCCCTCCTAAAAATTTAGTGATCTAAAGGGAAACTCTAAGATTACTTTGGCATTTGAACTGCATGGTACAAAAAGTCTAAATTCACGTGACTTCATGAGCACATAACTGCAATTACATATTTCCAATATGATAATTTCTAATATGAATTATAACAATCAGTTAATATTTCATGTAATTTCATAGTCACGTGATAATGAAAAGTCATGTATTTCTAGCTAATTAGTTCATAATCTTCGCTGTTGCCAAATTTTGCATTTTGTGCAGAAACTTTTTTTTTATTTTTTTTTTGTCATCAATAATAACGCACATAAGTAAACAAAATACACTTAATTTGAAAATGCGCGCATAAAATAAGAATTTTTCTTTATTTTGAAAAACTTTTAGAAAAATTTAATATTTGAACATTTTTACCCAAATATCAAATCTGAAATTGTATCTAAATTTTGCAAGTAGAACAACAAACACAAGTCTAATGTCAGTTTGAATTCAATGTGATTGCATTTATTTGAACGTCATAAATGTAACAAATTACTTTGCTATTATTTTAGAAATAGATTACACATAAGATACTAAACCAAAATAATTATTCTGAAAAGACTTCTTATAATGCAATACTGTAATACCTTTTCAACGATTTGGATATCTATGCTTTTATTTCTGGAGAAATTATCCTGCATCCATTTTAAAACTGCAAATTAAGGAAATTACATCAAATTGAGACCAAAGAAAGAGTAAATTTTTTATCTCTCGTTTAAATGTATTATTCGGTGAAACTGTACTCGATAATGTTGACAAAATATCACGCAATAATGATAGCCCATAATTACGAAATCGTTCTTTACGCAGCAAATGAAAAGTGCTTCAAAACAAAGTGAAACAGAATGCTCTGAAACATTGTACTGAAGTTATTTATTTTTTGAGAATGCTGAGTTTTGTGATTTATTTGTGTCACGGTAGCTGTTTGAAATTCTATATATGTATATTCTAAAGATATTTATCGTTACAGTGACTAAGCTTTGTAATATTCTATTTTTATAATTGGAATGTTTAACTTTTTAAATTTGAGCTTTGTTAGTGATGATGTGCGGCGCAATTTTGAATTGTGATCAAGACACCAGAAAGAGAATATATAATCTGTAATTTATTCTATTAACTTCCACAACACATCAAGAGACGATTTTAATACAGTAGGGCAGTGTTTCTGAAACTGTGGGGCGCGCCCCCCGGGGGGGCGCGAGCATATCGAAAATAAAAGATTAAAAAAAAATTATTTACTGGAATGAAGTAAAACAAAATACTTTCTGACATAATAAAAAAAATACACATTTACACTGATATAATTTATATATCTGCGATATTACGTCATAAAAAAATTAAAGCTACTTCTTTTCAAACCAAAATGAGAAAAACAAAACCCAGACCCATAATCGAAAAAAAATTTTAGGAAGGTAAAAAATTCATCACTGTTATATATTTGTCATCAGATGTAGGCAGCAGAATGTAGCTGCTGCGGTTTGACCTTGGAACTTACTTGTACGGTTAGTTACGTCCCTGCTCTTATATGTGTGTGTGTATTTGTTTTTTCATTTAGGGAAGTTGTAAATAAACTATTTCTGCTGCGATTTTTTCCTTGTAAAATATTTTTATGATTTTTGAAAAAGCACAGAGAACTCTTTGAAGGATTACTTGGCCAAGATTTATTTCTATGAGTTATTCCCAAACATATAAAAAAGCGTAATGAAAAAAAAAAACGTTTTACATAATTTTTTTTGAACATCCATATTGTAATAAATACACTTTTAATCCGGAGCTGTCACGCCGAGCACAGAGTGCGCGAAATCGGTAATTCTGGCAAAACTGTTTAATTGTTACCAATGGCTCTGACACTATCCTCCTGTTTGACAGTCTTAACGTGTGAACTAAAATATATTTGTCACATATCTCCCTCTTTTTTTGGGAGTGACAAGCGTTTTTTTACAATCTTAAGATACTTGTTTTGACTGAGTTCCCGGGATGATAACTTTTTTTCCGAAATATTTTCTGTGTTCTTGAAAGTAGGGGTGAGTATATTTTCTCTTAATTAAATTATTCACTGGAATTACGATTTTTATTGTGTACTATAAAAATAATTATAAAAAAAGAGATTGGGGTGGCTCAATAACCCCACTCGACCATTAGTATCGAGTGCGTGCCTGCTCCAGGTTTAAAACATGTTGAAGTCTTTTCACTTTAAATATTAAAAATAATACAATTATTTCTCATCGGAATTTTATATTATTGTTCATTATTCAACATCAATTCTAAATGCTAATTCTGTGAGGCTTAAAATTACAGTTCACTTAAAACTAATTATAATTTGAGCAATGATTTTAAAAAATCATTTTACATTTTTGTAAACATTGTTGCGCACTTGGCTTTACTCTCCTTAAAATTCAGCGATTATATCAATAATGTTTTATTTTCTTATAAATGAAATCGTGCAAATAGCGGATATTTCAGCCGGTATACTTTTAATGTATCAGTGCTGCACAGAGTATTTTATAACTAATTAATTAATGCTAAATTGTTTACAAGTTTAATAAGTATTAGCGACTTCCATGGGCTTGTCTTACAGAGCAAATTTTTCAAAGGAATGCTTATGATTAGAAATTGATCCACTGAGTTCTTTCTAAAAAAAGCTGATATCTATATTTTGCCTTCTAAGCAGCCACCGCATTTTGCAATATATTGCAATTTAAAAATTAGAGAAAGGAAAAATAACATAATAACTATCCTATTACTTAATATTTTTTTGCTTAAAAGCAACATATACAAAATTTAATACTTATGCCATGAATTTGTACGGTATATAATTAATATTATTGCTTTAGCGTAAGAAAAAGTGCATTATTATTGCATTCAGTACATTATTAATGTATAAGGGGGGCGCGATAAAAATTGTGATTGATAAGGGGGGCGCCAGTTTTGAAAGTTTGAGAAGCACTGCAGTAGGGTCTCGAAAACTCAGCCAATATAAAATAGAGACTGAAGGAAGACAGAGTTTGAGAAAATACCGGGTTATCGAGAATAAGACTAGCACAATTAATATGAAAAAAAAATTAAGTCAATTCCTACTTAGGTCAATATAGAAAATTTTTTATTTTAGTTATTTTTTATTAAATAGTTATAATTAATGTAAATATGTATATACATATGACACAATCACAGTATTATATGTAAAAATAGAAAGCGATTTTGATTGAAATTTTCCATTTTACTTTCTATAAATGTATTGGACTATTTTTTTATTTTAGTTAAATTTTTAATTATTATAATAAAATAGTAGAGTAAAAAATCACATTCTCAGAAATTAGGTAATCCTAGATGGGATATGAACCCACGACCTTTGGATTAAAAGTCCAACGCGCTATCCATTCCTCTACGGTGACACAAGCAAATTTCCTTTCTATATGTGCTGTTGTGGAATATTATTTTTGTTTGTTACTAGTAATTCATTTTTTAATTCAATTAAGGAATTAATATTTGAGAAAATGTATTAACAACAAGTGTCATTTACTTTTAAGTTTAAAAAAATGCATTTGAACTTGAATGGATGAATAGAGGGTATTTTACTAATGATTGAAAGTTTGAACAAGATATATATAAAATAAATTTATATAATATATATGAAAAACAAGGAATAATATAGATAATGAACATAAAAAGAAATAACGTGATAAAAATATAAAAGAAAAACATGAAGATCGAATTGATAAATACAAAAAAGAACCCAGTGAGTCAGGAAGCAATTTCGGACTTAGAACGGAATAAGTGGGGTTAAACTAGTTTGAAGGCACCAGCCTTCCTCCTTTGCAACTCAGTAGGAAAAACCAAATAAAATAAATAAAAATTCAAAAAATATAGAAACTCACAGAAAAAGTATGAGAAAACCACCAAAAAAAAAAAAAAACTACTATTCTGCAAAAAATTCTCCTAAAATCTTAAAGTAGAAAATTCCTTAAAAAATTACTAAAGAATTACATAAGAAAAGGATTTTTCAAAAAAGAATTTTACTAAACATCTACTCATAGAGCTTTTTCCAAGAGAAACAAGAGTCTTGAAATTAATGAAAAGCTACTATTCACTTAGTTAAAAAACCAGATTATACATAAACGCATCTTTTAAACCTGCAAGCAAAGATAGATGCCAAGAGAGATGACAATCAAATTTGATTGGCTCAGAATTGGTTGGTTGTTTAAAATGTAGAAATTTGCTAGGCTCTAATTTGGTTGGAATTGCTATACATATATATAAGAGTGAACTAATAGTAGGAACTGAAAAAAAAAGAATTAGTACGAGTATTTCATCAGGAAATATTGTACTGCTCTTGTATGAACTATTTGCTTTTGAATGCAACAGAAAATAAACTGCCTAAATACCTTTAAACAAAGGAAAAGCATGGGCTTCATGAAGGCATAGATCGCATTTACCGCATGAAAATAAAAAATTTTGAATACATAGTGTACGTTAATTTATCAGATCAGACACAGCTCAGAAAAATACTTTTTGGTGGAATAAAACTTTCTTCAATGAAAATTAAGTAGTCAAATTTACAAAAAAAACCCCCTAAATTACGTAAGTATTACATATTTTTAACGTACACATTACGTCAGCGTTTCTCAAACTTTCAATATTTGCGACCCAATATTCAACTATAATTTTCATCGCACCCCTCCAAACAAATATAAAAATATATTGAATTCAATAACTTTAACACTAAAGCTACAATAGTATACAACGACTTTTTCTTAAGTGCCACCAGCATATATAAACCTGGAGCTGTTTTTCTGGATATCTAGAAAGCATTTGATCGAGTCTGGATTGGTGGACTAATTTACAAACTTATAACTAACAATTTCCCACCTGCTCTTATACATCTATAATCAACTCTTATCTTACTAACAGATCCTATCAAGTCCGCGTTAAAGATTCTCTCTCAAATATCTATAAAGTCAATTTAGGGGCCCCGCAAGGAAGCTTCCTTGGTCCAATTATATTTAATATATACATTAACGATATACCGACACATCCACACACAAGTCTTAACATTTATGCGGATGATACTGCCATAGCTACCAATTTCAAAAATCACAAATCCATCACCAAACATTTAAATAATCACTTAAAGCTACTAGAAACATACTTTAACACATGGAAAATTAAACTAAAAGTTGAAAAACAGTAGCAGTGCTGTTCACAAGGAAACGAAAAGCTGCAACACCGCCAACACTATACTCCACACCACTCCAATGGTCTCAAAACACAATTTACCTAGGACTCCTACTTGATAGTAAACTTACTTGGAAACAACACATTTTACATGCGCGTAACAAATTCCGGAATGCTCTAAGACTAATCTACCCTCTAATTTGCCGGGATTCTACAATGACTAGAGATAATAAGGTACTTCTCTACACTGCCGTTCTGCGGCCCATCTTGAGTTATGGTTGTCCTGTGTGGGGATATGCCGCTAAAAGCAATTTGAAAACTCTTGAAATTTCCCAAAATAAAACTATTCGCATGATTGTTCATGCGAATATGTACATGAGAAATGCAGATATTTACAAGGCATTAAAACTTCCGAATTTTAAAAGTTATATTCAAAAACTTGCCATAAACTTTTTGACTCATTACCTAAAACGAATAACTATCACATCATTAATCTCAAAAATTATACTCCCCATGACAATACTAAAAGACCAAGGAGAATTCTCCTTGACTCCTATAATCCTCCCTAACATTTAATAACCTCATTTGCCTTTTGGCAAATGAACTGCTAAATTTTTTACTTTACTTTCAAATATTTTCTTTAACTCAATCTAAATTATCTATATGTCATATACCGCATACCCACATAGGCTACCTTCCCATTCAATTTTGTTATTTTAACTTCAGGGCAGCCAGCCAAGTTCCAGTTCACTTTTCAAATCACAAGGAACCACCACAGCTTTTTCAGGAAGAACTTTTAACTTTGAATTTTGATTTAACCGCATCTCTCTACTATCAACAAAAGCCAGAGTGTCTCATAATTAAGGACAATTTACTTCCCCAGGCACCATTCACAGGTTATGATATACACAGGATGGAGCTGAAAATCGCTTCGCGAGCCATATGCCCAGCGACAGACAGACATATATATATATATATATATATATATATATATATATATATATATATATATATATATATATATTTATTTATTTATACGTATTTCCAAAGTACGACCTTTTCTGTGCACTGCTGTCGAAGAAATTATTCCAAGGGCTTTGAAATGTAATAAAAGGACCTTGACAATATTTGCAAAGGATTTACTATTGTAGAGGATTTTCTTATTTATTCCGTTTCTTCCCCTTCCCCCAATAAATCACATACGCTCTCTTACGTGGAAAATGGTAGCATTAAGGAGCGAATCGCGTAACTTTTAATCGGCAATTAACAAATTTGTTATAAACCGTACACATCAAGATAAGTGTTAATTTTTGCATTTAATTTTATGTACGACAAGCCCATGGGGGTCACTAGTAATTAATGAACTTGTTCTTAACTTTGTATTTTTAGATTAATTACAAAAAAATTTGCGCAGTACCAATGCATTTATAAGTGTACTTTATCAGTGTAAATGTGCACTTTATTTTTCATTAAGTAAGAAAGTATTTTGTTTGTTTAGTTTCAGTGAATTAATGATATTTTCTTAAATAATCTTTTGTTTTCGATTTTTCAACATGCTCGAACCCCCTCGCAAAGTTATCACTCCCCTTTAGGGGGAGCGCCCCACAGTTTGAAAAACGCTGCATTACGCATTTTTTAAAAAATACTTAATGTGTTCTGTTGTCTTCCGTAGTGAGCTTTTCATTCTGCTACTTCATCATGAAGGTGTTGAAAGAATAATAAGTCCATTGCCGAGGCATCTTGTTGCTCAATTAGGGATGGCCATACCGGTATACCGGGATACCAAATACCGGTATTTTGAGCCATTTGTACAATTTTGTAATAACGGTATTCACAAGTTTAAACACCATTTTTTCGGTACTTACAAGAATTTTTTTAAAATTATATCCACTACATGTTCAGTGATTGCCAACATAGCAAAATAGTATATTTTTTCTTTTATGTCTCCCTAACGGGTGAAATAAATTGTGAATATAAAGTTGCATCGCACAATCAAAATAAGTGATAAAAAATGTTAATCATCCTAGGAGGCAGGACAAAACTATCCTATTACAGCTCAGAATGATAATGCATAAGCTCAGGATTTGTAGTTTGATATTTATTTCTGTGAAAACAAGGTTGTAGTTGTGAAGAAAGTCGGTAATATTTCGATATATTTTTTTTTAATTGGTGAGTTTGTTATTCACATTGTATTTGTTTATCATACTTAAGGGCTCAAAATATTTTTCAGATTCATTATATATATACTCACAAATAATAACCCTTAATAATAGATAAGAATAACTATAAAAAACATAAAAACTATCATAAATTATTAATAGCACATCACATACTAAATAGTGAGATTTTTTACACTTTTTTTTAAAATTTAAATAAATAAGATGTTCCTTTTTACTTTTTTTGTGATTCTATATATACTGTTCTAACTTATAAGTTACAAATTATTTTGTGCGATATTAAGGCTCCCTAATAAAACTGAGAAGTAAAACAAAGAAACACATCTGTGTTTTCTCTTTTTCTAAAATTTCTACTACCGGTATTAAAACCGGTATCCAGGTATTAAGATATAAAAAATACCGAATACCGGTATTTGAACTTTTGCTCCGATATTGCAATCCCTAAGATCAATATACTGAATTGCGGTTTTGGCAGCCTTTCAGTTCCTCACTGTATCATACTTTAGAACCGGGGTAGGCATTAAGTCGATCGCGATCGACTGGTGGACCGCCAAGACATTTTGGGGTGACCGCCTTCAAATAAAATCTTAGACGTGCATACTAAAAGAAACACAGGTGGTTACCAAAATAAAGAAAACACCCGTGAATAAAACTCAAACCAAATTTGAGAGACGCTTGTCAATAATTTACACTAGACTAGAGTCCCAAAAAGTAGCATTCATGGGTTATTCATTTGACAATGTTGATGTGAAATATGTAACTAAATATGCACTAATTAGAAAAGTCTGCGTTCACGTACCATTGCTTACATGAACAATGAAAAAAAAAAGTTTAAAAACTGGAATTTAAAAAGCAAATTTTAATTAGATTTTATTTAGTTCATTTTAAGTATTCAGAATAACAAAAGTAAATTTTTGGTTTCCCTTTGTAGATTTTAAAATACAGACAGGTTTGTAACTATAATAACAAAAATCAAGTAGAAGAAGTATGCGTTCACTGTTTTAGTAGTAACTATAAATTTATTTAAAAAGAGAATAGTGAGCTATATTTAGTAGCTGGTTGGTTAATCTCAGCATTTGTGAGCCTCCTGAAGTCTTTTCGGCATTGAACTAACAAATCTTGGGGTTTTTTCAGCACTTATATTTTCCCATTGGTCCTTAAGAACACTCTTCAGCATATCCTTGCTAGATACATTGCGTTGACGAATCCTGCGTTCCAACAAACCTCACAGGTGTTCTGTAGGATCCAGATCAGATGACCGTGGGGCCATGTGCAATTGATTTGGGACATTATACAAGAGCCAAAGTTTCACAATCTCAGCGGTGGGCTTAGGATCGTTGCCGTGTTGGCAACGAAACGATAATCCTAAGCCGAGTTTGGTGGTACTTTCCTTTAAATTGTTTTTTAGGACATCAAAGTGATCATATTTGTTTATAATTGATTATATATACTCCAACTTGCCAACATCATTGCTCGCCATGCACCCCCACACCATGACTCCACCGCCACCGTGCTTTACCGTTGGTACTAAATGCTCTTTTTGAAGCGCTGTGCAAGGATTTCTCCAAACTAATTTACAACCTTTTATGCCGAAGATACAAAATTTGCCCTCATCAGAGAATATCACAGTCCTCCAGAACTCAAGAGGCTTATGTATATGATCTTTTTCAAAAGCTATCCACTTAAGCCGGTTGGTCATTGAAATGCAAGGCTTTCTGCGAACCACTCGACTATGGTGTCCGGCCTTTTTCAAGATTTTTTCTGCAGTATCCACCCAAATATTTTTGTTAAACTGCTCGTGAATGTCTGTTGCTATTTAAGTTGCAGACAAACACGGGGTTATATTTTCACCATTGATGTCATACTTCGTTTTTCTCTGATTGTGAGTTTAGATGGACGACTTAAAAGAGGTTTGGATGTGTAAACTCTTGTAGATTTAAAGTTTTAAATAACATGCTGGATAGAGATGAATACTGCCGTCCAACGGATTTGGCTATATCCCGACGACTTTTTCCATCTTTTCACATTAATTTTACGCTCACTGATACTAATTTCCTTCTTTTTATTTCCCATGTCCTTGAATTGCTTCGTATCTCACAAAAACGGCAACAATTATTGCGTCACAAAGTTCTTAAGCTATTTTACTTGATAACTAAATTCACAAAACTCTGTTGCCTGTTGATAAAAATTCCAAGAACAAGAATATTCAAATAGTGAGCGCAGACATTTCTGCTTACTATTTGTGTATTTTGCTACAAAACTCCCGTTATCCTAAGTAGTTTTAATTGAAAATTAACGAATTCTTGCATGCTCAATAGTTAAATAATTGTAAAGAAATTCGTGAAATTTTGTTAGAAAAAAAATTATATTTCTATATTAAATTTTACCTTTGCTGTATGATTTCTTGTGGGTGAACGCAGACTTTTCCTAGCAAGTGTATGTTACATGTTTTCTTTATCTCTCGAGGAAAAAGAAGCTTTTCTCTTTCAAAAGGACGTAATTTGTAGAGAATAACTTTTGGAATCAATTAGTCGAATTAAAGTATCCCAATTTTAAAAAGCTGCAATTTATTTAACATCGTTCTTTCGCTCTACCTACCTGTGAGAGTCTACATTTTCAACGAAGAATATAATTAAGACAACATATTCCCGACCACTTTGAATCCAGTGTAAGATTAGCATTTAGTAATAATATACCTAAATATTCAAGATTGGGGCAGATAATATGAAGACTAAGTCGTCTATTGAGGTTATAGCTATAAAAACTATAATTTTAAAGGAAAATTACTTAATTTGTGATGTATTGTGAATTGTTTGAAAATGCATCATTTGATATTAAATTTATAGGTATAATTAGTTTTGTTGTAGTATACACATTGCATTTATTTTTAATACAACACCTTTTTTTTTGCTTATCGCAACTACGTCACATGGTGAACAGCGACACCTTAAAAAATTAAAAGTAGACCGTGCCATGTAAAAGTCTGCCCACCCCTGCTTTAGGAGTTTGGACATTGTCCTTAAAAATCATTTTCCTACATCTTTTTTTTAATACGTACATTCTTAGATTATCTTTATTCAACAAAAGGAACATACCTGTAAAATTTCAAGACTAGATTTAGTAGTTACAGAGATCTCATAAGATCTGAAGAATAAGATGTCTTTTCTTAAAGTACAAAAGTGTCCGGGCTTATTATAACGGAACTACCCATCAGAATGTAATAAACTGTTCATCCCTGAATTGGAAAACTCTCCGAGATTTTTTGGGTCTAGTCCGATCAACCGCACATGCGTGCATTATTCGGCAATAGCAGATAATAAACCTTTTGCACTGACTTCATTAGTAAAGATGTGGACGCCACAGTAAAAGATGCAGTGCGTACTTTGCTGAATGGAATTTAAATCATTGACGTTTGTACAGGGGCGAGTTCAAACGGAATGAAATATCCACCCCCCGACATCAAAATCTATCCACCAATGGGAAAGAGCTTTAAAGAAGAAGGGAGCTTTGGTATCTCAAACTGACAAGTATTCTTAAGTTTTCGTGATAGAAGACACTGTTGATCGTATGCGCGATTCCTTTTGTAGGAGTCCTTATAAGTCTATTAGGCAAGCCAGTAACGACATTCTATTCTGTTCGAACACGTCACTGTACAGGCGTGATTGATTTAAATTCCGTTAACCAAAGTGCGCAATGCACCTTTTGTTGTGGCTTTCAAATCTGTACTAATGGTCAGTGTAACAAGTTTATCGTCTGCGATTGTCGAACAATGCGTGTACTTGCGGCCGATTGAACTAGACCCAAAAAATCTCGGACGGGCTTCTAATCCACGGATGAAGAGTTTATTACATTCTGATAAATAATAGCCCATAATTTTTGGATATTTTAAGCCCAAACACCCTGTATACATAAATTGATTAGGTATCATAAGCTATTCTGTTTTCTGAAGTGTGAATATTGACGCTGTTTTTTAACACAAGACGACTTCTGGAAGAGGAATTCGTGTTAAAAATTCGTATTCTACAACAAAATATTTATGAATTTATAAGTGAGCAAGGAAGTTGAGTGAAAAATCAAAATAGACTTAACCTGGTCTAAATAGATCTTATGAATCAGACACAAAGTTCAAATTTATTTTCAGCCAGCCATTGCAACAGTGACATTATACAATCAAACATGGCCCTTTCCCTCTGTACTCTTAACCCCAAAAAGTACAACTAATAACCAAACATCGGAAAAGCACTCAGACGAGTATGATTGTGCAGTCGGATGCGGTTCTGATTGACAGAAAAATAAGTTTCGTGACTTTGCAGTAGGAATTCCGTGTTAGATGGGAAAACACGCGTGTGTAAAAACAGGGTGTACTTTTTTTTGTATCATTAAACGACAGTTTTTATTATCACCGGTATTTCCTTCTTCCTTTGGTACATTTTTACTCTTTTTTCCCGTCTACTATGCTATCAGATAATTTTTAACACTTCCGCTGCTGTACTTTAGGCCAGGATGATGGTGAAACATTGGTTCGTGATATTTTATGGGGAGATACCTCACAAGGAAATGAACCGTGATAAAAAATAAATTGAATGCTCATAGTAGGTGCGCTGGCAGAAAATTGTTATGAGCAACATCCAATTGTAATTTTGTGGCAGTAATTGTGATTAAGGTATTCGACAACTTTTAAAAAAAAATGGAGGTATGGGGATTTTTTTTTCTTTTTGTGATTGTTAGATTTATTTAGTGCATTTTAAGAAAAATACACCAAAATTAAGAAGAGGAAAAGGGAAAGATTGGTAAAAGTTTATAAAAAGTTACATAAAAGGGGTCAATTCTTTACAAACAGTTTAACCATTTATCGACCGACGGTACTTATAAGTATCACTCACTTTAAAATTACATAGAAAAACCGTTTTTACGAATACTCTGACGATACTTGGCAGGAATATATTTTGAAATCCACTCTTCCAAGATATATGGCAGCACGGGTTCTATGATGAGTATTTTAGCGGTGAAGGCGAATAGTTTTAAGCAGAAATTGCGTTTTCAGCGGATAACGAAGATAGTCATTTTTGTTCCGAAAAAATAGTTAATGTCAAAAGGTAAGACTTATTTTTTTGGTATGTTAATGAAGATCTTAGAAAATGATTTGACTATTTATTTTAAGTGGACAGTGTGTGTAATTAATTTTACATTTGAATATCTTTTATTAATTAATTAGCTCTAACTAATTAAATTTCCCAAAGTTGAGTATTTTGTTTATGTATATCCCTTAGTTCTCTCAATGTAGTGATGCAAAAAAAAAAATATTGCATTAAAAAAACTGCAGTAAATCGTAATGCGGTCGATAAAGGGTTAAGAACAAATTTTCAATTTTTCAATTTTGATGTGTTTCTTTACTATTCATTTTTGAAATGACCTTCAGGATAAGATATATTTTAATTTTTATAAAAACTGGAGCATTTTTTATCTTAGTTATTATATGAAATTGCTTAAAAAACAGTGATTATATTCACATAAGGGACTGTAAATTTTGTAATAAAACAGTGATTGATGATTAAAACACTTCTACACTATTATACCGAAAATACACACAAAATTTCAGTTAATTATTCTCAAAACTTTTTGAGCAATCGCTGTCCCCTTTTGAATATTTTCAAAAGAAAAATACATTTCGAGTAAAACGCATTTCAAAGTATGACATCTAACTTAAAGTAGTGTGTCATATGCTTTTACTAAAATAATTGTAGTTTTTGTTTTAGTGAATGGAAAATAATAAACTTGGTACTTTTATAAAGCTGTTAAAAGGGTCTATAAAATAAAATCATTATTATTATTTTTCAGTTTTTGGCAAAATCCATGATTATTGGGTAGTTGGATACCTTAAGGCATCCGACTAAGTTTGGAGAACAATTTTTTAAAAATAGATTTCCAAGACAATTTAATTATTTTAAGAACATAAATATGCTTTAAGATTCATAGTTATTAAATAAATGTCATACATCATGCCTTGTTTTTGAAAATATATTATTTTTATAAAATTTTAATAAATTTTTTAATGTTTAGAAGAGCAGCATAAATAAAAATACATTGGACATAATGTAGTTTTGATTTTATTGATGTACTTCATAATCCATATGAAGTGTCACTAACTGCAAGGTAAAACATATTTTAAAAAATAAATATTTTACTAAGCATTTAAATTTGACGTTATTGATTTTTTTGACAAAATTACTTTAGGATCTACGCTAAAAATGGCTGTAAATGTGATTAAATGTAAATATCTTAAAACTTGTTCTTTGTTACACTCTAAAGGTCTCATAACATAAGTGCTACAAATTTCATTGAATTTTATTGGGCTCTTTTGGAGATGTTCCATTTTTCGTTTTCAAATTATAGTCAAAACTTCATTCTTCATAAAGCACATTTCAAAAATATTCTTATAAGGGATGTAAAGTAAATATTAGAAAAACGAGCTAAAATTCTCTAATTTTATATACTATTCCTTCTTCTTGAATACTTGTATTTTTTTCCTTCTATTGACCCTAACATCTAACACCTAAAAGACACCTTTTCAACCTGGTCTAATACCTTAAATTTAGAACGTGTTTATTTTAGTAATATCAACGGTTTGCTTATTTTTATATAAATAATGTATGTTTGAATTATTATCAATATTCCTTATATTGACTTACCGTAAATTTCTGGTTATAAGCCGTGAATTTTTGGAACTTCTTAAAATTAAAATAAAGGAGTCGGATTATACATACGAAGCCACTGATCTCGAGAGAGAAAAAAACGTAATTTACAAAAAACTTTTTATTTTCTTGAGCATTTTATATGTTAGACTTAGACAAGAATTTTCAATTTTTCAACTTTTGGAGTAATTCGAATGGAAGCTGTGTTCTAGAAGGAGAAAAATATCACAAATCATATACAAAAACAATGTCAGAATGCAAGTTAACGCATAGTTCTTACAATTTACTTCCCATCATTAGAATATCTGATTGCATATGTTCATCAAGCGGCGAGTTTTTCCTCCAAGAAATGAAACATAGGTCGACGATCACTTGCCACGTATTCGAATTTTCCTCCCCACTCATATTCCCAAAACAGGGCACAGGAAGTAAGACTAGGACAAACAATGCACAAATGAATGGTAAAAAGCATGTAGCTTCAGATAGAATTAACAAACATAAAGTTATTTTTATTGACATTGTTCTATACGTTTTACCTGTCTAGCAACATATTTGAAAATTGCATTATTTCCCCGCTTTCAATTAGAATTATCGCGTTTCGAATTTTGGGTAAATTTTTGAATGAAAACGCATTCTCAGCTTATATTTGGAAATATACGGTATATAATCGAATTTTGATGAATTTCTGTATGATTATTAAGGGGAGTATTAACCTCTCTTTCTATATATACTAACAATGTTAAATTGGCTGTTTTCGATGTACCTTTTCACAAAATCTGTTAAATGTACATGCTTGAAATTTTTCATACAATTAAAGTACACCTTTCTCATTCTACTGAAATGATCTTTTAGCTAATTTTGAATTTTTTTGATAATTTATGAAATATTTTATAAAACATTGCGAAATTTGACCCATTTTTCACATAAAAAATTTGTAAGAAATAAATTTTTCAGTTTTTTACAAAAAGCTCGTTTTAGTATATATTAGCCATCATTATAAATATATTTAAAAAAAATTTACATTTTGAGATAAATCGATTTAAATGTACAGATTGAGTCTGCTAATCGGCTAGGAAATAAAAAAAAATAAAAGGCTCAATCTACAATAAAAGATACATGTTTTGGTTCATATCAGACGTTCAATTTTTAAGCAAAAACAAAGTACTTTGTTTACATTTTTCACCACTCAAATGGGCGTGGCCCCGTTTCAACGATTATTTAAAAATAGGTTTAATCACCCTAGTGGTTAAAGTGAGGTATATTTGCAAAGGTTAAAATCTGTACAATTTGAAAATGCAAAAATATCAAATTGTCAAAAAATATGATTTTAGCTTTCCAACACCCCTTAAACTTTAAAAACATTTTTTGTATAATTACAAATATTTTGAGCTATTCAAATATTTGCAAGACGAATTAATACTTGCTTTTCTATTGTATTATTTCTTTTCTATCGTTATTTTAGTAAAAATCCAGCATAACACGCTAAATATAAACTTTCCTGAGGGTGTCTTCGGGTATTGTCGAAAACCAGGATAAAAACACAGGACGTATTTTCTGATAGGATACAAAAATATTCAAGGTATTTATTTAAGATTGTGTGGTTTTAACATATTCGTCGTTTATCCTTTCAGTCTTTCAAAAGCTTTAAGTAATTTAAATTTCTAAATATTTATTTGATGCGTAAAGTTCAAAACCTAAAATTAATACGTATAACTGTACAAAAGACGAAGTGTGAACATATTTTGCATCTGAAAGAATTTTATCGATTCAGGAAGAAATGAATAATATTATAAAATATGCTTTTTAGAGGATAATGGAATTAAATAAGATAAAGGGATTTCTTAGGGGTGTTAATTTTGTCTCGAGATGTGAAAATATAAACAATTTTCAAACAGGTCTAATTCTTTTAAATTCAAATTAAATAATTCGAATATTTTACTCATTATTAAAAAAGGATTAAGGTTTCTCTCAAAAAAGTACAAAATGTTTGAAATATAGTCATAATTTTAAAAATTATAAGCATATAAAAATAAGAAATAATTTTGAAAAAAAAAAGAAATATTAAGTAATTTTTGCGTTGCGCAAGCTATTTTCTCATAGTAAACTTTGATGTATAAAAATTTATAGAAGCATGCAATATATCATATTCTACTTAATTTTTACGAACAATATATCTTTTGTATTTCAAAATATTTGAAAAATACTGAAATTAAAAAAAAACCCTTGAAAATGAAATTTTTGAATATTTTAAAAATATAATTTATATTATTCTATTTATTAAAAAATGCTATAGCATAATAAGGATACATGTAACTTTATAAATAAACTTATTGCTATTAATTAAAGCTACTATTTTAAAAAATAACATGCGCAATCTAAAATTTAATTAATAATTCTTACATAAATGATTCTTATTTTCGTATGCTTATAATTTTTAAAATTATGATTATATTTTAAGAATTTTACACTTTTCTGAAGCCCCATTGCCTTACAAATAATGTATAAAGATTCGAATTATTTCATTTTAATTTCAAAGAGTTATATATAGTTGAATACTGTTTATATTTTCAGCCCTCTAGAGAAAGTTAACACCCCTGAGACCCCTAATGTTAGAAAAATGCACCACTTTTATTTATAACCTTATATAAAAATGCCATACATAATTTTTTTTTCTCACTTGCAATATATTTTCAAATAACTTAATATTTACATTTCTGTTTTAGTAAGAAATTTTAAAAAAATTATTGAAACTTTTTTGATGAGATATTTTTATAAATTTTGCTGCATACCCTTAGAAAGTACTTCAAAAACTCCACATTTTAGTTTTATTCTCTTTTTTAAAGTCTTTACAAAATCAAAATTTAAACCATAGTTTTTATTTGTGCTATCTTCTACTGAATTGATTTATTGCAAAATTAATTTTTTTATCAAATTTGTTCCATCAATTTTCTTATTTATTAAATCAATTCAATTTATTGAACAATTTCTTTTCTAATACTTATCAAATATCTTCGATATTCCTATTGATATTTTTTTTAGTTGATTTCAACTTAAGCTTTTTATAAGACGTTTCTATAATAGTTATAAGACTTTCTGAATCCACAAATTTTAAATTTATAAATTTATTACTCGTAATTTGAATATAATGTGGCTAATGAAGTAATTCTGAATTAATTATGCAATATTTTGATGTTAGGTCCATGAGGGAAAAAAAAAGATAAATATTGAGGAAGAAGAAGGATTAAAATATATAAAACTGGAGGGTTGTATGTTGTTTTTCTATCATTTATTTTATTTAAGTTGTAAAATTTTTTTTAGACGAACAAAATTGTAACAATAATTTGTGTGTGCATTGAAATCTCCAAAAAAATCAATCAAATAATATTTAATGAAATTTATCTTATGTTATGAACCCTTTAGAGTATAACAAACCGCAGGTTTAAAGATATTTAAATTTAATCCCATTTATAACCCTTTTTTTTTAGCTTAGAACACGAAGTAATTTTGACGAAAAATCATTAAAGTTAAATTTTTTAAAAATGCTCTTATTCAATATTTATTTCATAAAATATTTGTTATCCTACGGTTTGTGACATTTCAGATGGATTAAGAAATATATCAATGAAATTAAAAGTATACAATGTCTAATGTTATTTATGCTGTTTTTCTTAAAAATAAAAGTTTTGCTAAAACTTTTATAAAAAAAAATATTTTTTTCAAAAACCAGTGGGGATGCATATTATTTATTTAATAATTACGACTATTTAAACCTATTTGTGCTCTTTAAAACAATAAAATTCTTCTGAAAATTAATTTTTGAAAAATCCGATCCCGGTCGGATGCCTTATATGCCACGCAGGGGCGTAGTTACCCTAGTATCAATAGTATCAATAATACAAGCTACAGAGGCCCAAATATATGCAACAGAGTTTTTATTTCTAAAGAAGGACCCCAAAATATTTACAGGGCTTTCTCAGGACTAACTACGCCAGTGATGCCACTATGTACTTTAATCCGATTCATCAAACGCCATTTACAGAAAATATTTTCAAAAGGGATAAAAATGTTGTTGTTTTTCAATTCCTACTATTAGCTCACACTCTCTATATATTTGATTATCTTGGTGGAATTTTCAATCATTAATAAAATACTTTTTAAGGTGCTCAATTGAGCTGAAATTTTATATACACGATTATTTTGAATGACAATACAAAAATTTAATTATAATGAATAAAAATTAATATAGATTAAAACTAATTATTTAAAGAATTACAAATACAGCCATATTAGCATCCTTTTTGGCGACTTAGCGACCATTTTGGAGACTTGTGTCAAAATTTGAAAAGGTTTTTTCTCCCATTTTAAAGCATTCAGTTGAACTGAAATTTTATATACACGAGATTGTTTTGGATGACAATACGATACTTTAATGATAATTAATAAAAATTAATAACTACTTAATATTTTGATTCTGTCATATGTATATACATATTTATATGAATCGTAACTATTTAATAAAAAGTAGCTAAAATAAAAATTTTCTTTGTTGATATAAGTAGGAATTGACTTAATTTTTTTTATATTACTTGTTTTCAAATTAGCTTTAATTAAAATTTAAGACTTATCAGAAGGGTTAATAATTTCACCTTTCCCTTATAAAAACTACCATGGTAACCCCTAAAAAGAGAAAAAACGTACTCCAATAACCCTTGAGCCACCTTCGTTGTCAACTCTGATCCATTCCACTCCAGCTAATACTCAATGCACGAATGTACATGACTCTTATTTAATAAGGCACGATATAGGCGATCTCTTTATTGTTATCCAGCATAAATTTGGGCCCTTATACATAGACTAAGTGCGAATAAGAACAATAGAAATCATTTTATAGCGACGAAACGGGGAACGAGATTAATAAAGCGTCACGTGCTTCAGTTACTCCCCCCCCCTCCATTAGTTAATAACATTCCCATACAAGTGCCATTTACATAACTAAATGCCACTTTCCTATACTTTCTACGGTTTTCGTGATCAGACGATTTTTTTCTTCTGGTAAGCAGTAATCTAAATTCTCTTTTGTCCCCAAGAGTATTTGTGTCCAAGGAAATGGCAACACGCAAAGATATCGCTTGGGAATTTGTCGTATATTTCGTTACTATTTTTTATTTTTCTTTAGTATAAGTCGCCGTACATGGATTTGATTGAACCAGATTTTATCAGCACTGCATTGCCTGCTGTAACATGCCATGTATGGTTTAAGTTTACATTTGTATGCGACTTCATTCCATTCCAAAGCATCTGAGTGAGATTATGTTTGACATTCAGTGACTTAACTTGTGACGTATGCTGGAAAACAATGTCTGAGGATATTGAAAAAAAGTTTTTTTATTTATTTATTTAATCTCTATATATAAAAGTCGTAAAAAAGGATATATTGATGGGGTTATGGGGGATATATCAGTAATCCAAGGGAGTAATTGTAAAAGTAAAATATACGGCTGGAGAAATTCATTTAAAGCCAATTTCGCTTGTCAGATTTCGGGAAATATATCCGTAATCTTGTAAAGTTACGTTTTCTATACTATACAGAAGGTTTACCCACGACAGACGTGTAATTTGTAATAATTTTCGAAGCAATATGTTGGGATAAAAGTTCAGCTTGGATTTAATTTAATTTTACAAGCAATGGGGCATTTCAAAAGACAGCAATATACGGTTTCTTTCAACAAGGTGCACGAATTGAGATAGATTGCCTTATAACGTAATAGACATGTGTGACTAATACGTTATAGTGAAGTATTGTAACTGTAAATAACAATTAGGTTGTTAATTATAATTTATTCCGTTTAGTAATAAAGTTAAAGTAATTATATACAGAGAAATAATATTAATTATCTCCTATTTAATTAATGTTTTCCTTTGGTAAGAGAATAAAAACACTATATAGCTCTAAAAAGAAAATCTCTGTCGGGCGAAATTATATTTCTTGCTTCTTATTCTTGATTTCACGGGATATATAACCAACTTTACAGTTCTTGAAGACTGAGTTAATAAGCCTCATGAATTCATTTCATACGGCACATTTATTTGAATTCAATGTACATTGAACCTTACTATTCTTTTTTAGACAGATTTTGCCGATGTTTATAGAATTGAACCTCGATTTGACGAACTCCTATTTAACGAATTTATTTCTTTCCCCGATAAAATTGAAGGGAAAACCCTATTTAACGAATAATAAACCCCGAACTAACAAATTACTTCAACAGTTGAAAAAAATTATGTTTATGCTAGAAAAATTGGATTTTTTTTATTTTTTCATTTGATGAGGGATTACATATTTGTGCAATTGAAGCTCAGAAAATTGTTGATTTGTAGCAGGAGCCAATGAATAGCGATTCTGACACAGAAACTTATAATTAAACTCTTATCAAAATTGTTACATTTTCTAACGCATGTATGGAACGCATGTTTTATTGTATGGAAATTAAGAAAATATGCCTCATGCAGCAGGATATAAATGATGCAGTACAGTGGCGCACACAAGGGAGGGGAGGGGTCCTGGGGGTCTGGACCTCCCCAAAGCCCTTGATGTTTTTTCCGATTGATTATAATTCTAAGTATATAGTACGTAAAATTTAATTAAGTATTTGTTATTAATGACTAATTTTATTAATTAATGCTAATTATTTAATCAATAATTAGTTTTTTTACTGTGTTTTGTCCCCGAAAATCCACAAAATTAAAAGGAGCATGATACAAAAATGGTGAACTTTCGACCCTGGACCCCCCTTGAGAAATTCCTGTGTGCGCTACTGGTGCAGTATTTTCTTTTTTGTGCATTAAGTCGAGAAAATAACTCTTTCGATTCAGGACTTAAAAATATTGTATTCTAAAATTTCTAATTAACTGGTGCGAAACAATTCGCTAATAGTATTTTCATCCGTTGAATAAAAAATGTGTAATTTCTGACTATGGATATTTTTAGTAGAGTTGCATATTATTAAAGTGACCATTTTTTATACAGTGAAAAGGAGGACGAAAAATTTAAGAAAAAATTACCACTTAAATATATGAAACGTTTTATTAATTTAAACAAAAATACATTGTTTAGCTTACATTCTTTTTAATTATTATATTAAACGAACATTTTTCCCAATGAATGAATTTTTGTCAACATATCATTTTTTAATAATATTTTTTTTAATTTCATAATAATTTTTGGCCCGGAAAGTTCGGGCCAAAAATATCCTTTATACTGAATGTTACGGTAGGCACTGTAGCTAAAATATTAGCATTCAATTTTGTGATTTCTCACTAGTCACTTCACAAAAATCATTACCTACTGAAAAAAGCTCTTTCGATTGCTACATTAGTTCCAGGGCAGCAAAACGTGAATTCAACTAACTAAGTTTTTATATGGAATGTGTTCATTTTTTAAATGGTTAATTATTTCCACCCATCTTTTATCAATTTCTGCATGTTGATGTTCCGATTGTTTCAATTTATTATAATTTAGATGTGCATTCAATCTTCCAATTTCATCAAACAAACCATTGTCAATGATTTTAATATCAAGCATTTCTTTTGATAAAAAATTAGCGCGGTTTTCTGTATCTGCCCAATTTACTAGTGTGATGAAGTCAAAAAACACCATTGTAAACTGTTATTTCCTGTGATATTTGTTTCAGACCATTTTTCGACATTTTGGAAACATGTTTGCTCTTCATCTCTAAAAATAAGGATTAACAGATCAATTTTAAAATATTGAAAAGGAGGACACTTTTTGAGGAGGAACAGAACCTATAAAAAAAGGACTGTCCTCCGTAAAGGAGGACGTTTGGTCAATATTATTGAATTTCCAAAAGGCGAGTACAAAAAATTCGTAATTTGTTTGGGTGAATGAGTGAATATTAACGTCGCACTGTTCAGCTACACGAGGACTTTTGGTGACGGACCTCGTAATTTTGAACCATGGTCAAGTGACGAGAACAACACCTGAGCTGGCACTCCCCTTAACTACCACACCATACCAACGGTAGGACGTTTGAGCTCTCAAGAGATTAAACGTGCATCGCCTCCCCTACACGGCAGGTCTTAGTGGTACTGGGCTCAAACTCGTGACATGCCAGTTACGATCCAATACCTTGACCACTAGGCTATCACGGCCGCTGTATTTCGGTCCCGATGAATTCATTATATATATAAATCGGGGTCTGACTGAGTACAATTTTCTTATAATGCATATAATGTTATTAGATTTCTGTAAAATTTTCTCAATTTACAACTTAATATTTAATTATTACTTAACTTAATCATAGACGACCTCATCAGCGAAATTATTTTGAATTATTTCGAATTTAGATATTTTATTAATTTTAGCTTATGTAATATCTTTTTTTTCAAAACTTATTTAAATTAACATGTTCTTTTATACATGTACTTATATGTTTCGCCGTGGGTAGCCTAGTAGTTAGAGCACCGGGCTCCGGGCCGGAAGGCCTGGGTTCGATGCCCGTACCGCCAAACACCCTCCGAGTACACACGGAGTACGTGCTCGTTAAATCAGTGGGTCCGAAAGTCTTGTGGGCTGAATCACGAGTGAAGGGAACTGGAGAAAATTTCCCTCCCCTTCAGTTCCGTACCTAAATTGTGGAGGTTGAGATAGATGGTGGCGCCATCTATCGCAATGTACTATCGTCTCTTCGGGAATTTCACCGAGCTAAATCGTACTGTCACCTGTACGGAGCTCAGGGCTAAGGCCAACGACAGGCGTTCATCTAGCCCATTGCCACGATGAATTTCGTGGGCCTCGATCTGACAATGTCAGGCAGGTGGCATGAGCAACAACACATGATTTACACATTTACATGCATTTTTGTGTTTCCAAAATACCGGGTGCTTTTAAAAGAATATATATCGGAGTTTTAACGCTGTATAGTATTTATCACATATAAGTTACAAGTATAATTCATACGTTGAATGACAGAGTAACTGAAATAGTTTTACTTTCAAGTTTACAAATGTTCAATGTGAGCCCAATTCATCACACGGCACAAATCAAGTCGATAGGTGAGTTCATCCCAAACTTTTTTCAGTATGTCTGAGGAAATCCTTGCAACATCTGCTTCCATCCTGTGTCTGAAGTCTGAAAGGTCAGCTGGTAGCGGAGATACATACACGCAAGTCTTTGTGAACCCCCATAGGTGAAGTCACATTGCGTCAGATAGGGTGAACGTGGAGACAATGCTATACAAGCTTTATCATGAGGCTCTTGGCGACCAATCCATTGGTTGGGTTCAGTGGTATTAAACCAATCGCGTACTGAAAGATGCCAGTGAGGCTTCCATGTTATTGCCAAATAAAATTATTTGGTTCACTTTCTTCCAATTGAGGAAATAGCCATAGTTGAACAGCTTTAAGATAAGCAGAATCAGTTACAGCCCTGGTCGTCCCGTACTTTTCCCTTTACAAAGACAGCCAGTTGTTTCAAACTGATGATACCACCTAAGAACATTATTATCATTTAGAGGTTGACAACCGAAAATGCAAAACCCTCATTGCACACTAAGAGCAGATTCTATCTTTGCAAATTGGAGAACAGAAAACGCTTTGTGTTTACTAGTCGCCATTTTTCTACTAGAGCGTTTATCGGCAGGGAAGGGGGGAAAACTAGCATACGTTTCGCGCACACATGCCAGCAAACAGAACTGTTTCAGTTGCTCTTTCATTCGATGTATGAGTCATACTAATATGTTGTATGTAATGAATACTAGAACACATTAACAATTTTATCCTCAATTGCTATCTAGTGGTCTACATTGTTTCAAAACCTTATAAGGAATTTTTTATGCTACTTTCGTTGTTATTGATAAAGATTTTGAACACACACACAAAAATTAGAATGTGATTAGATTTGAAAATTAGGTTAGTTTTAAAATTATATATATATATATATATATATATATATGGGAGACAACAAGGGGTCCAAGACATTTGTCTTTCTTCAGATTTATTTAAACTTAACAAAAATTAATTAAAATATAGGTAGCTATTCTACAATTAGATTTCCATGATGTGACGACGGGAACACCTGCTCGCGCACCTCAGTCTCTTTCTCCGCTTTTTTCTCAATGGTCAAAGTTTTTGTTTCACATTGGATCAGCTGCGCCTGCGCGCGAAGACAGCGTGCTTTGTTTCGTTGAGAGATTCAATCGGATGACGACTCCACAACCGATTCCACATATATATATCGAGAGAGAGATTTTGTGTTTTTTTTAAATTTATAATATAATTCTAAACATTTCTACTTTTTTATACTGTAAGATTATGAAGATTTATATAATTAGAAATCAATTTAAATATTAAACTTTTTAACTACATTTTCTCTTATATTTTTTCAGAGGCATAGGAAAATATTGAAGAACAGCACCTTAAAACTATGTCTACCCCTTAGATTTTAGGCTTAAATCTGAGAGCTGACCAGTTTGTTATCGCTTATTCTATTTTATCCTGTTTTGTGTTGACTATTTCTTTTCTTATCCGTTATTAAGCATCAAGTTAGAATAAAAGCAATTTAGTACACATTATTTGTGTAACTTATAAAATAAGCTTAAATAACTTTGTTCCTCTATGTATCGTGTCAAAAACGTAATTATTACACACACCTTATATAAATTTAATTTCACTGCCACATCTCTCTGAATATAACATTAAATATCGTTAAGTAGATCGGGAATCGAGGAATTTACGCAAATCAGTCGCAAAGAGCATCAGGAGCGATGGAAATTAATTTTCGAAAAACAATTCTTGAAATAAAGCAGCTATATTCTCAGAATAAATCTCAGAAGGTCTTTACATCTTCTATGGCATTCGGACACAACTATCATGGTCTAAAATACAAGTACCGTAAAATCCGGCATATAACGCACACTTTTAGCACAAAAAATGAGATCGAAATTTACGGGTGCACGTTATACGCTGGATATAAAAATGGTAGCTTCAAAAATAAATAAGAAAAGAGATCAACATAAGAAAAATTAAACTTTTACATAGATCAAAATACTATATATTTGAAAGAAATGACATTGGTAATGAAGTTAAAGGGTTCTGATTCTATATTAGTATACTTTTTTTTTCAAAATCCTGGGATATAATAAATCGGATAAATGACTTAAAAACATAAGAGAATTGCACATGCACATTTCTGGTTTCTTTGTAAAAAGGGGGTGCGCATTATACGGCGAATATACCTAAAAATGAAAAAAATGCAACTTGAAAGTATGGGTGCGCGTTATACGGCGAATATACCTAAAAATGAAAAAATGCAACTAGAAAGTATGGGTGCGCGTTATACGGCGAATATACCTAAAAATGAAAAAATGCAACTTGAAAGTATGGGTGCGCGTTAAACGGCGAATATACCTAAAAATGAAAAATGCAACTTGAAAGTATGGGTGCGCGTTATACGGCGAATATATCTAAAAATGAAAAAATGCAACTTGAAAGTATGGGTGCGCGTTATACGGCGAATATACCTAAAAATGAAAAAATGTAACTTGAAAGTATGGGTGCGCGTTAAACGGCGAATATACCTAAAAATGAAAAAATGCAACTTGAAAGTATGGGTGCGCGTTATACGGCGAATATACCTAAAAATGAAAAATGCAACTTGAAAGTATGGGTGCACGTTATACGGCGAATATACCTAAAAATGAAAAAATGCAACTTGAAAGTATGGGTGCGCGTTATACGGCGAATATACCTAAAAATGAAAAAATGCAACTTGAAAGTATGGGTGCGCGTTATACGGCGAACATACCTAAAAATGAAAAAAATGCAACTTGAAAGTATGGGTGCGCGTAATACGGCGAACATACCTAAAAATGAAAAAATGCAACTTGAAAGTATGGGTGCGCGTTATACGGCGAATATACCTAAAAATGAAAAAATGCAACTTGAAAGTATGGGTGCGCGTTATGCGGCGAATATACCTAAAAAAAAATGCAAAAAAATGCAACTTGAAAAAGTATGAGTGCGCATTATACGGCGAATATACCTAAAAATGAAAAAAATGCAACTTGAAAGTATGGGTGCGTGTTATACGGCGAATATACCTAAAAATGAAAAATGCAACTTGAAAGTATGGGTGCGCGTTATACGGCGAATATACCTAAAAATGAAAAAAATGCAACTTGAAAGTATGGGTGCGCGTTATACGGCGAATATACCTAAAAATGAAAAAATGCAACTTGAAAGTATGGGTGCGCGTTATACGCCGGATTTTATGGTATGTTAAAGATTATTCACAAGCAATCGTTCTTCCTATTTAATAGCCAAAGTAATAACTAATCGCTGGTCGAATCCTCGCAGTCAAATAAACACCAGTTAATCGCTAGTCAAAACAATATTGACTCAGTTTCGGCGAGTGACTCCCTTTTTATACGCATCAAGGATCTTTCGAGAAAAATCTGCTTACATCATAGATCATGATATTAGTAAATTTCTCCCAAAACTTCCAGATGAATCCATAGGGTCACAAACTCACCAGAAATGGCCACCAAAAATAACAACTTGGCTCTATGTACAAGATTTTGCCAAGTTTCTATTGAATGGCCATTATAATGTAAGGAACGGCGTTGCTTGCAAATATTACATTTTAAGAATAAAGTAAATACAAGAGATAGTAATAAAAACCGTATTACACATCCAAATATAAACTATTTAGACGATTTAAACATTCATTATAGAAAATTCGTAACAATATTGTTTTTTAAATAGACTGTTATTAATCTTTTCGTAGAAAAGGAATTCCATTTGAATACCTTTCAAATATAAATATCTTTTCCACTCGTATTAAATTAAATCATTTTAATTTTATAAAGCAAATCCGACTAAAAAAAGCTTAATTCTTGCATTTTATTGGTTCTAGAAAGCAATTTCATGTTATTATAGTTTAATAGAATAGTAAAAATTGAATTTATATAGAGTATAAAAAGGAAAAAGAAAAGAACTTCACGATTAGATTGATAGAAATAAAATGTGAAATTATAATCCAATTATCTTGTTTTGATATAAAGTACTGTGGAATACAAAATTCTTTAATATTATCCAAATACTTCTTTGAAAAGCAGTTGAAGATGCTTAGATTCATTTAAATAATAATGAAGAGCTCTATTACAAAGACACTAATACAAACATTTAACTAATCCGTTAATTAAAAACTCTTTGGAATTCTAAAGCTATTGAGTGCTATTGAGAATGGTAACAGAAGCAAATGGTGTTGTGGGTTTGAAACCACGAATGGCTTTTTGTTTATCAAAAGCGAACTTTCGAACAAATTTGGTTTTTGAGTTTAAATAAAATTTCTCATTTAATATATATAGTTTAAATAAATATTATCATATATATATATATATATATATATATATATATATATAATTCTTCATTAAAATAATTTAATTATCTGCTGCTGTTGAAACCAAAGGTTCATGATTTGAGTCGTTGTCTGAAATTGAGTTATACTTCCCTGTTTATGTTGAGTGAATATTAACGTCGCATTGTTCAATTACTAGAGAACTTTTGGCGACGGACCTTGTAATTTTGTACCATAGTCAAGTGCAGAGGCGCACACAAGGGGGGGGGAGTTCCTGGGGGTCCGGACCTCCCCAAAGCCCTTGATTATTTTTTTCTGATTGATTATAATTCTAAGTATATAGTACGTAAAATTTAATTAAGTATTTGTTATTAATGATTAATTTTATTAATTAATGCTAATTATTTATTCACTAATTAGCTTTTTACTGTGTTTTGTTCTCGAAAATCGACAAAATCAAAAGGAGCATAATACAAGAATGGTGAACTTTCGACCCCGGACCCCCTATCCTTGCAAAATTCCTGTGTGCGCTACTGGCGGACAGCACCTGAGCTGGAATCCCCTTTCCTAACTTCCACAGCACATTTATGTGGGTGTGAACCTCAACATATTTAAGTACAATCTAATGGAATTATCCTTTTAAATACAATGCAGTTTTATCCCAATTAGTTAAGTCCCATTTTTTAATCTGTTTTTCGATGGGAAAAGCACCCCCCAAGGTGCTCATCTTCTTTAGATGAGTATGGATCTCACAATCTCGAGGTGCCGTAGTTATCTTTTTCTTTTCCCAAGGGGTTTACTGTCTTTGATAATACGGGTGTCACGACCCTGGGGTTCCCTAGTCATCCTTCTCTATTTTCGACCCTCCTTCTTGTCATATAATTCTTTTGCTTTGTTTCTTTTCCCGTCTAGACTACAATTCAACTTTTTTATATATACGTGAATAGATTTAAGAATAATTTATGATTTGAATGTGTTAGATTAATTATTATATTTATTTATATATATATAGGTTATACTTATTATTCAATGTTACTAACACACACACACACACACATAGGTTTTCATTTTCTATTTCATTAATTTGGTATTTTAATGTTTGGCGCAGAGTTTAGCCGAAGTCGGCTCTTGCACCATTAAATCATGCACTCACTCACTCACTCGAAGGGAAAAGAAAACGAGAAGAAAATAAAGACGACTTACACACAAGTTTCTACTATTCGAGTTATTATTAGCTGTATATCACTGCCTATGGTGACCGTTATCTTTTTTTATTTGACGAAAATGGGCAACTGACTAATGAGTATAAGTATCTAAAATTTTCTTTTTAATTTAACGTTGAACAGAGTTAATACATAAGATACGATATCTTCCATTTTATTAACACGCTTTTATGAGCTTCACTTGTATGTAACAGAATTTTTGAACTCGATTTTTGTCCACTTGAAAAGGTCAAATTAATTCGAAATTTTGCACACAAGGACCGATGACAATACAATAATTTATTAACACGCTTTTATGAGCTTCACTTGTATGTAACGGAATCTTTGGACTCGATTTTTACCCACTTAGAAAGGTCAAATTAATTCGAAATGTTGCACACTTGTCAAAGACCGATGACAATACAATAATTTAATAGTTTTGTTTATTGTCCTGAGTAGGATCATAAGAATTAACGATTTCCTATTTTCTGATTTGGCGACTAAAAGATTAAGTTACACTCCTAAAGCGCAAACGCTAATAGCTATACCAAATTCTAAAAAAATGTTGTATTTAAGATTAATTCACAATGAATAAATGATAGTTTAAACAACTAAAAAGAACATGGTTTTATTTTATGTCGAACTAAAAAATGAAAAATAAATTATAGTTTAAAAAAACTAAAAAACACGCTTTTATAGTGAATCGAACTAAACTGTAAAGAACAATTCTTAATATAAGAATAAAATGATTAATGAAAAAATTATATATCTATATAATGTCACTGTGGTAAAGGCGTGTGTGTGTGTGGGGGGTTGCTTTGTACTATATTTTTACACTAACTCTGCATTTTGAAATAGAGCCAGTAGGAAATTATAACAATTGATTTCGAGCACCCCACGCTTTACCACTACGACATTATATATATTTTTCTCGCGTTAATCATTTTATTCTTATATTAAGGATTGTTCTTTACTTTTTAGTTCGATTCACTGTAAAAACGAGTTTTTTAGTATTTTTAAGCAAAAAATTTAATTTTCATTTAATCAATTTTTCGAAAGGAAAAGAAAACGAGAAGAAAGTTAAGACAACTTACAGACTCAGTTCTATTTTGTTCGAGCTGGCTGTATTGGCTGTATATCACTGCCAATGGTGACCGTTTTCTTCTTTTTTTTATTGGGCGAAAATGGTCAACTGAACAGAGTTGATACATATAAGATACGATATCTCCAATTTTTTGTTCACTTTTATTTTTAGAACTTACTTTTCAAACAGTAGCCTGATTATTTTGCAGCATGTATCAAATTAATTGTAAAGGAGATTACATATACAAAACCATATCTAATAGCGTGACACTACTGTTTGCATCCAAAATTAAAAAACATTGAAGGGATATTTTGTATCAGATTTACTGATCAGATATATACAACACAAAAACCTTAATTTATACACACTGTAACTCTATCAGTCAACGCAATTGTTCGGTTACAGGTATTAAAAACAAATATTAATCTCTACGTACCAAGTGTGTGTGTAGTTTCCTCAACCACAATCAGGACTGCCTAATTTCGGTACAAAAATGACCCCCAAATCGATTTGGCACAACAGAACATTTATTTAAGTCGATTGGGGAATGAACATTTGTATTGCCTTAAAAATAACAATTTTCTATCGAATTGCGATATTAAACTTACTACTGTCTTTGCTTATCGATAGGATATATTATAAGTCCAAAAGGACTTCTATCGCATGGTTAATATTCTGTTTTTATGGTTTCTTTGTGAAACTTCTGGCCTATGTTTTTTATTTCTAACAATCACGCAATCATGCCCTGTCGTACTTCTAAATCACATTGACATTATTCTGGGGGGAGACAGGGGATGACTGATAACACCAACAATGTTATTTTTTTCCCTTGTAATTTCTTGAGGTTTTGCTGGTGATGTGGTTTGATAAAAACTGCCCCAGTAATAATAACAATAATAAATTTTGGGGTTTGGAAGTCCAACAAGTTAGGGCGTTCACTTTTAGAAGCTTTTAGATATCGTGACATTCACTAAATTAAATGCAGTGCTGTGTTAGGCAGGAAGGTGTACGACATTAATATTGCTAAAAGTTGTTAAATGTTACAGAGAAAGAAGTATTCCAATTTTCAAATATAGCTTCTTTTTAGTTTAGGGATTCGACAAATTATAATTATTAAAACCGTTACGATTGCTAAAGCCTAGTAATTTCAAATAAAAAAAATATATTAATTGTAAAGGGTGTTTTTTGAGAGGTATAGAACTTTAAATTGCAATAAAACAACGATGTATTATTCGAAACACATGAATTTTTTTTTATTCGAAACATAATCTTGTGGCATTACATTTTAAATATTATTTCTGGCATAGGACTGCCACGACTGACTCGGATGTAATCCAATCTGGACGTCCAATTTTCGATGACTTTTTCCAACATTTGTGGCCGTATATCGGCAATAACACGGGGAATGTTGTCTTCCAAATGGTCAAGCGTTTGTGGCTTATTCGCATAGACCAATGACTTTACATAGCCCCACAGAAAATAGTCTAGCGGTGTTAAATCACAAAATCTTGGAGGCCAATTCACAGGTCCAAAACGTGAAATTACGCGGTCACCAAATGTGTCTTTTAATAAATCGATTGTGGCACGAGCTGTGTGACACGTTGCGCCGTCTTGTTGGAACCACAGCTCCTGGACATCATGATTGTTCAATTCAGGAATGAAAAAGTTAGTAATCATGGCTCTATACCGATCACCATTGACTGTAACGTTGTGGCCTTCATCGTTTTTGAAGAAGGATTCCACCAGCCCATAAAGCGCACCAAACAGTCAGTTTTTCTGGATGTAACGGTGTTTCGACATACACTTGTGGATTAGCTTCTTTCCAAATGCGGCAGTTTTGTTTGTTGACGTAGCCATTCAACCAGAAGTGCGCTTCATCGCTAAACAAAATTCGCTTATGAAAATCGCGCGCGCGATCATTATTTTCGAAATAAAATTGCACAATTTGAAAGCGTTGTTCAGGCGTGAGTCTATTCATGATGAATTGTGCCAAACCAAACTGAGAATAAATCACTTGGCAGCTGTTAAATCGGTCGCCATCTTGGAAAGTAATGCCAACTTAAACTTCTATACCTGGAAAAAAAACACTCTGTACTATTACTTTAAATTACTATATTCAAAAATCGAAACTGCGAAAACTGCTTACAATCAACGTAATTATTCTCTTTTGAGATACTAAATCATTTCTATGGTTGTTCCAAGATTTTCTTAGCCATAAGTTTAAGTTTTGTTAAAAAATTCTTTGCTGATATTATTCACTGAGAGATTCAGCGATGAATCACAGTCAAACGACAAGGATGGAACCAACAAAATGTTTTTCAAATTCCAAGATCCCGCATAACATCAAGAGAAGATCGCAATTGATTGATTTTTTTGTTTATTAACATCACATTTCATGTTAATTGAGGGTTGCAGGTGACGAGCCACATACCGTAAAATCCAGCACATAACGTGCACCGGTGTATAACTTATACTTTCAAGCTGCAATTATTTGATTTTAAGATATATTCGCCGTAAAACACGCACTCCATACCTACGATGTAGATTAGCAATGTTATAATGTTTTAAAGCCATTTATTCGAGACACGTCTCTCTTTTTTTATTTTTGAATCTATCATTTTTATATCCGGCGTATAACGTTCACTTGTAGATTTCGATCTTATTTTTTGTGTTAAAAGGGCGTGCGTTATACGCTGGATTTTACGGTTACTTAGAACCTCGGCAAGAACAACACATAAAAAATGGAATTCCATTCTCCAGACTTTCACACCATGCCAATGTGAGTGGGTGAGTGTTTATTAACGTCGCACTGTGATGCAGCATAACAGACATTCGCGCCGTAATTTTGAATCAAGGTCACGTGTTAAGGATGACCCCCGATCTGGCACCTCCTCCCCAAACTACCATTTCAGGCCAACAGACTTTAAGTCAAGACAGATTTCATGGGCATCAGCCCCTCTATACGGTGGGTCTTCAAAGGCGAGCGAGTGAGAGAATATTAAAGTTGCACAATAAAGCTACTCAAGCGCATTTGACGACGGACCTCGTGATTTTGAACCATAGTCAAGTGACGAGGGCGACGCTTGAGTTGGCACCCTCTCTCCTAATTTTCACACCAAACCAACGAGAATAAGTTTGAGTCTCGATATATTTAACCCGTGATTCCTTGCGCGAAAAGACCTTAATTTCACGCGCAGGGTATCTCATACCCAAGAGTGTTTGCATTCTGTTTTTACCGTAAAATTTTCATACAAAGGTGAAAAAAAAGGAAGGAAAGTAAAAAATACAATACGTTCATTACACTTTCAAACATAAATTTAGTTTTTATGTTCTTTTTATTAGGATATTCAGTGTACTATTTATACTCTTCTTTAGCCATCGTCGCGAGGGAGTTCGATGTTTTCACTGGAACTTAATTGCTTTATTTAATTTCATAGAAGCATTGCTTGCTGTTTTTTTTTACATTCTTCTGTAAATCGAATTCCAAAGCACTTCAGAAATCAGCGTCTGGTTCGATATTTAGTTGGTGGTTTCTGAGTACTTAGCAAAACAATTTGCGTATTTATTATCGCACGTTCTCTCAACAATACAAAAAATATTGTCAGAGGCTAAATATTACGTTTTCTAGCCATTGAATATGATGTGGTCATTTTATCAAGAATGATAATTGCTCCCCCAGTTAAATTATTTGAATAGATTTCAGAAAAGGTATTATAGTTGCTATTATACTCTTCATCATTCCATTATTCTTCATCACCCCCGCAAAGATACTCTCTTCAACCGAAAATACTGTTGTACTATATATATATCTATTAAATACTGCATCTATTAAATTACTTAAATATCACATTTCTTCATCATAACTACAATAATTCACTACTCCATAAGAAAGATTTTAAGGCGTGGTTATGCATTTAGAACTGTGACGTCGATTCACGCGCAGGGTATGACATACCAGAAGAGGTGGTATCCAAAAACATATTGTGAGAAACTTCTTCCCGAAGTTTCTCTCTCACCGTCTTGCCTGCCCAAGGGTGTGGGAGGAATGAAAGCAGAAACAGAGAATTCCATATCACAATTTTTTTTTATTTAGTCAAGCATCTGAACCAACAACAATCTATTCTCAAAGTGAATGTCAAATAAGTAGTACGGAGAAAGCAATGATTATTAAGCAAAAAATATGCGGAATCAACTTATTTGACTCAACGTAATCTAACGTGGATTCCTAACCTCAAATCTACTAATTTAGCACAGCGACAAAGCACCACTCTTAATCTTTACATGCGAAAGTAAACCTTATTCAATCTCATCTGCTTAGCGAATGTGTATTTGCTTCCTAACTCATTCTCTACAATTACAAAACTCTGACTTTATATAGTCGAGCTAATGTGAATATCATGGTTTCTTCTTGAGAGGGATGGCTGTGAATTAAACACGAATGCTAGCCCAAAGATTCCCCAAGAGGATTAGCGAGAGGAGGCGTAAAGATCGGTCACAATATATTTAGAATTCGTATACAAGCTAAAGCTCCTCAAATGATATGACCTTAAAGTCAGCTAATCGAAAAATTATTAATTTTCCAAAAATAGTTTAGATGCAGAGTTGAAAAAATTTAGGCAATGGGTGACATACCCTGCGACAGAAGTGCCGGATTAAAGTGTTATGCCCCTCTGCATGCTTAGCTCGAACTCATAACACACGGGCTACGTTACCTTGACCACTAGGCTACCGTGGCCAGACCTTCAGTGGCAATAGGGCTCGAACTCATAACACAAGGGCTAAGTTACTTTGACCATTAGGCTACCGTGGCCAGACCCTCAGTGGCAATAGGGCTAGAACTCATGACACACACGGTTACGTTACCTTGACCACTAGGCTACCGTTGCCGGAACTTCAGTGGCAATAGGGCTCGAACTCACAACACACCGGCTAGCATGGTGTGATAGCCGGCTATCACGGCCATTATGCCAATGTAAAATTTTTGAGCTTAGACAGATATTGAAAGTTAATTGGTTCCCCTTTACAGGGGTACTAGAATTTAGACACACGCTTGAACAACGTTGGTCATAAGTTTGTGGCCATAACATTTAGCTACCATGGCCTCAATGCTTCATTGAAAGCAGCATTCTCACACTATCCCGAATTTGATTTTATGTTCAGGATTTTGTTACCACAACTTTGCACTAAATATTATTGAAATCACATTATTTTGGATTTAAATGAAATCTGTCATTGCATTGTAATTTAAAAAACATCTCTACATAGATAAAAAAAAAGGTTTTTGATGCTGTAATAAATTTATTACGTATTATCGCAACAGTGCTAACGTTCAAGGTAACGCGCCAAATTGGCAACCCCATTTTCGCTGAATTTGCAAACATGTGCTTCGTTTCATAGAATGTCGCCAATACGGTTGCGATAGTACATTATTGCAAGCTCTTGCAGAAAAAAATCGGAACGATTTCCTGGACTGGGATCGTTGCGTGAGAAGAAAGGCGATGTCTCATACGGAGACTTATTAACAATCAACGGAGCTAAATACCCAACATTTCAGGAACCTGCAGGAGCTGCAGGTTTATCAAAACCTGTGAGGACTTCTTAATCAATTAAGTGTTGGACTATGGATGCATCTTCAGTGATAAATTTAACTGAAAAAAAAAGCGCCAAGAACAAATTTTGCGAAAAAAAGAACAAATAAATAGAATTTCATAACACATGTTAATTACAGTCTTACAGTCTGAGCAATGAGTATTAGCTGCTTAAAATTTATACAAAGGGGGTAGTTTACCGTTAGGCGGACAGGAGGTACCCCTCCCCCAGTTTAATGGACCCTTTATCTAGCACGTTATGATTTACTGCAGTTTTTTCCATGCGATATATTTTTCGAATCCCTACATTGAAAATTAAGGGATATATATAAAAACAAAACTTTGGGAAATTTAATTAGTTAGAGCTGATTAATTAATTAAAGATATTCAACTATAAAATTAATTATACACACTGTTCACTTAAAATAATTAATCAAATCGTTTTCTAACGTCTTCATTAACATACAAAAAAAAAAAAATAAGACACTTGCCTTTTGACATTAAATATTTTTTGGAACAAAAATGACAATCTTCGCAATCTACTGAAAACGCAATTTCTGCTATAAAACTATTCACCTTCCCCGCTAAAATACTCATCATAGAACCCGTGCTACCCCATATCTTGGAAGAGTGGATTCAAAAGAATATTCCTGCTAATTATCGTCAGAGTATTCGTAAAAATGATTATACTATGCAATTTTAAAGAGATTGGTACCTATAAGTACCATCGGTAGATAAATATCTTATACAGATTTATGTAATGTTATAAATTGCTACGTATTGTCTACATCGCCATTGTTATCAATGTTCTCTAAACAGATAACATAGAAGACAAAGTCATCGGACCAAAACCTATTGCAAGTAATAGCCATGTTATAGTCACAATAATTATCCATAACCAATTAGATAATAGATTAAATGTAATGACCATTCATTGCCAGTAACAGTAATTCAGGTATTACTACTTATGTTATTAACCAATTTGTGTAGTCAAATAAAGAACAAAGGGAAATTTGCTAATATGCAAATCTAGCTCTAGTTTTAAAATAATTGAAATAATATACAATTAGAGCAACTAATACAGAAAAGTAGACCTAAATACTTTTCAGATATGGTATTTAAATACTAGTTTGATACATTAAACACGCGCATTTAATCTCGTTACGATGAAAATAACACAGCATTTCTCAAACTGTGGGGTGCGATCCCCCAAGGGGGAATGATAACTCTGCGAGGGGGGCGCCAGCCTATTAAAAAGTCGCAAACAAAAGATTCTTTTAAAAAGCTATTAACTTCCTGAAAGTAAACAAACAGAATATATTCTAACATAATAAAAAATAAAATACACATTTACACTGATATAATAAACTTTTAAATACATCAGTACTGCATGCAATGTATTTCATAAATAATTTTTACAATACAAAGTTAAGAACAAGTTTAATAATTACCAGTTGCCCATGGGCTTGTCATATATAAAATTATATAAAATAAAAAAAATTGACACTTATATATTTTGATAATTTGTACGATTTATAATTAATTCCTTAACTGCAGATAAAAAATTACGTGATTTGCTCCCCAACGCCACCCTTTTCCACGTAGGCACGCGCATGTGATGTATTGGGGGAGGAGGAATAAATAAGCAAAATTCCTCTGAAATAAGTAAATCCTTCGCAAACACTGTCACGGTCATTTTATTGCTTTCAAAGCCTTCAGAATAATTTTATGGATAGCAGTGCTCAGAAAAGATAGTACTTTGGAAAGATGTATATATACGTCTGGGGCAATTAATGCTTTGGGTCAGCGAGATGTTTACATACGCCGGTTGCACTTAAGAGGCTGAAGTAGTATTGTAGCTTTAGCTTCAAAGTATAGCATCATTGAATTCAATGCATCGTTATTGTAAGGAAGGGGGGAACGATGAAAACTATGATTGAATATTGGGTCACAAATATTGAAAGTTTGGGAAGCACTGAAATAAAACATTCCTATAATTGTTGTTATAGCTAAAAACGTACTTTTTTAGATGATTGTTTGATTGTTTGTTACAGTCACACTTCGAGTAGTCGGAGTCTTGAACTCGAGGTCAACGTTGTTTCTGTCAAGTCGGGGGCTTGAGTTTCGAGGGGTCGTGGTAACCAAGTGCTCAGGGTATTGGATCGGGTCTGGCCTTGTCACGAGTTCGTGCCCAGTACCACTAAAGACCTGCCGTGTAGGGCAGCGATGCACGTTAAATCTGTCGAGAGCTGAAACGTCCTCCCGTTGGTGTGGTGTGATAGTTAGGAGAGGAAGTTGCCAGCTCAGGTGTCGACCACGTCACTTGACCATGGTTCAAATTTACGGGGTCCGTCGCCAAAAGCCTTCATTTAACTGAACAGTACAACATTAATATTCACAAACTAACTAACTTGAGTTTCGATGACACTCAAGATTCGTCATAGCAGAGGAACTTGATGGAATTAAATCTATTGCGGAACAATGTACTTACGTTAGTAGGGTGTGGAACTTTGGAGAGAGGAAGGTGTCGATTCAGGTGCTGTCCTTATCTCTTGACCATGGATCAAGATGTCAAAGATAACTACGCTTTTATCTCTCCCTAACATCTATTTCGGATCTTTATGTTCCTCCCATCCGGTATAGTGGTTAATGACGCTGGATGCTGTGAGGTTGGGCCTGGGTTCGAATCTCGGAGAAGGCATGGATATTTGTAAATGTATAGTGCCTTCGCGGCATAGGGGCATTCTAAATAGCAGTCGAGCTGCAAGTACTCTCGTGAGGTTGATGGAAAGGAAAGATAGGTGGAAGGCCCCTGACAACTCCCAGGCTTGTCTTCCTCAAAATTGGAGCAGTATCGAGCAAAATCGCACTGTCACCTGCATGGTGCTCAAAACTAAGGCTAACGACAGGTGTAAAAGTAGCCCTACTTAGTTTTTCAAGCAACTTCTATTCGTGTGCTTATTATGCACAATAATGAACATACTTTGCATTCTCTCGAAAAATTGGGGGAGGGGGATTTATAATTCTTTATTTTTGTATAGAAATTATATTATTTATGTAATCCTTAAAAAATTCTAAAATTGTAAAATTTTAAATTAAAATTCATAAACTTACGAAAATAAAGAGAATTTTTCAAATGATCAAAAGGAAGGACAAAATGGAAAGTATGGTGATCAAAATATCCGAGTAAAAAAAATTGGTCTGCTTTTTGTTTTTTATCCTCCGTTTCTGATAGTCTTTGAGCCTATTCGCCACGAAATTCACCAGTTTTTTTCGTTGTTTGAGAAAATATTTTACCCCATTCTTTTATAAAAGAGCCTCTTTTTATTATCATTTCTACTGTGTCTTTTTTACTGCTGACTCCTTGCCCCTTTTTCATCAATTTCTTTTGGTGATTTATTTTGACTGTATAAATAGTCTTAACACGCTAACTAGTCATTTGAAAATTTAGTAGAACTAAGCAAAAATAGTTAAGCTTGCAGTGATACTTGAATTAAGTAAGAATTCTTTAACGTTTGCACCATAAAAAGCAATACAAGGGCCATTGGTGACGGACCTCGTAATTTTGAAACAAGCTTAAGTGATGAAGATGAAACTTGTGCTAACACCCCCTCTCCTAATTCCACAGCACACCAACGGGAAAACATTTGAGCCTCGACAGACTAAACTTGCAAAGCTTCCTCAACACGGCGTGTCTTCAGCAGCACTAATCTCGAACTCATTACACGCCAGCCACGAATCTTTTACCTTGACCACTAGACTACCACTGCCCCATGCCAAAAGGAAAACATTGAGCCAAGGCAGATTTAGCGTGTATCAGCCCCTTTACAAGATGGGTCTTTAATGACACTACCCTCGAACTCAAGACACACTGGCCATGAAATCGATATTATTTTCACCAGTGTTACTTCAGATAGATCAGACTAATATCTGCCTTATCTCTCTGATTGACACATTTAGAATGATGCAATATATTGTATCTTGCATAAAACTCACCTTTAAATCATCTGCATAAAACTCGCCTTGCATCAACTTCACCTTTATCCTACATTTTGATGGGTTGAAAAGCTTTTTTGCCAGTTTATTAATTTTACTTTAAAGCTATAGTATTATCTTTACAATATTGTATTATAAATTCGCATAATTAATATCTATTTTGATAAAAAAAAGGTTAAATTGTAGAATCTTCCTCTTAATTTTTTTGAGAAAATGCAACAAATATCTTCATTTATGTCCATGATTGTATATACCCCAGTGTTTCTTAAACTTTTTTATAACCCATAGGATATAACCCACCCCCTTTTCATAGTCAAAATTTGCCCACGAACCTTTTTCTTAAGTCGAAACTTTCCCAACCCCCCTCCCCAAGTAAAAGAGCTACAGAAACGCATAGTATAAAAATTACAAATTTAAATAGAAAAAAACATTTTGTTGAAGAATTATGTATTGAAATTATAACTTTTGTCTAAAATAAAATTTTAAAAAAATAATGACTTGGATGAATTTGATGAGATGGTTTGAGTGTATTTATGTCTGTCTTGTGGAGACTTGCGGTTGTGAGTAGCAACCGCAAGTCACCACAAACACTAGTTTTTTTTTAGTCGGTTTCTTTCTTTTTTTCTTCCTTTTTTTACTTTTGTGGTGGTTTTTATACGGTACGGATTCCAAGTTCTATCAAATTGTAAGATGGGAAAGTAGTCAGCAACTTCTGTACCCATAATGGAGGATATAAAACTGGGATCTGTTTTTGTAACCAGAATTTGTGTTATCTGTGTTCAAACATTGGTTTATTTCAGTGGCGCACACAAGGGGGGGCCAGCCCCCCAAAGCCCTAGATTTTTTTTCCGATTGATTAAAATTCTAAGTATATAGTACGCGTAAAATTTAATTAATTACTTGTTATAAATGATTAATTTTATTAATTAATGCTAATTATTTATTCAAAAATTAGTTTTTTACTGCGTTTTGGTTTCCGAAAATCGACAAAAACAAAAGGAGCATGATACAAGAATGGTGAACTTTCGTCCCCGGACTCCCCTCACTCCCCCACCTGTGTGCTACTGGTTTAATTCCCTCATTTGTGAATACTTCAATCAGATGCTCCTGTATTAGTATGGATTAATCTGTGTATTTGGGATTTGAAGTAGTTCATGCGCAAAAAGGTTCAACACCCTGTCGGAAACATCCAAGTGAATTATTGTTATTTATTTAAATTTCCATAAAAATAAACATGGATAACTTTTTTAAATTTTATATCACACGTTACGCGGACTCCCTGAGGTTGTTTAGGGACCCCCAAATCAATTTTAATTTTCCATGGACCCCCTATAAATAACATCGGTAACCCCTGGGGGCTCGTAGGGGCCACTTTGGGAAACAGGTATGTACAATGAATAATGTAATATGAAGAAAATACGTAATTTCTGCTTTGTGTTGCAAATTTATTTGTATACTCCTGTAATAAAACAAGGTATTTTTGCTCAATAAAGATTGAGTGAGAAAATGGATTTCTAGAGAGAGGGGAATTCTAAGCCCCTATAGGTGAGCTCGGTCCCCTTGGACAATTCGCTAATAGCCCTCGTGATTCTTCGTAATGTGATGATAATAACCAATCAGATCAAGCAATGATTTACAGTTGATAGATATGAGATAATTGAATATATTTTTATTTACATTGTTTTTAAAAGGGTACTGGCTACGTTCGGAACCGTGATTTCGCCGAAGCGTTTAAAAACGTTTAAATATATATATATATATATATATATATATATATATATATATATATATATATATATATATATATATATATATATATAATAACCTGACATAATATACAGATAAAATCATTTAATGAACAATATTACAATTAGGTATTGCAATACCGGTATATCAGGATATCGAATACCGGTATTTTGAGCCATTTGTACAATTTTGTCACACCGGCATTCACAAGTTAAAATGTCGTTTTTTCGGTATTTACTAAAAATTTTTAAAATTATATCCACTATATGTTCAGTGATTGCCAACATAGCAAAATAGTATATGTTTTTGTTTTTATGTCTCCCTAATAGGCGAAATTAATTAGACTGTAAGTAATAAAGATGCATTTTACAATCAAGAGAAGTGATAAAATATGTGAGTCATCCAAGGAGGCCAGTCACAACTATCCTATTACAGCAATACTTCAGATGCATTGTAGTCTGATGTTCGTATCTGTAAAAACAAGGCTGGGTAGTTGTGAAGAAAGCGTGCAATATTTCGATATTTTTTTTTCAAATAGGAAGGTTTGTTATTCATATTGTAAAGGGTGTTTTTTAAAGGTATAGAACTTTAAATTGCAATAAAACAACGATGTATTATTCGATGGACATAAATTTTTTTATTCGAAAGATAATCTTGTGGCATTACATTTTAAATATGATTTCTGGCATAGGACTGCCACGGCTGGCTCGGATGTAGTCCAATCTGGACGTCCAATTTTCGATGACTTTTTCCAACATTTGTGGCCGTATATCGGCAATAACACGGCGAATGTTGTCTTCCAAATGGTCAAGCGTTTGTGGCTTATCCGCATAGACCAATGACTTTACATAGCCCCACAGAAAATAGTCTAGCGGTGTTAAATCACAAGATCTTGGAGGCCAATTCACAGGTCCAAAACGGGAAATTAGGCGGTCGCCAAACGTGTCTTTCAATAAATCGATTGTGGCACAAGCTGTGGGACATGTTGCGCCGTCTTGTTGGAACCACAGCTCCTGGACATCATGATTGTTCAATTCAGGAATGAAAAAGTTAGTTATCATGGCTCTATTCCGATCACCATTGACTGTAACGTTGTGGCCTTCATCGTTTTTGAAGAAGGATTCCACCAGCCCATAAAGCACACCAAACAGTCAGTTTTTCTGGATGTAATGGTGTTTCGACATACACTTGTGGATTAGCTTCACTCCAAATGCGGCAGTTTTGTTTGTTGACGTAGCCATTCAATCAGAAGTGCGCTTCATCGCTAAACAAATTTCGCTTATGAAAATCGGGAACAACGGCAATCTCGTTTTGGGCCTATTCGACGAATCTACGCCTTGCTTGATCATATTTACAATGTAATGCCACAAGATTATCTTTCGAATTAAAAAAAAATCATGTCAATCGAATAATACATCGTTGTTTTATTGCAATTTTAAGTTCTATACCTCTAAAAAAACACCCTTTATATAAACTCATAAGTAATAACCCATAATAATGAAGAAGACAATAAAATGAATAGGTTTTAAGATCACATTTCAAAAATTTGTGATAGAATCACAGACTGAATGGTGATATTTACACTTTTTTGTGATTTAAATAAATAAGATGCCCCTTTTTACTTTTTTGTGATTCTTTATGTTACAATTTATAAGTTTCAAGTTATTTTTTGTGATATTTACGCTCTCTAACAAAACTGGTTAATAAAACAAAGAAACGCGCATGTGCTTTTTTTCTTTTCCTAAAATTTCTACTACCAGTATGGAAACCGGCCTCCCGGTATTAAGATCTAAGAAATACCGAATACTGGTATTGCTCTTTTGGCCCGATATTGCAATCTCTAATTACAATAAAGCAAGGGTTCTTAAGCTTTTCGAGGTGGTGACCCTCTTTTTTGTACAAAAATTTTGTGTGACCCCATAAGCATTGCGCAAAATTTGCACACTCTTGGGCACTTCTATATGTGTTTTATTTATTATATGCATATTGTTTGTATGTAGTATATTCATATGTGTATTTATATGCAGTATATTATGTGTATTTATATGCAGTACATTAAGTGTATTTATATGCAGTATATTATGTGTTTTATTTGTACACTGGTGTGCAAAAATTAAGGACGAAGTCGAAAAATTAGCATATCAGCTGAACGAAGAGGCAGAGCGGACAGAAAGACCAATCAGGAGATTAAGTAAGGTGATGTACGGTAGCACATGCGCAGATATGCAGGTAGACGTAATGGGGGAGTGTCTTAGTAGAATAAAGCATGTTGTCGGTGTAAGATCAGTATTTCTGGCAAAGAGTTTGCACGCCGTATCGCAGTTAAAATCACACCGAGTTGCTGCCTCAGCGAGAAATGGCGAATAATCAATCTGTTAGACGACATCTGGATGCTTTTACCCGAGGTCGAATCATTGGGAAGTTGGAGGAAGGCCGCAGTGTGACAAGTGTGGCTGCAGAGTTCGGAATTGCTCACAGCATCGTTTCACGACTTTGGAGACAATTTCAAACTACAGCAACAGCTATCCGGGGGTTCAGTAGTGGTCATCCACGAGGAACCACACCCGCAGATGACCGGTACATTGTCTTACAGGCCAGAAGAAACAGGCGGCAGACAGCGGGAGAAATCGCTAGACACACGACACAGGCAACTGGACGACCGATATCGCGTTTTACCGTGGCCAGAAGACTGCACGGTGGTGGTCTGTTTGCACGACGCCCTGTACGGTGTGGACCTTTAACGCCTGCCCATCGGAGAAGGCGTTCTCTGTGGTTCCGGGAACACCGGAATTGGAGAGACAATGAATGGGGACGAGTACTCTTTACAGATGAGAACAGACTCAGTTTGAGTAGCGATTCTCATCGCATACTCATTTGGAGAGAGCGGGGAAGCCGCAATCATCCCTCGAACATCATTGAAAGGGAACAGTATGGAGGTCGCGGTGTTCTCGTTTGGGGAGGCATCATGCTTGGTAGTCGTACAGACCTTCACATCTTCGACGCAGATTCAGTCAACGGGACCCGTTATTGTAACGAGATTCTTCTTCCATATGTGCGTCTTTTTAGAGGCGCTATGGGTCTGTAGTTCCTTTTCATGGACAACAATGCACCATGCCATCGCACAGTAGCTGCCGAACAGCTCTTAGAGAGTTAGGATATTGAACGTATGGATTGGCCGGCACGATCTCCGGATCTCAATCCCATCGAGCTTGTATGGGATTTTCTAGGCAGACGCTTGGTAGCTCGTACCTTACCACCAGTAACGATTCGGGAGCTTCGATTGGCACTGCAAGACGAATGGGCAGCAATGCCTCAACGACTCATTGACACCCTCATTCTCAGCATGGGCAGACGCTGTGAAACCTGCCTAGCAGTCAGGGGAGTTTATATCCCCTACTAAAGACCGGATGTTTCTTGCTGGACACCCATCACAGGGATGTTTCTGCCTTCAGTTGCATTGCGCTCCATGCTACTTTTTCAATATCAAGCTTCTTTTTATCCCTCTGATTTCTCTTTTAGTAAGTGTTGCTTACATTACACATGTCCTTACGTATTGGGGATCTTACGGTATTAAATGTGTTGATTTGGAAAGCTTTTGTACAAAGTTATATTGAAAAAACCGTCTCGTCCTTAATTTTTGCACACCAGTGTAGTGTAACGTTTGAAAGAATAAACGTTTGAAAGAATAAAAGGGCTTGCGCTGCAGCTGCAAGATGCACGTGTGGGTGTTGGGTCCAACAAAGACGCTGACCGCTGTGGATGTTCGGAGAAGCGACGTTACAGTAGTATATATAAAAACTCCTAAAATTTTTGGCAATTTAAGCTGCAAAATACGTGACCTTATTTGGGTTCACGATACCAGTTAAAGAAACGCTGCAATAGAGTATTTTAAATGCATTTTGTTTGCAAAGATTGAAGAGAAGATGGGTATTTTCTGAAAATTATCCTTTTTACGGCAAATGTTTCTATAACAATAGTAGCCGCGGTAGCCGAGTGGTATAGGTATCGGATCGTGGCTTGCTTTGTCACGAGTTCGAGCCAAGTACCACTAAAGACCCGCCGTGTAGGGCAGCGATGCACGTTAAATCTGTCGAGAGCTGAAACGTCCTCCCGTTGGTGTGGTGTGGTAGTTAGGAGAGGGGGTGCTAGCTCAGGTGTCGTCCACGTCACTTGACCATGGTTCAAAATTACGTGGTCCGTCGCCAAAAGCCCTCGTGCAGCTGAACAGTGCGACGTTAATATTCAAACAATCAATCATTTCTATAACAATAAGACAGAGTTTTTGAACTAGGATTTTTAAAATACAAAATTTAAGAGTGGATTTATTCGCATTTTAACATATCAGAGTGGAGAGGTCTTGACAAAAAAAACATCTTATTATTTCAATTAATTTAATTCTGAAAATAATGCAAATTTTTCAAAAATGCTAGTTCAGATTCTGTATAGAGACCCTAGCTATGTAAATTTGGCAAAATATAGAAGCAATTTTTTTCATAAAAGGAGAATGTTCTGAAAATATATGGTAATTTTTATTTTTTTGCGAAAAAATTGAATTTAAATAATTCATTGTTACTTATGCCACCTTATTGACTGTAACATCTGTTCAAGGCCCACGAAATTCATCATGGCAAAGGGTTAAGTGACGCCTGTCATTAGCCGTAGCTTTAAGCACCATGCAGGTGACAGTACGATTTAGCTCGGCTCCACCGCAATTTTGAGGGATAACACCCTGAGAGGGAGGTCAGTGGCTTACCACCTCTCTTCCCCTTCCGAAAGGACATACCACTCGACGGCTATTTAGAGACCCCCATGCCGCAAAGTCACAATACATTCACTAACATTCATGCCTTCTCCGCGGTTCGAACCCAAGCCCTAAAGCACCGCAGTCAGCGTCACTAACCACTATACCGGATGGGTGGCAATAATTTGTTATTGTAATAATATGTCAAAATTTTATATGTATATTCTAATTCAAGTTCAACACTAAATATCCAAAAAAAAGAAAAGTTCACATATACGCATTTTCTTACTCATGGTGGTGGCCGCTGTAGTCGAGTGGTTATGGCAGCGTTTCTCAAACTGTGGGGCACGCCCCCTTTGAGGGCGTGATAACTCTACGAGGGGGGCGCGAGCATATTGAAAAGTTGAAAACAAAAGCTTATTTAAAAATTATTATTTTACTGAAAATAAGCAAACAAAATACTTTATGATATAATAAAATATAAAATACATACACTGGTGTGCAAAAATTAAGGACGAGACGGTTTTTTCAATATAACTTTGTACAAAATCTTTCCAAATCAACACATTTAATACCGTAAGATCCCCAATACGTACGGACATGTGTAATGTAAGCAACACTTACTAAAAGAGAAATCAGAGGGATAAAAAGAAGCTTGATTGAAAAAGTAGCATGGAGCGCAATGCGACTGAAGGCCGAAACATTTCTGTGATGGGTGTCCAGCAAGAAACATCCGGTCTTTAGTAGGGGATATGATCTCCCCTGACTGCTAGGCAGGTTTCACAGCGTCTGCCCATGCTGAGAATGAGGGTGTCAATGAGTTGTTGAGGCATTGCTGCCCATTCATCTTGCAGCGCCAATCGAAGCTCCCGAATCGTTACTGGTGGTAAGGTAAGAGCTACCAAGCGTCTGCCTAGAAAATCCCATACATGCTCGATGGGTTTGAGATCCGGAGATCGTGCCGGTCAATCCATACGTTCAATATCCTCACTCTCTAAGAGCTGTTCGGCAGCTAACGTGCGATGACATGGTGCATTGTCGTCCATGAAAAGGAATTACAGACCCATAGCGCCTCTAAAAAGACGCACATATGGAAGAAGAATCTCGTTACAATAACAGGTCCCGTTGACTGAACCTGCGTCGAAGATGTGAAGGTCTGTACGACTACCAAGCATGATGACTCCCCAAACGAGAACATCGTGACCTCCATACCTGTCCCTTTCAATGATGCTCGAGAGATGATTGCGGCTTCCCCGCTCTCTCCAGATGAGTATGCTATGAGAATCGCTACTCAAACTGAATCTGCTCTCATCTGTAAAGAGTACTCGTCTCCATTCATTGTCTCTCCAATTCCGGTGTTCCCGGCACCACAGAGAACGCCTTCTCCGATGGGCAGGCGTTAAAGGTCCACACCGTACAGGGCGTAGTGCAAACAGACCACCACCGTGCAGTCTTCTGGCCACGGTAAAACGCGATATCGGTCGTCCAGTTGCCTGTGTCGTGTGTCTAGCGATTTCTCCCGCTGTCTGCCGCCTGTTTCTTCTGGCCTGTAAGACAATGTACCGGTCATCTGCGGGTGTGGTTCCTCGTGGACGACCACTACTGAACCCCCGGATAGCTGTTCCTGTAGTTTGAAATTGTCTCCAAAGTCGTGAAACGATGCTGTGAGCAATTCCGTACTCTGCAGCCACACTGCGGCCTTCCTCCAACTTCCCAATGATTCGACCTCGGGTAAAAGCATCCAGATGTCGTCTAACAGATTGATTATTCGCCATTTCTCGCTGAGGCAGCAACTCGGTGTGATTTTAACTGCTATACGGCGTGCAAACTCTTTGCCAGAAATACTGATCTTACACCGACAACATGCTTTATACTACTCGGACACTCCCCATTCCGTCTACCTGCATATCTGCGCATGTGCTACCGTACATCCCCTTACTTAATCTCCTGATTGGTCTTTCTGTCCGCTCTGCCTCTTCGTTCAGCTGATATTTTAATTTTTCGACTTCGTCCTTAATTTTTGCACACCAGTGTATATTTTGATAAGATACACTTATAAATGAATCAGTACTATATAATGTATCTCATTAATAAATTTAAAAATACAAAGTTAAAAATAAGTATGATAATTACCAGTGACTCCATGGGCTTGTATTAACAATTATCTTGATATTTTATACGTTTTATAATGAAATTTTCCGATTAAAAGTCACGCGATTCGCTCCCCATTGCCACCATTTTTCACGTAGATGTGCGTATTTTGATGTTTTTTTGGGGGGGGAGAGGGTGAGGAGAAAAAGAATAAATAAACAAGTCCTCTAAAACGAGTAAATCCTTCACAAACACCGTCAAGAGCTTTTTATTGCATTTCAAAGCCTTCGGAATAATTTTATGAATAGCAGTGCACAGATAACATCGTACTTTGGAAAGACGTATATATACGTCCAAAAAATTAGTGTTTTGGCAAAGCCAAACTTTTATATATAGGTTGGTGGCATATAAAAATGGCAAAGTAATATATTGTATCTTTAGTGTCAAAGTATAGTATTATTACATCCAATGCATTGTTACTGTACGGAGGTGGGCGCGATGAAAATGATGATTGAATATTGAGTCGCGAATATTGAAAGTTTGAGAAGCACTGGGTTAAGGTATCGGATCATGGCTGGCCTTGTCACGAGTTCCAGTCCAGTTCCACTAAAGACCCGCCGTGTAGGGCAGCGATACACGCTAAATCCGTCGAGAGCTCAAACGTCCTCCCGTTGGTGTGGTGTTAGGAGAGGGAGTGCGAAGTCAGGTGTCGTCCACGTCACTTGACCATGGTTCAAAACCACGTGGTCCGTCACCAAAAGCCCTCTTGTAGCTGAACAGTGCGAGGTTATAATTCCCTCATTCAATTCAAACTCAAGGTTCTGACCGCAGTCACCAGAATTTAAAATAGAACGTCTAAAATAAGAAAAATAATTTTTTTAAAAAGCCTAAAGGAACTAAAAAGATATCATTTATTTTGCTTTTCACGTCATTCATATATATATGTATGAGAATTCAAATACATTCTAATATTTTACTCACTTATTTACGTTATCGTGCTTTTGCACGATATTCACATAACGGGTTTTACTTATTCTGCCTTATGCATTCTACTTTTACTTACAAACAAAATACTACCGGTTAGTTAAATCGTTCTACAATTTCTCCTAAAGCCATTTTTCTCTACCAAGCGAAATGTTCTACAACAAAAAAAAGAAAAAGAAAAGTATTTCTAAAACGGTTCAATCCAGTGCACGGTTCTGCAGTTACCTAGGTGATTCTTTAGGGAACATGACGTCAAATACTGAAATAACAGGTGGTAATCGCTCTAAGGATCGAATTCATAACGAAGGTCACAGGTATTCCTAGGCAGGAAGTAAGCAGGGAGTACGTTTATATAAGGGGTGTGCGCTGTCGCAAAGAACAATAGAGGGGTGCGAGTAGGCATGAATGATAATTAGGTTTTACAGAGATCGTTTGGAAACAATACAGTTAATAATTCACTGTTTTGTGGCGTTTACCGTGGGATTAAGGGATGGGAGATATTTCAATGTGTTCGAACGGAATATACACTGCTCAAAACAATTAGGGGAGCAAGCAAAAAAGTGAAGAAAACCGTGTGAGACAGCCACGTATTGGCATACAATGCATAGTACACGCGTATCAATGCGCAATACAGAAAAAAGGTGTAAAAAAATTTGGAATTAAGCTTTAATTCTTTGAAAATATAGAAAAAACATGAAAAGATGATTTAGGGCAACAATTTGGTTACATGTAAACGATAAAAAAAAGGTACTGTTTAGACATGATGCATGAGTTTTAATAGGGCGTGCGGTCTCCTCAAACAGCTAAGACTGCTGCACACCTGTTTGCCATGGATGCGATGAGGTTATCGATCAGACTTTGGGGAATACTGTTCCACTCCTCAAGAAGTGCAATCTCCAAGTCTCGAACAGTAGCAGGCGGCCTTGGTCTCGCAGCAATGCGTCGTCCGAGTATGTCCCAAACATGCTCGATTGGATTCAGGTCAGGAGAGCACGCTGGCCATACCATACGCTGTATTGTTTCAGCTTCAAGCATGTTCTCCACCAGACGAGCTCTATGCGGTCGGGCATTATCATCCTGGAAAACAAAGGAATCTCCAATGGCTACAGCGTAAGGGATGACATAAGGTCGAAGTATCTCGTCTGCATACCTTCGGCCCGTCAATTCCGCCATTCCGAATGATATGCAGGTCCGTACGTCCGCCTATGCTGATTCCACCCCATAGCATCCAACCAGCTCTTCTGTATTGTGATCTTTCACGAACGAATGCGGGGTTATTTCGAGTGCCCCTGTCCCTCCATACAAGAACACGTCGGGTGTCACTCTCTAGACTGAATTGGGACTCGTCTGTAAACAGCACTTGGCTCCAATCATGTTGCTCCCAATCTCGATGTTCAGCAGCCCATCTTCTTCGGGCCGCACGGTGGTGTGGGGTCAACGGAATGCAGACCATTGGCCTACGTGCATAGAGCCCTCCCTCATGAAGCCGATTACGTGCTGTTTGGCTCGACACCCTTCGTCCTGTTGCCAAGAGAAACTGTCTTTGCAGCTGCGTAGCATTCTCTGTTCTGTTTCGACGGGCTGTTAACTGTATATACCGGTCATAACTTGATGTAGTGGCACGTGGCCGACCTGCCCCTGGTCGACGTCTAACATTTCCTGTTTCTTTGAATCGATTCCACATCCTTGCAACAACACTTCTGGCGACTCCAACAGTGTCCACGACACTACGTTGTGTTTGCCCGGATTACAGTCTGCCTATAACACGCCATGCCATGGATTCCGGTAAATTACGTTGTTCAGACATTCTCAAGTAACCTTGCCTCAAAAAAAAAAAAAAAAAAAAAAAAAAATACTGCGCAATCGAATTTCACAGTTACGGCAATAAAACAGACATTTTTGCAACATCCCGATTTCTGCCCTTATCTCCTTTTTCTCGTTTTTGACGTCATGAACTTTGATTTGCATATAAAGTTTTCTTTTTCTGTTTCCTGGTAGTCTTTACATTACGGATGATTCATTTTATGCTACTTATTGGTATACATCTTTGCTTACTTTTGTTAAAATCATGTGCTCCCCTAATTGTTTTGAGCAGTGTATAATAATCCGTGCATTTTTAGGGTCTATTTAAAAATATATATATTATTCACAATAGATGTATAGTTGTCGGTTTGAATTATGTTCATATAAACAATCGCAACTTGGTTGATTGATTGATTGTTGACGTCGTACTTAGAAGAGGTGTTGGTTGATTGACTGATTGAATTTTAACGTCGCACTGTTCAGCTACACGAGGGCTTTTGGCTAGGGAGCATGTAATTTTGAACCATGGTCAAGTGACGTGGACGACACCTGAGCTAGCACCCACCTCTCCTAACTACCGCACCACATCAACGGGAGGGCGTTTCAGCTCCCGACTGATTTAATGTGCATCGCTGCCCTACACGACGGGTCTTTAGTAGTACTGGGCTCGAACCCGTGACAAAGCAAGCCACGATCAGAAGAGGTGTTGGGGACAGATCTCGGAATTAGAAATACAGTTCCATGATGAGGGTGACAGAGTGAGAGGGAAAGATATATTTGCATCGAACTATAAAGCTACGCGAAGGCTTTTGGAGATGGATCTCGCTTCTTTTGAACCATGGTCAAGTGACGAGGACGGCCCCTCAGCTGACACCCCTCTCTTAACTCACACCAACGGAAGGACGTTAGAGCCCCAACAGATTCGACGTGTATCAGCCCCTCTACACGGCAGTTATTCAGCGGCACTAGGCACGAACTTATGAAACGTTGACAACTTACAGATAATTAATACTAGAACGTCCTGGAATTCGATTACCCAGTGTCGTTTCAAAAAAAAAAAAACTCCGATATAAATTATATAAAACAAATGTAATAATTAAATAATTGCAAAACTACTGTTAAGTAAGGTTTAGTAAAAAGGGTTTTTAATATTATTTCATATAGTTATCCTATTATATATATATATATATATATATATATATATATATATATATATATATATATATATATATATATATATATATATACACTGGTGTGCAAAAATTAAGGACGAAGTCGAAAAATTAGCATATCAGCTGAACGAAGAGGCAGAGCGGACAGAAAGACCAATCAGGAGATTAAGTAAGGTGATGTACGGTAGCACATGCGCAGATATGCAGGTAGACGTAATGGGGGAGTGTCTTAGTAGAATAAAGCATGTTGTCGGTGTAAGATCAGTATTTCTGGCAAAGAGTTTGCACGCCGTATAGCAGTTAAAATCACACCGAGTTGCTGCCTCAGCGAGAAATGGCGAATAATCAATCTGTTAGATGACATCTGGATGCTTTTACCCGAGATCGAATCATTGGGAAGTTGGAGGAAGGCCGTAGTGTGGCTGCAGAGTACGGAATTGCTCACAGCATCGTTTCACGACTTTGGAGACAATTTCAAACTACAGCAACAGCTATCCGGGGGTTCAGTAGTGGTCGTCCACGAGGAACCACACCCGCAGATGACCGGTACATTGTCTTACAGGCCAGAAGAAACAGGCGGCAGACAGCGGGAGAAATCGCTAGACACACGACACAGGCTACTGGACGACCGATATCGCGTTTTACCGTGGCCAGAAGACTGCACGGTGGTGGTCTGTTTGCACGACGCCCTGTACGGTGTGTACCTTTAACGCCTGCCCATCGGAGAAGGCGTTCTCTGTGGTGTCGGGAACACCGGAATTGGAGAGACAATGAATGGGAACGAGTACTCTTTACAGATGAGAGCAGATTCAGTTTGAGTAGCGATTCTCATCGCATACTCATCTGGAGAGAGCGGGGAAGCCGCAATCATCCCTCGAACATCATTGAAAGGAACAGGTATGGAGGTCGCGGTGTTCTAGTTTGGGGAGGCATCATGCTTGGTAGTTGTACAGACCTTCACATCTTCGACGCAGGTTCGTTCAACGGGACCCGTTATTGTAACGAGATTCTTCTTCCATATGTGCGTCTTTTTAGAGGCGCTATGGGTCTGCAGTTCCTTTTCACGGACGACAATGCACCATGTCATCGCACAGTAGCTGCCGAACAGCTCTTAGAGAGTGAGGATATTGAACGTATGGATTGGCCGGCACAATCTTCGGATCTCAATCCCATCGAGCATGTATGGGATTTTCTAGGCAGACGCTTGTACTTTACCACCAGTAACGATTCGGGAGCTTCGATTGGCGCTGCAAGACGAATGGGCAGCAATGCCTCAACAATTCATTGACACCCTCATTCTCAGCATGGGCAGACGCTGTGAAACCTGCCTAGCAGTCAGGGGAGATCATATCCCCTACTAAAGATCGGATGTTTCTTGCTGGACACCCATTACAGGGATGTTTCGGCCTTCAGTCGCATTGCGCTCCATGCTACTTTTTCAATCAAGCTCCTTTTTATCCCTCTGATTTCTCTTTTAGTAAGTGTTGCTTACACACATGTCCTTACGTATTGGGGATCTTACGGTATTAAATGTGTTGATTTGGAAAGCTTTTGTACAGAATTATATTGAAAAAACCGTCGCGTCCTTAATTTTTGCACACCAGTGTATATATGACCCTTTATATCATGAAAAACTGACGTTGACATTATGTTTTGCAAAGCGTATAGGACCACTGCTTTATGGCAATAGGAACAGGAACATTATGCGGTATTCATTATGTGTCATCAATAGAAACATATATATCACAGACATATATATTACTGGAAAATTATCAATTACCTCAGCACTTTCTCCATATTCTTCGCAGTCACTGACTTTAATGTTATGTCTTCATCGGAATCTAAATTACAGCAAGATATATATATATATATATATATATATAACTATCTACCATTCAATTCATTTTCAGAAGACTCCCACAACAAATTAGCTATTTCAACAGGGCTGACACCTTTCCTAGGAATCATCGTTTCAGGGTGTCTGCTCTGAACAAGATGCGAAAATCGAATGATTTTTTTTTTCATGCGCAAGTAAGTAAATGTTACGTAACGAAACACTTAGACACAACCATTTTAGTATAACTGTCTCATTTTCGCCGTGAGCCTAATAACACTGCATTCAAGATCAAACAAACGGGCGATATTACTTCTGGAAGTTTGTTTTACTTATGATATCTACTAAGTGAACTACCTTTTGCTGGATCGACAGCTATTTTTGATGATAAATTGCTTTGATGTCGAAACGATACCAGCGGACGTTCTGGGAATGTTTAGTTTTCAAATCACTCCTAATTAACCTAGAGCCACAAAGCTTTTTCTGTGTATTCACCATGAAGAATGATTAAAAGTCACGATAATTTTCGAATTCCCTTCAAAAATGTGGAAAGGAGAACAAGCTAAACATGCTCCGGTGTCCAATCGACACTGACGGACGTTCTAATGTTGAACTAAGGAATCCGTGAAAGGAAGGGAAACATTACTAGGAGTCACTCATTTTTCAACAAATGTTAAACATTTGCACTTTTCATTATAAGGCATGTGCATGCGCAATCTCTTCTCTTTCGAAAAACTTCTTATTGGGGCGTTGCTTTTTATGTTACAGAGCATACGTTCAAAAACGGGTTCCAACGGACTCCTTGGGGATCCATCCTAGTGACTTCTAAAACGTTCGTAGCAAATAAATATTAACTTAGGGGTGGGTGAACAACTTTTGGGAGTTCGCGAAAGGTTTGAGATATGAAATGAAACACTTGTAAATTTTTCTATTATTAGGAAAGTTAAAAAATGAACTAATTTAAATTACTTTTACGTGTAAAGTAAAATATTTTAGATAGGTGCATAAAGTATAAGTAGTAACGCACAACTGTCTCATAGTAGAAGTTACGATTGTGGATGCGGTCGTCTATTAGGTTTACCCAGGTATAGAATCTAGTCACTGCATGCAATAACTTGTCTGAAATGTGGGTGTAAGTAAGAGTAGAGAGATGTGAAATAAATCGAACAAAATTTTCTTTAGTTTTTAATCGAAACCAGCATTGTTCTTTTTTACTGTTAAGAAGATAAAGTATATACGCCATATGTAAATATTTTTTAAGGTATCCGACTACGTTCGGAACTGTGATTTTAAAAAAGCGCAAAAATGAATGATTTTCATGATATTTAGTGTCACTTAGAATAGAATGCATGTATAAAAATGTTTTAAGGACATTTTGGCAAAAAAAATTAATTTAAATACAATATTTTGGCAAAAAATTAACTTAGAATAACCTTTTTTTCAAAATGTTCTCCTTTTGTGAAAAAATGCTTCTATTATAATAATATTTTGCCTGTATATAGCTCAGACCTCTCTACAGAGGCTCAACTATGATTTTTCAAAAATTCACATTATTTTCAGAGTTACAACCCATTGAAGTAATTATCGGCATTTTTTTCTTAACATTTCTCCCCTCTGATGTCGTAAGACCTGGATAAACCCACTTCTAAGGTATATATTTCAAATATTCTAGTTCAGCCTCTTTACAGAGGTCTGAGCTATAAACAGGCAAAATATTATTATAATAGAAGCATTTTTAGCAAAAGGAGAATATTTTGAAAATTGGTCATTCTATGTTCATTTTTTGTCAAAATAGTGTACTTAAATAATTTTTTATTGTAATAATATTCTTAAAACCATTTTATATACATTTTCTAATCTAAGTGACACTAAATATCATAAATATTATCCATTTATACTCTTTTGCAAAATCACGGTTCCGAACGCAGTCGGATACCATTAGAAGATAAAGTATATATGTTATGTAAATATTTTTAATACAATTGATATCATGTGCAAAAATTAACTATCCCCTTAACTACCCCTGATGTATATATTCGTCTTGCTCAACGAATGCGTTAAGCGCCCCGGATGTAAATAAAGGGTGTTTTTTAGAGGTATAGAGCTTTAAATTGCAATAAAACAACGATGTATAATTCGATTGACATGAATTTTTTTTTATTCGAAAGATAATCTTCTTGTGGCATTACATTTTAAATATAATTTCTGGCATAGGACTGCCATGGCTGGCTCGGATGTAGTCCAATCTGGACGTCCAATTTTCGATGACTTTTTCCAACATTTGTGGCCGTATATCGGCAATAACACGGCGAATGTTGTCTTCCAAATGGTCAAGCGTTTGTGGCTTATCCGCTTAGACCAATGACTTTACATAGCCCCACAAAAAATAGTCTAGCGGTGTTAAATCACAAGATCTTGGAGGCCAATTCACAGGTCCAAAACCTGAAATTAGGCGGTCACCAAACGTGTCTTTCAATAAATCGATTGTGGCACGAGCTGTGTGACATGTTGCGCCGTCTTGTTGGAACCACAGTTCCGGACATCATGATTGTTCAATTCAGGAAGGAAAAAGTTAGTAATCATGGCTCTATACCGATCACCATTGACTGTAACGTTGTGGCCTTCATCGTTTTTGAAGAAGGATTCCACCAGCCCATAAAGCACACCAAACAGTCAGTTTTTCTGGATGTAACGGTGTTTCGACATGCACTTGTGGATTAGCTTTTCTCCAAATGAGGCAGTTTTGTTTGTTGACGTAGCCATTCAACCAGAAGTGCGCTTCATCGCTAAACAAAATTCGCTTATGAAAATCAACCATTATTTTCGAAATAAAATTGCACAATTTGAAAGCGTTGTTCAGACGTGAGTCTATTCATGATGAATTGCCAAACCAAACTGAGAATAAATCAGTTGACAGCTGTTAAATCAGTCGCCATCTTGGAAAGTAATGCCAACTTAAACTTCTATACCTAGAAAAAAACATTCTGTACATGTCCGGCCAATATCGAATTATTTCTATTGCTCTGCTATCAGTAAAACTTTTATGAAGGGTCTGGAATGCAACAAAATGGCTTTACAGTATTCGCGAAAAAAGTATTTACTTATTTCACAGAAAAATTTGATTATCTGTACCTTTTCTACTCCCCCAATACACCACTTACGCACCCCTATGTAAAAAATGGTAGCACTGGGGGGGAGTGAATCTCGCACCCTTTAATCGGCTGTTAAGTGGTTAATTAAAGTTACACTTTTGTTAAGGTATCCGACTTCTTGATACAACTTGTTATTAAAATAGAAATTTGTGGATTTTTTGTTTTGTTTGTTTTTGTTTTTATATTTATTTAGAATATTTTAAGAAAAATACGCTAAAATTAATAAGAGAAAAATAACTTATTTTTACTAAATGGGAAAAAAGTGTAAGAATTTACAAAAAAATTACATAAACGGGGCCCATTCAGTACAAAAAAATTTTATGAACAAATTTTCAATTTTGTTGTGTTACTTTGCTATTCATTTTTGAAATGGCCTTCAGTATAAGATATATTTTAATTTATAAAAAGTCTAGAGCTCTTTTTATCTTAGTTATTATATGAAATTGCTTAAAAAGAAAAACAGTAAAGTAAATAGTATGTTCTTCTCTTATGATCTTCTTCTTTTACATTGGAGTTATTCATAGTATTGAGATTTCTTTGGTGTTCAGAATATGTTAAGGAATATCTTAAGTGCCACCGGCGTATATAAGCGTCTCGTTCAGCTAGTGAATTAATAACTCCTGGCGTATTTATACGCCTTTCCGAAGTACAATCTTTACTGTGCGCTGCTATTCATAAAATTATTCCAAAAGATTTGGAAATGATTAAAATGGCCGTGACATTATCTGCGAAGAATTTACTTAGCTCAGAGGATTTGCTTATTTATTCCTCCCCCCACCCCACCCCCAATACACCACATACGCACGCTTACGTGGAAAACAAGGGGTTAGGGAGCAAATCGCATAACTTTTATTCAGCAGTTAAGGATTAATTATAAACCGTACAAATTATCACGATGCATGTTCAATTTTATATATAATTTTATTAATAACAAGCCCATGGAGAGAGTCACTGGTATTTATTAAACTTGCTCTTAACCTAGAATTGTTAAGTTAGTTATCAAATACATTGTGCAGTGCCAGTAGCGCACACACAGGAATTTTTCAAGGGGGGGAGGGGTCCGGGGTCGTAAGTTCACCATTCTTGTATCATGCTCCTTTTAATTTTGTCGATTTTGGGAACAAAACACAGTAAAAAACTAATTTTTGGATAAATAATTAGCATTAATTATAATAAAATTAATCATTAATAACAAGTAATTAATTAAATTTTACGTACTATATTCTTAGAATTATAATCAATCGGAAAAAAAACAAGGGCCTTGGGGGGTCCGGCCCCCCAGGACCCCCCTTGTGTGCGCCACTGTGCAGTACTCATACATTTAGAAGTGTATTATATCAGTGTAAATGTGTACTTTATTTCTTGTTACGTCAGAATATATTTTGTTTATTTATTCTCAGTAAATTAATAATTTTTTAAATAATCTTTTGTTTTCGAATTTTCAACACGTTCGCGCCCCCCTTCTAGAGTTATCACGCCCCCTAGGTGGCGCGCCCCACAATTTGAGAAGCGCTGTGTTAGGCAACTACTGTTAGAGAGTACGATGCTAAAAGGGTCATAAAAAATTGATCAATTTGTTGTAGAGAAAATGTTCTCTATGGTATGTTTTATTGGATGTAAAAATAAACTGAAGATTTAAACAAAATTCGATTAGCATTTGTATCATATTTAAATAACGACCTAATTTGTATATAATATTGCCAATTATTCAAATTCAAATTACTTTTACATGCGTAAAACAGCCAACCTCCTTTGTAGCAAAAAGCTTTCAAGTACAACAACATACCACAAAAACTTCATAATTTATACAAGCAATCAGCTTTTCAACCACATCATTATTGCATTATGCGTAATGAGGCGCTAAATTTCCATCCCGTATTCATTACACAAAAATCAATCACTACTCTATTATTTTTCTCACAATGCATTAACTATCGTGCGCGAAGCTTAAGTATTTTTATACACACGAATTACATGCACACTTCCTTCTATTAAAGAAAATCGTGCTAAGGTCTATTAATATGCCGTAAAATATTTTTCTTTTGCTTTTACTCTCACTATCCTTAAGCAAAGTTCACACTGGAGGACAAAGATCTATGTGACGTCACTAAGCCCCGCCCACAAAATAACAGTGTATGTAATTAGAAAAATAAGGTTTTGGCGTATATCCATTGCACGCAATATACTGTAGAATAGATGATGTATCCCATTAAAAAATAAAGGAGCGTGAGAAAAAGTAAGAAAAATTCATTTTTTTCCTTCTCCTTACTTTTATGTCCAATATAAAAATGTCAGCTTTTTAGGTTAGATTTTTCTTTTATGGTTAAGACGAGATAGGAATATAGCCAGGCTTGGCTGGAAGTAGAAAAAAAAATGGCATGTCAGTTGGTTCGGGTACAAAAAGGGAATATTTTATAGCGTTGGGAGGATATTCAACACGAAAATGTAGCGTGATTTCTCGTACAGTTTATCACAGCCCATGTCATTTGTGACTATTAAATATTAAAAGATTCATCGAGTACGTTGAAAATAGAAAAGAAAGGAAATAGAGTGCAAATAAATCAAAATGTATATAGAGAGAAAATAATGTTCATTAGATTAAAAGTAAAAAATTAAATACTTTGGTTATTATTATTGAGAATTTTTGTACATATTTGGTAAAGATGTACAAATCACGTGTTACATAAAGGTCACCAATCGTCCTCCCTTAGGGAGGACAGCCCTTCTTTTATAGGTTCTGTCCTCCCTCAAAAAGTGTCCTCCTTTTCAATATTTTTAAATTAATCTGTGCTAATCTCTATTCAGAGATGCAGGCCGAACTGTTGCGCGTCTATTTGAAGAAATTAGAGCACCGAATGTATATTTGAATTCTGATAAATTAGAGCAATGGGAAAATCATCATGTTGAAATTAATAAAAGAAGGGGGAGGGAGGACATTTAACATTTCAAAAATAAACACATTCTGTAGGAAAATTTAGTTATTCTTGTTGAATTTACATAGTGCTGCCCTGGAACTAATGCAGCAGTTGAAAGAGTTTTTTGAACAAGTGTAAAATCAAGATTGAATGTCGATACCTTAGCTGTAGTATCTACCGTAAAGTTTTATATGAACGATATTTCTTGTTCCGGAATTTCCGATTTATTAGGAAATGATATGCTGACAAAAAAAACCATTCAATGAAAAATTACTCGTTTAAGTAAATAATTAAAAGCGATGTAAGCATAATTAGGGAACTTTTGTTTAAATTAATAAAAAATGTTTCATATAATTACGTTGTAATTTTTTCTGAAATTTTTGAAGTGAAAACTTCTTTAGTCGCGTTGAGCGTTTTGGTAGAGGGTAAAATCCTCGGTTCGCGTCACCGACATGCTAATGATAATAGTATATCTATAGCTATGGAGAGCCAGACTAGCGCACGCGCAGTAGCCTGTGTACACGTATACACTAATACATCGACTATTTCTGACTGTATTATGTGCGCGTTGGACGCTTTTTGGATAAGTATAATTTTGTGAGTCACGTCACCAATACGTTATAGTAGCAGTACATCTGTAATTGTAAATGTGACGCGTTGTACATTAAGTATTAGAGTGTAGTTATATACATAAGTAAAGTTAAATTGACCACGTGGGAAGTTCAACTTGTGTGTACTGGATTTTGTTTATTTAAGTGAATTTTTAATTTGACTATTATTGTAATTATTTAATTGAAGGATTACTGTTTATTTATTGAATTTAAATTCATTGACTTCAGTATAAAAGTGAGTATGAAACATATTAATATTTTTATACAGATAAATGAATAATGAAAACAACGAATATATTTTTAAACATTTTTAATATTTGTACGAATATTTGTATTTAAAATTTAGCATTATTCATTTTAATTATGTTTTTAATATTTAACCTCTTCATCATGAAATGAGTATTATTACGGTATAAGATTTATCTTACTAGCGTGGTAAAATAGATTTCTAGTTATTTGATAAAATTTTTTCGTGGATTTTAAAATTGGAAAATTAAAAAAAAATGTTATAATAATTTTAGATTTTATGAAATATGTTCATTTATTGTAAAATTCAATTTTACGAAGTTATTGTTTGTTTGTGTAATTTGTTAGATATAAAATACGTGCTTTGTTATTTTTTTGCCAAATAATTATTTATGAACTTATATAATTTAATTTCACTATTAGAAAAAATATTGTAACATAATTAAAATCTCTAAATTTCTATTTTTTATACTTGTTTAGATCCTTAATCCCACGAGAAAAAAACTTGAAGATGTCTTCAGACGGGGGCAAAAGAAAAAGACAAGAAGGTGATGAAGAATCAGAAGGAACGAATTTTTCTAATGATGACATAAATCAAAAAAAAATTGATGAAATACAATTAAAAAAGAAAGTTCAAAATAAAACTAGATGTCAGCGATACCGAGATAAAAAAAAATCTAATGCAATAGTTGATTTAAAAATTTCTAAGCATCAAACAATATCGTTAGAAGAGGAGGAAAAAATTAAACGTCGTAAATTACAAGACAAACAAAAAAGTCAGCGGTATAGAGATAAGAAAAAAGAATCTGCCTTGATCAATTTACAAATGAACCGATCTTCAAAAACAGTTATAAAGCGTGTTTCTAACGACCTAAATTTTCATAACTCACAAATTGCAGGCCCCTCAACAAGAAATGTGCCATATGTTCCACCAATTGATATTGCTGACTTGTCAACACAAAATGAACCAGACATTCTAGAGTTACATTCAGATTCTGATGACAATATTGACGATATTTCTGTACAAGTTTCACAAAATAACACTCAAAACATGGATTCTCAACACAAAGTCTACCTGCACCAACGTACTCTTCTAGGCATCAACATTCTAAAGCCCATTTAAAATTTCAAAAAGATTTTTTTGAAAATGATTTTGGTCATTCGTGTGACATTTGTGACCGACTGTGGTTTGCAAAAGATATAAAAAATTTTGTTAATAACGATACTACTCCTAATATTCAATTTTTAAGAACAATGCTCAAAAACGTTAATGTAACTGAGGTGAAAGTATGCTCAACTTGCTTAAAAGCAATTAATAAAAATAGCGTTCCTTTACTTTCAGTGTATAATGGATTCAAATATCCCCCATTTCCACAACATCTCAAAAATTTTCCATTAGATTTGGTAACAGAACGCCTTATATCTCTGATGCCGTTGGTTGAGTTCGAATAATAGCCAGAGATGGAGATAGTACTTAAATTTATATTATAAGAAAATAAATATTTACAGTTAAAGTTTACACTAAAAGGTAATAATGCGGTTAAATGAAAATTACACCTTTGAAGGTGCTGCGGATTGATGCGAACAAGACCTTGCGTCCGTCCGTTGCGTTTCAGTTTACAGAGAAGTCCCCGTACCGGTTCCAAAAAAGTTTCCGTTGGGGTTGGAAAGCGGGAAAATCTCTCGCACTCAGTTACAGTTAAGTGAGGAGTGGAAAGTCTGGCGCACTCAGTTGCAGTTAAGTGAGGAGTGTGGGAAACATACTCCCACCCTATATCCGAACTAGTTCGGATATATGGGAAGTTTGTGAAGTTTATGAACAGGTCGTTTAAACACTGAGTCTTGGGTTTTCACAGTTGCAACACGAACCAGTCCGTCGTTGCCTGGATGCACTTGAAGAACTCGAGCCATTGGCCATGTACCAGGAGGACCCTCCTCTTTGATCAATACGATGTCATCTTCCTTCAAGTTTGGTTGTGCGTCCTGCCATTTCTTGCGAGGTTGTAAGGAGGAGATAAATTCGGAACTCCACTTCTTCCAAAAGCCCCGTTTGATGTTCTGTAGCAACTCCCAACGATCTCTGTGGTTGGAGGCTGAAGGAAGCTCCTCTGGAACTGAAAGAAGAACATCACCTGTAAGAAAATGTGAAGGTGTGAGTGTAGATATGCATTCTATGTCAGAGTCATTAACGTAGGAGAGAGGCCTGGAATTTAGTAATCCTTCGATTTGCGTGAGCAAGGTTGTTAACTCTTCAAAAGTTAATATGGTTTCTCCCAATACTCTCTTCAGATGAAATTTGACGGATCGAATTCCTGATTCCCAAATACCTCCAAAATGTGGTGATGAGGGTGGAATAAAGTGCCAATCTATTGAAGATTTGGATAAGTAGTAAGAGATGGCTTCATTAGTTGGTAAGGAAAGCCATAACTTCCGTATTTCGTCAAGTTTTCGACGAGCTCCAACAAAATTGGTTCCATTGTCACTATAAATGTGGCGGGGAGCCCCACGACGAGCACTAAAACGACGTAGTGCAGCTATGAAGGAATCAGTTGTTAAGTCTCCGACTGCTTCAATATGAACAGCTTTAGTTGCTAAGCATACAAATAAAGCAATGTAACCCTTTGTAGATTTAGTCCCTCGACCTTTGTTGCATTTAATCAGTACAGGACCAGCATAATCAATACCGCAACTGAAGAAAGTCTCTCCAGCGTGACACGGTGTTTTGGTAAATTGCCCATCAGCTGTGGTGTTGTGGTGGAGGTTTTGAATTTGTTACACTTTAAGCATTTTCTAATACATTTGTTAATTAATTTTCTACTTCCTACGATCCAATGGGACTGTCGAAGAACGTGAGCTAACAAAGTCGGCCCAGCATGTAAATGAGCGATGTGTTGTTCCTTGATAAGGAGTTCACTAATACTGTGCTGAGAAGGAAGTATGATAGGATGCTTGGAATTGAATCGAAGCTGGGAATTTTGCAATCTCCCTCCCACCCGTACTAAACCATGTTCATCTATGAAAGGGTGGAGGGAACGTAATGGACTTTTGGGTGGCAGAGAAATCTGTTTTTTAATGCTTCGTATTTCTTCCTGAAAGTAAAAACCTTGAACCCAACGAATGATGGTTTCTTCAGCGGTTTTGGTTTCCGAAAAGGTAAGTGAAGTAGTATTAATATGGGATGAACTGATCGATGATCCTTGAGATGCTATCTTTTTACAGTTTTTAATAAATCTTTGGCAATAAGCAAAAATGCGAATTACTTTGGTGAGTGAAGAGTAATGTTCGAATAAACCATGAATTACATCATTTGATGTGTGAGTAAACAGATTGAAGATGGAGACTGATTTTTGTTCCGCTTTTACCTCATCCGAAGCCTCATCGCAACTGGATTCAGCCTTGGGCCAACTAGAAGTTTCTAGCCTTAGCCAGGGTGGTCCTTGCCACCATAACTTGCAATCAGGTAAGCATTTAGGATCAATACCTCGGGATGCAATATCTGCGGGATTTTCCTTAGAAGGCACATGTCTCCAATGCTTTGTAGGTAGAACTTCTATAATTTCAGATGTTCTATTTGCTACGAAAGTTTTCCATTGGCGAGGATGACCAGACAGCCAGGAGAGAACTATTTTAGAATCCGTCCAAGCGAATACATCAAAGGTATAATATTTTAATGTCCGTAAGACCGATTTAAATAGCTTGGATAGTAAATGTGCACCGCACAACTCCAATCGAGGAATGGAAACTTGTTTGACAGGGGCTACTTTAGTTTTTGATACAAGTAGTTGAACCTTTATTTTGCCGTTGTGTTTCTGCCGACAGTAGATTGCAGCAGCATAAGCTAATGAAGAAGCATCTGCAAAACCATGCAATTCTACTATGTTGTCTGCTGTAAGGATGACCCATCTGGGAACAGTGAGGTAGTTGATGGCATTAAAGGCCTTTTGAAACCTAAGCCAATCCTCTGTTAATTGTTGTGGAATGGGAGAATCCCAATCTGTTTTTGTAAGCCAAAGTTTTTGATAAAAAATCTTAATGAATACTGTACAAGGTGAAAGAAGTCCTAAAGGATCGAAAATTTTGGAAGATTCAGATAAAATACGTCTCTTTGTGAGTGGTGGTGTAAGTTCAAGCGATGGTTGGAAACCAAAAGTGTCATTGGATGAATTCCAAAATAAGCCTAATACTTTAGAACTTTCATTAGAATCTTTGGAAAATTCAACTCGTGCATCATGAGAACTATGTTCTGAAAATTGAGCGAGAAATTCGGTGGAATTAGAATTCCATTTTCTTAAATGAAATCCGCGAGTACTCAAAACATGAGCAATGTCCTTGCAAATGGAGATTGCGTTATTTGGCGTATCTGCTCCTGATAGTAAATCATCCATATAAATATCTTCCTGTAAAACTCGGGAGAGGTTGGGATTATCTTTATCATCGAGAGCGATTTGCTTAATACACCTAGTGGCCAAAAAGGAAGCTGAGGCTAAACCGTAGGTGACAGTTTTTAGCTTGTATGTGCGAATGTTTTCACTAGAGTTATTTCTCCACAGAATTTGTTGGTATTTCTGATCTTCATCAGCTACTAAAATTTGACGGTACATTTTTTCAATGTCCGCTGTAAATACAATTCTAGGAATTCTAAAATTAAGCAATATTTCAAAAATATCCCTTTGTAATTTGGGACCTACTCCTAGCAGAGAATTTAATGACGTACCATTTGTAGTTTTGCAAGATGCGTCAAAAACTACTCTTAACTTTGTTGTAGGGCTGGATGGCTTGATAACGGCGTGATGCGGTAAAAAATTCTGATCTTTGGAAGTATGGGATCTGGAATTTACTAAGCTCATGTGACCTAGCGATTCGTATTCGTTCATGAATTCTTTGTATTGTTTTTCAAAATCTGGGTTATTTTTAAATTTCCGCTCCATTGCTAATAAACGAGAAATTGCTGCGGGTTTTGAGTCTCCCAATTCTGAATTTGATTTATAAAATGGAAGTTTTACAACAAAGCGTCCATCGGAATTACATGCATAAGTATTTTGAAAATGTGTTTCCACAAATTGCTCTTCAGAAGTTAATAATTTATCTTTTACGTTAGGAATTTCTTCTAATTCCCAAAATTGCTTTAATTGATTGTCAATATTTGTACCATTAATGTGAAGATTTAGCATTGAATTTGAGTTTAAAGACTCAGTTAATTTGCCTGAAATTAGGAAACCAAAAATGGAATTTTGAGCGATTAAATTACTTTGAGAGCAAGTAATTTGCCCAGGAAGCAAAATAGAAAAAAAGTAGTCAGATCCGAGAATCATATCGATATTGTTTGAGATAAAAAATTTCGGATCCGCTAAGCAGGCATTTTTTAAATGAGAGAAATGTGTTTCGTTTATTTTTTCCGTTGGTAACGGAGCAGTTAGTTTTTCCAAAACATATGCTTTAACTGGTAGTTTGACCTTGGGGTCATGTAACGATACTAAATCTATTTCAACACACCCTCTAGTCATCGCGATTTTAGAATCTTGCAATCCTTTAATTTGAAATCTAGCGTTTTTTCTTTTCAGGCCTAGCAGTTTTAAACATTTTTCCGAAATGAATGTTGATTCACTTCCGCTGTCCGCCATAACTCGAACTTGACAGTTCTCCCCCAAAATATTTTTAATGTTAACGCTTAAAGTTGGTAATAAAGAAAAACATGTTTGTATAGAGTTCACGGAAGCTGCAACTTCTTTGTTTTGATTAGTATCATTTCCTGTCTGGTTTTGACCTTCAGCACGATGAGATTTATTTGCTGACATTGCGAAATTTTTAAAATTATTATCATGTAATAGCGAATGATGCTTTTTCTTACAATAGTGGCAAGTAAAAGTTGAATTACAATGTGACTCAGTGTGCCTATCAGATAAACAGTTCATACATAATTTTTGTTTATTAACAAGTTGTATACGCTCTTTAACAGACATTTCTTTAAATTTAGAACATTTGAAAACAAGATGATTCATTTTACAACAAGAACATTTTAAACTATTGTTAAATTTCGATTTATTAATATAAGGTTGTTTTTCATGAGTAACGCTAACATTATAAAGTTCTAAGTATGTACATCTGTTATTTAAAAATTCTATAAATGCTTCAAATGTGGGAAAATCAATATTATTTGAGAATTGCGCCCATTCTTGGCGCGTTTTAGGATCAACCTTTTGTAACAAAATGTAAATCAACCATACATCTCTAGACTCTGCTTTAGTATCAATAGATTTAAGACCTCTAATTACTTCGTCGGAAGTGTCTGCTATGTTGCGTAAGTTGTGAGAGTTAGTATCGTTAAAAGAAGGTTGTTCCATGAAGGTTTTAATGAGTGAAAAAATGATTTGCTTCTTTTTATCATAACGAGCTAATAATTTTTCCCAAGCCTCGTTATAAGCCGTTTCAGTAATGGGAATATGCTTAATTATATTTGCTGGTTCTGACAGCAATAAACCTCTAAGATATTGAAACTTTTGTATATTCGATAAACACATATTATCATGCACTAATGATACATATAAATCCTTAAATGAAGGCCAATTTTTATAATCACCAGAAAAACGCTCAATATTAATTTTTGGCAACTTAAAATTGCTAGATTTCATATTTGAGACATTTTCAAAGACATCAGAATTATCATTATATACATATGTTCTCACAGATAAATTTTCTAAGATATTTTGTAGCTTGGCTTTGGTTTCGTAATATTTTGTTTCGAATTCTTCCATTTCAGAGGATTCGATAGGTAAAGCAGCATCCGCTTTATCAAATTCCGTATAAGTTAATTCAAGTTTCTCTAACTTGTTGCGTATATCATTTTTGTCAAAAGTTTGATCATTTTTATCAATGAAATTTATGGTTCTTGTAAGTGCAGCCTTCGTTCTGCCGCGAAGCACTGTAGCCGTTTCGGCATCCATTAATTGATAAAACGAAATATGGATGGAATGAATCAGTAAGAGAAACCAAAGTCAAACGTTGAATGAAAATATAAAATAGTACTTATCTCTTGTTTCTCTGAATCGTTGACGAATCTCGTCGGTGCCTCCAAATGATGCCGTTGGGTTGAGTTCGAATAAATAGCCAGAGATGGAGATAGTACTTAAATTTATATTACAAGAAAATAAATATTTACAGTTAAAGTTTACACTAAAAGGTAATAATGCGGTTAAATGAAAATTACACCCTTGAAGGTGCTGCGGATTGATGCGAACAAGACCTTGCGTCCGTCCGTTGCGTTTCAGTTTACAGAATGTCCCCGTACCGGTTCCAAAAAAGTTTCCGTTGGGGTTGGAGGAGCGGGAAAATCTCCCGCACTCAGTTACAGTTAAGTGAGGAGTGGAAAGTCTGGCGCACTCAGTTACAGTTAAGTGAGAAGTGTAGGAAACATACTCCCACCCTATATCCGAACTAGTTCGGATATATGGGAAGTTTGTGAAGTTTATGAACAGGTCGTTTAAACACTGAGTCTTGGGTTTTCACAGTTGCAACACGAACCAGTCCGTCGTTGCCTGGATGCACTTGAAGAACTCGAGCCATTGGCCATGTACCAGGAGGACCCTCCTCTTTGATCAATACGATGTCATCTTCCTTCAAGTTTGGTTGTGCATCCTGCCATTTCTTGCGAGGTTGTAAGGAGGAGATAAATTCGGAGCTCCACTTCTTCCAAAAGCCCCGTTTGATGTTCTGTAGCAACTCCCAACGATCTCTGTGGTTGGAGGTTGAAGGTAGCTCCTCTGGAACTGAAAGAAGAACATCACCTGTAAGAAAATGTGAAGGTGTGAGTGTAGATATGCATTCTATGTCAGAGTCATTAAATTAGGAGAGAGGCCTGGAATTTAGTAATCCTTCGATTTGCGTGAGCAAGGTTGTTAACTCTTCAAAAGTTAATATGGTTTCTCCCAATACTCTCTTCAGATGAAATTTGACGGATCGAATTCCTGATTCCCAAATACCTCCAAAATGTGGTGATGAGGGTGGAATAAAGTGCCAATCTATTGAAGATTTGGATAAGTAGTAAGAGATGGCTTCATTAGTTGGTAAGGAAAGCCATAACTTCCGTATTTCGTCAAGTTTTCGACGAGCTCCAACAAAATTGGTTCCATTGTCACTATAAATGTGGCGGGGAGCCCCACGACGAGCACTAAAACGACGTAGTGCAGCTATGAAGGAATCAGTTGTTAAGTCTCCGACTGCTTCAATATGAACAGCTTTAGTTGCTAAGCATACAAATAAAGCAATGTAACCCTTTGTAGATTTAGTCCCTCGACCTTTGTTGCATTTAATCAGTACAGGACCAGCATAATCAATACCGCAACTGAAGAAAGGTCTCTCCAGCGTGACACGGTGTTTTGGTAAATCGCCCATCAGCTGTGGTGTTGTGGTGGAGGTTTTGAATTTGTTACACTTTAAGCATTTTCTAATACATTTGTTAATTAATTTTCTACTTCCTACGATCCAATGGGACTGTCGAAGAACGTGAGCTAACAAAGTCGGCCCAGCATGTAAATGAGCGATGTGTTGTTCCTTGATAAGGAGTTCACTAATACTGTGCTGAGAAGGAAGTATGATAGGATGCTTGGAATTGAATCGAAGCTGGGAATTTTGCAATCTCCCTCCCACCCGTACTAAACCATGTTCATCTATGAAAGGGTGGAGGGAACGTAATGGACTTTTGGGTGGCAGAGAAATCTGTTTTTTAATGCTTCGTATTTCTTCCTGAAAGTAAAAACCTTGAACCCAACGAATGATGGTTTCTTCAGCGGTTTTGGTTTCCGAAAAGGTAAGTGAAGTAGTATTAATATGGGATGAACTGATCGATGATCCTTGAGATGCTATCTTTTTACAGTTTTTAATAAATCTTTGGCAATAAGCAAAAATGCGAATTACTTTGGTGAGTGAAGAGTAATGTTCGAATAAACCATGAATTACATCATTTGATGTGTGAGTAAACAGATTGAAGATGGAGACTGATTTTTGTTCCGCTTTTACCTCATCCGAAGCCTCATCGCAACTGGATTCAGCCTTGGGCCAACTAGAAGTTTCTAGCCTTAGCCAGGGTGGTCCTTGCCACCATAACTTGCAATCAGGTAAGCATTTAGGATCAATACCTCGGGATGCAATATCTGCGGGATTTTCCTTAGAAGGCACATGTCTCCAATGCTTTGTAGGTAGAACTTCTATAATTTCAGATGTTCTATTTGCTACGAAAGTTTTCCATTGGCGAGGATGACCAGACAGCCAGGAGAGAACTATTTTAGAATCCGTCCAAGCGAATACATCAAAGGTATAATATTTTAATGTCCGTAAGACCGATTTAAATAGCTTGGATAGTAAATGTGCACCGCACAACTCCAATCGAGGAATGGAAACTTGTTTGACAGGGGCTACTTTAGTTTTTGATACAAGTAGTTGAACCTTTATTTTGCCGTTGTGTTTCTGCCGACAGTAGATTGCAGCAGCATAAGCTAATGAAGAAGCATCTGCAAAACCATGCAATTCTACTATGTTGTCTGCTGTAAGGATGACCCATCTGGGAACAGTGAGGTAGTTGATGGCATTAAAGGCCTTTTGAAACCTAAGCCAATCCTCTGTTAATTGTTGTGGAATGGGAGAATCCCAATCTGTTTTTGTAAGCCAAAGTTTTTGATAAAAAATCTTCATGAATACTGTACAAGGTGAAAGAAGTCCTAAAGGATCGAAAATTTTGGAAGATTCAGATAAAATACGTCTCTTTGTGAGTGGTGGTGTAAGTTCAAGCGATGGTTGGAAACCAAAAGTGTCATTGGATGAATTCCAAAATAAGCCTAATACTTTAGAACTTTCATTAGAATCTTTGGAAAATTCAACTCGTGCATCATGAGAACTATGTTCTGAAAATTGAGCGAGAAATTCGGTGGAATTAGAATTCCATTTTCTTAAATGAAATCCGCGAGTACTCAAAACATGAGCAATGTCCTTGCAAATGGAGATTGCGTTATTTGGCGTATCTGCTCCTGATAGTAAATCATCCATATAAATATCTTCCTGTAAAACTCGGGAGAGGTTGGGATTATCTTTATCATCGAGAGCGATTTGCTTAATACACCTAGTGGCCAAAAAGGAAGCTGAGGCTAAACCGTAGGTGACAGTTTTTAGCTTGTATGTGCGAATGTTTTCACTAGAGTTATTTCTCCACAGAATTTGTTGGTATTTCTGATCTTCATCAGCTACTAAAATTTGACGGTACATTTTTTCAATGTCCGCTGTAAATACAATTCTAGGAATTCTAAAATTAAGCAATATTTCAAAAATATCCCTTTGTAATTTGGGACCTACTCCTAGCAGAGAATTTAATGACGTACCATTTGTAGTTTTGCAAGATGCGTCAAAAACTACTCTTAACTTTGTTGTAGGGCTGGATGGCTTGATAACGGCGTGATGCGGTAAAAAATTCTGATCTTTGGAAGTATGGGATCTGGAATTTACTAAGCTCATGTGACCTAGCGATTCGTATTCGTTCATGAATTCTTTGTATTGTTTTTCAAAATCTGGGTTATTTTTAAATTTCCGCTCCATTGCTAATAAGCGAGAAATTGCTGCGGGTTTTGAGTCTCCCAATTCTGAATTTGATTTATAAAATGGAAGTTTTACAACAAAGCGTCCATCGGAATTACATGCATAAGTATTTTGAAAATGTGTTTCCACAAATTGCTCTTCAGAAGTTAATAATTTATCTTTTACGTTAGGAATTTCTTCTAATTCCCAAAATTGCTTTAATTGATTGTCAATATTTGTACCATTAATGTGAAGATTTAGCATTGAATTTGAGTTTAAAGACTCAGTTAATTTGCCTGAAATTAGGAAACCAAAAATGGAATTTTGAGCGATTAAATTACTTTGAGAGCAAGTAATTTGCCCAGGAAGCAAAATAGAAAAAAAGTAGTCAGATCCGAGAATCATATCGATATTGTTTGAGATAAAAAATTTCGGATCCGCTAAGCAGGCATTTTTTAAATGAGAGAAATGTGTTTCGTTTATTTTTTCCGTTGGTAACGGAGCAGTTAGTTTTTCCAAAACATATGCTTTAACTGGTAGTTTGACCTTGGGGTCATGTAACGATACTAAATCTATTTCAACACACCCTCTAGTCATCGCGATTTTAGAATCTTGCAATCCTTTAATTTGAAATCTAGCGTTTTTTTTCTTTTCAGGCCTAGCAGTTTTAAACATTTTTCCGAAATGAATGTTGATTCACTTCCGCTGTCCGCCATAACTCGAACTTGACAGTTCTCCCCCAAAATATTTTTAATGTTAACGCTTAAAGTTGGTAATAAAGAAAAACATGTTTGTATAGAGTTCACGGAAGCTGCAACTTCTTTGTTTTGATTAGTATCATTTCCTGTCTGGTTTTGACCTTCAGCACGATGAGATTTATTTGCTGACATTGCGAAATTTTTAAAATTATTATCATGTAATAGCGAATGATGCTTTTTCTTACAATAGTGGCAAGTAAAAGTTGAATTACAATGTGACTCAGTGTGCTTATCAGATAAACAGTTCATACATAATTTTTGTTTATTAACAAGTTGTATACGCTCTTTAACAGACATTTCTTTAAATTTAGAACATTTGAAAACAAGATGATTCATTTTACAACAAGAACATTTTAAACTATTGTTAAATTTCGATTTATTAATATAAGGTTGTTTTTCATGAGTAACGCTAACATTATAAAGTTCTAAGTATGTACATCTGTTATTTAAAAATTCTATAAATGCTTCAAATGTGGGAAAATCAATATTATTTGAGAATTGCGCCCATTCTTGGCGCGTTTTAGGATCAACCTTTTGTAACAAAATGTAAATCAACCATACATCTCTAGACTCTGCTTTAGTATCAATAGATTTAAGACCTCTAATTACTTCGTCGGAAGTGTCTGCTATGTTGCGTAAGTTGTGAGAGTTAGTATCGTTAAAAGAAGGTTGTTCCATGAAGGTTTTAATGAGTGAAAAAATGATTTGCTTCTTTTTATCATAACGAGCTAATAATTTTTCCCAAGCCTCGTTATAAGCCGTTTCAGTAATGGGAATATGCTTAATTATATTTGCTGGTTCTGACAGCAATAAACCTCTAAGATATTGAAACTTTTGTATATTCGATAAACACATATTATCATGCACTAATGATACATATAAATCCTTAAATGAAGGCCAATTTTTATAATCACCAGAAAAACGCTCAATATTAATTTTTGGCAACTTAAAATTGCTAGATTTCATATTTGAGACATTTTCAAAGACATCAGAATTATCATTATATACATATGTTCTCACAGATAAATTTTCTAAGATATTCTGTAGCTTGGCTTTGGTTTCGTAATATTTTGTTTCGAATTCTTCCATTTCAGAGGATTCGATAGGTAAAGCAGCATCCGCTTTATCAAATTCCGTATAAGTTAATTCAAGTTTCTCTAACTTGTTGCGTATATCATTTTTGTCAAAAGTTTGATCATTTTTATCAATGAAATTTATAATTCTTATAAGTGCAGCCTTCGCTCTGCCGCGAAGCACTGTAGCCGTTTCGGCATCCATTAATTGATAAAACGAAATATGGATGGAATGAATCAGTAAGAGAAACCAAAGTCAAACGTTGAATGAAAATATAAAATAGTACTTATCTCTTGTTTCTCTGAATCGTTGACGAATCTCGTCGGTGCCTCCAAATGATGCCGTTGGTTGAGTTCGAATAATAGCCAGAGATGGAGATAGTACTTAAATTTATATTACAAGAAAATAAATATTTACAGTTAAAGTTTACACTAAAAGGTAATAATGCGGTTAAATGAAAATTACACCCTTGAAGGTGCTGCGGATTGATGCGAACAAGACCTTGCGTCCGTCCGTTGCGTTTCAGTTTACAGAGAAGTCCCCGTACCGGTTCCAAAAAAAAGTTTCCGTTGGGGTTGGAAAGCGGGAAAATCTCTCGCACTCAGTTACAGTTAAGTGAGGAGTGGAAAGTCTGGCGCACTCAGTTGCAGTTAAGTGAGGAGTGTGGGAAACAATCTCCAAGAATTCCCTTCATGCAAATTCGAAGGCTTCGACATGTTCTTGGTCAATTTGGAATCTATGGACAAGTGATAAATGTTCCAATGGAAGTAAATACAATGGTGAATTCATTGCCAAGAAATATAGATGACGACCATAGCATTACGGTTCATATTAAGAGAAAGAAAATACACAAATCCAACTATCTTTGTGGTATAGTCAACAAAAGAAAAATAAAAGCGTGGTTGCAACATTTAAAAGATTCACCCCTCTTTATACTTCTTATGGTATTACGGTTGATGATAGCTTCTTCAACGGCCAAGATGATATACAAGATGAAATTATCTACGATGAAGATGGTGACAATGATATTTCAGAACAAATACCAATTGACGAAAGCTTAGTGGCACAGCAACAAACATTAATGCGGAATGACGAAATGTACCTAACAATTGCTCCTGGAGAAGGTAATGTTCCTGTTAGTTTATTATTCGACGAACATGCAGAAGAATTATCTTTTCCACAAATATATTTGGGTCAATTTAGAACTTTTCGTGATGGCGTTAATGTCACCTCTTTTATGATGGCAACAAGTGAACTTAGACGATCTGACAGACGAGGTGTTACCCTCAGCATTTGTTATACATGGCTATGAAAATTATTAGAATAAGAATAAGAGATTCGCTTTCTATTGCGTTTAAACATGTTGGAAAAGGTACCACTATCACTAAAGAGCAAATAAAATCAGAAGATTACGTACAAGGTTGTATCGAAAGTAATTTAGCTTTTTTACGCACTATTCCGAACTCAGCATTTTATTGGTTAGAAAGAAAAAAGGATCTGTTCGCGATGATTAGACAATATGGTAAACCAACAGTGTTTTTTACAATAAGTGCTAATGAAATAGGATGGTCTAAATTGCTACAATTATTGCATAATTTAAAATATAATTCTGAAATAACACTTGAAGATGCCGCAGATTTACATTACATAGAAAAAAGTACACTTATTAATGAAGACGCAGTTACTTGCGCTATATATTTTAACAAGTTGGTCAACGTTCTCATGAAAATACTGCAATCAAAAAATATAACCCTTTTAAGAAATATAGAATTGTACATTATTTTAAAAGAATCGAATTTCAACATCGCGGCAGTCCACACGCTCATATTTTAGCTTGGTTAGATAATGCTCCTGAAGACGCACTTGGAAAAGATTACAATAAAGCTATCGATCTCATAGATTCTCTTATATCAGTATCTGCAGCAGAGGCATCAGGTAACATAAAATTACAAACACACAAACATACTTTTACATGCTACAAAGGAATTGCATCAAAAAGAATGCTAAAATGTAGATTTGATGCTCCATTCATGCCAATTAAGACAAGAATGATTTTGACACCGATGAAAGACACTGAAGATGGTTTCGAAGAGTGTAAAACAAAATATAAGGCTCTTAGAAAAAATTAGAAAATTATGAATATGATAATTTCCAAACATTTTATGAAGATAATAATATAAATTCAGATGAAGAATATGTTAATGTCATTCGTGCTGGAATCAATAGACCAAAAGTTTTTCCGAAGCGACAACCTCATGAAAAATGGCACAATCCTTTTAATCCATTTATAATGAACATTGTTCAATCCAATACAGACTTTCAATTTATAACAGAAGAGTATTCGTGTGCAGCTTACGTTGTAGAATACATCAATAAAACTAATAGAGGTGTTAGTAATTTACAAAGAAAAATAATCGAAGTTATGGATGAACACCCAGAATTTGACATATTTGAAATCACTAGAAATATTAGTATCAATCTTTTAAATCACACTGAGATAACAAGTCAAGAAGCTGCCTGGTATTTATTGAGAGAGCCTATGTCTAAAAGTTCAACCATTATTGTTTATATACCAACTGTATGGCCTATTGAGAGACAAAGAATAAAAAAGACCATGAAGGCATTGAGTGAATTGGACGATGATTGCACAGATATTTGGAAAGAAAATTGGTTCGATAAATACGAAAAAAGACCTCAAGAATTAGAAAATGTTTCTCTCACGCAATTTGTTTCTAAGTATTACAAAAATAACAAAGAAGAGTATGTCATACGAAATGAACCAAAAGTGATACGTTATCGCAATTACGATATGGCTACTGATCTTAATGAATATAAAAGAGAAATGGTAACGTTATACATTCCATTTCGTCATGAAGAGTCGGAAATTCTTTCACAAATGAAATTCATCAAAATATATGATGAAAATGTAGATTTGATATTACAGAAGAGAAAAGAGTTTGAATCAAATATAGACATCGAAAAAACACTACAAATTTGTCGAGAATTATGCCGCGAAGAAGCTGCAGATGATGGTGAAGACATAAGAGATGTTGCTGGTAGGCTTCCTGATCAAAACCCATTTCAAGAATTGTATAATAACCCAACTGCAGAAATAAATGGCGATTTATTATATGCAATGTTGAATAAACTTGGAGCTATAGCTAAAAAAAAGAAATATAATGTCTTATGATGATTTTTATGATCTTATGCGTCGAGCTAATGAAGAACAGCGAGAAATTCTGTTTCATACGATGCACCATTTGATATCTACAGATGAGCCAATGCGAGAACCACTAGTCATATATTTAACTGGACCAGCTGGTAGTGGCAAGACTTTTGTGATAAAAGGAATAATGGAGATATACAATAGATTCTCAGACACTGATGGCATTTTTAATGCCTATATAGCGTGTGCCTCAACTGGAAAAGCTGCTACAGCTATAGGTGGTTCAACGGTTCATAGTGCATTGAGCATATCATTGTCCAGGCTAATGCCACTTAATATAGAAAAAGCTAATCAATATAGAACTTTATTCAAATTTGTTAAAGTTCTCATTATTGATGAAATAAGCATGGTTTCTGCTGAATTATTAGAACAGATTAATGCTCGTCTGAAACAAATTACTGGCTTGTTTACAAAAGATTTTGGAGGATTAGATGTTATACTTATTGGAGATTTGCGACAATTACCTCCAGTAAAGGCCACGCCAATCTTCAAGCAAATCAAAAGAAAAATAACTGGTGAAACACCTTGGCGAAAATTTAAACAATTGGAATTAAAACAAGTAATGAGGCAAGAAAATTGTCAGTTTTCTGAAATTTTAACAAAAATTGGAGATGGAAATATTCTAACGGAAGAAGAACTGAAAGTCATGGAATCAAGATTTATCACCAAAGAAGAAGCTCAATCAGTATGCCCTGAAGGAATACGACTTTTATTTACAAACGCTGCGGTTAACGCGTACAACTATTCGGTTTTAAACTCTGTAGATGATAAAATAATATCTGTGGCATCGGATGTTATTACTGGTTGTCATAATCCTGAGCAAGAAAATTTCGTTAGGCAGAAGTTGCATAAAATGAAAACTGATGAAACTGGTGGATTACCCTACGAATTAATTTTAGTTCTCAATAGACCATATATGATAACTAATAACATAGACGTTGCAGACGGATTATCAAATGGCACTGTAGGAAAATTGTATCATGTAGAGAGAGATGAGAATGGTGATATTATAAGAATTTGGTTAAAATTTCCAAAATCATGTGGACGAAAACAAGCTACAAAATTAAGAAATCTCAGTGCACGCCTCAATCTTGATGATGATGCTGTGCCCATCACTTCTCAAACATCATCAGTAGCACTCAATAATAATAAAACCATGATAGCGAAACGAAAACATTTTCCACTTGTTTCTGCTTTGGCAATGACGATTCACAAATCACAGGGAGGTACTTATGATGCTATTGTTTACGAATATGATCGCAAACATCCTAGAGAATTGGTTTACGTAGCTTTATCCAGAGTGACGAAGATTGAAGGTTTATTTATGGTTACTAAAGAAAATACTGAAGACAGCTGGAAATTTTGGATTGGTAGATCAGGAATACCTTTAAATGCTTCAGAATCAGATAAACATCTTAAGAGATCAACAAGTCATCGAGAAGATCTAACATTAGAATTAAAAAGATTGAAAAACAATACACTACAAACAGTCACCCAAACTTTTCTTGAATTCATTTCTAACAAGAAAGGATTATCTATATTTTCATTCAATTGCCAAAGTTTACATGCACATGTAACTGATCTAAAAAACGATGCTATTGTAAAAAATCAAATGTTTTACTTTTGTCAGAAACTCGTATGAAAAATGAAGAACCAATTCATATTCCAGATTTCAATTTTGTTGCAAGTTATAAAAGGCCTGAAGTTCCAGCAGCAGGAGTAGCTATTTATCAACATACACAAGATACATCACACATTGTCACTTCATACATGGACATCCACACTAAATTCACTAGAGGGATTGGTGTTAATGTTTCAGACATAGGCGAAATATGCGTTGCTCGTTGCAATTCTGAAAATGGACAATACATTTTAATGGTTGCTGTTTATATATCTCCTGAAAAATCTATGCAACAGATAGAACAATTTTTATTCGAAAATTTAATGATTTACACAAAAGAAGGTTCTGAATTACTCGAAAAAAAGATTTGGCGAAAAATTTGACGACATACCTATGATATTAAGCGGAGACTTTAATATTAACTTCGCAGATGACAAAAATTTATCATTAATTGAATTTTTGAATGAAACATTAGGTTTGACTATGTCTAATGATCGAAAAGTCAGTACAACAAAGTATAAAACGACTATCGATGCTGTTTTTATACGATATTTAGATAAATTTCAATCAAACATTTTTATTTCTTATTTCAGTTACCATAAACCTATTGTATCTTTTTTAGAATACAATGAAATGATTGAACGAACAGATAATCTAAGTATTGTCGAAATTAATGATGACAATGATGTAAATAATGAAAATAATGTTCAAACTTGAATTCATTGAAATTCGTGTAAATATAAATACTATGTATAATTAAGATAATTGTATATTAATTATTTTTTCAACCACTTTGTATTTATATTTTGTTCATGATTTGTTTAACCCATCATATGTAACTAATAAATAAAACATAAAAAATTTCATATAATTTTTGCATATAGTTTTAATTACTCTCAACTTAATAGTTCCGTTTTCACTTCTATCGGCAGTCCCACGACTGCTACTGTTTTTTTTCGACCACTTTTTCATTGTAAAAAAATTAATCACCTTAGTTACATGCACAATAAATAGAGCGTTACCTAGATAAAACCGAGTAAATACAAGCAAAACAGGAAATTGAATGATTAGAATCAGAAATTGAGAAATATTGCTAGCCAACCAGGAGACACATCCAGGCACAACTTAAGGCATGGGCCAGGGTCCAGGACCTCAGACTCGACGGGGTCTCGTCTCGTTCTCGACCAGGCCTCAATAAGATCATGGTCCAAAAAAGGTTTTTAATCATCAAATGTTATTCCCGGACATATTCTCCAAAAAACAAGAAATTTCGAACTATATGTTAACTGGTAACAATGTTAAGACTATTGTCGAACTCACTGGCTTACAAAAATGCAAGTTAAAGTCACAATTACACAGGGATTATTCTATAGCAATTTTAATATGGATTTCACTTCATGAGAGCAGCATCTACATATACATAACAAATGCCACGCAATGCTGAGTTAAAAACAAAGATTTCTTCGTTAATTTTACAGTTAACAGAATGCAGAAGTTCTTAGTATAATCGGCAAAAGGCTCTTATTAGTAGATTCCATCCACGCATTGAGCCATCGTGATAGTTTGCTGTAATGGCCTTCAACAACTGTGTTATTATGTTATGACCATCGTCTGTGTCTAGACCTAGGACTAGATGGCTTGTGCCTGGGTTTCTGAGATTGTGAATCCCATTAATTTTTGTACGAGTTACCGCATTGCATCTCAAACTTTCAATATTGGCGACCCAATATTCAATCACAATTTTCATCCCCCTCCATATAAACAACAATGCATTGAATTCAATAATACTATATTTTGACGCCAGGGCCTTAACCTCTCAAGTGCCATCAGCGTTTATATACTTTACACTGAACCGGTGCGTTCAATGCCCCGGACATATACATACGTCTTTCCGAAGTACGATCTTTTTGTGTACTATTATCCATAAAGTAATTCCGAAGGCTTTGGAATAGAATAAAAGAACCTTGACAAAGTGTGTTTAAGAAGTTTTTACTTATAACAGAGAGTTTCCTTTTAATTAGTCCTTTTCTTCCACTACTTCCAATACATCATATACGCACGCCTACGGATTGATTGATTGATTGAATATTAACGTCGCACTGTTCAGCTATACGAGGGCTTTTGGCGACGGACCACGTAATTTTGAACCATGGTCAAGTGACGTGGACGACACCTGAGCTGGCACCCCCTCTCCTAACTACCACACCACACCAACGGGACACGCCAACGGAGAGAACGAGGGCATTGGGGAGTGAATCACATAACTCTTAATCGGCAATTAAGGAATTATTTTTAAACCGTACAAATTACCAAGATAAGCGTTCATTTTTGTATATAATTTTATATACGACAAGCCCATGGGGCCACTGATAGCTAATAAACTTGTTCTTTACTTAGTATTGTTAAATTAATTATAAAATACATTGTGCAGTACTGGTACTTTTATAAGTGTATTGTATTAGTGTAAATGTTAATTCTATTTTGTATTTTGTCAAAATGTATGTTGTGTCTTTACTACACACTTTCAGTAAATTAATAATTTTTTTAAATAATATTTTGCTTTAGACTTTTTTATATGCTCGCGTCCCCCCGTAGAGTTATCATGCCCCCCCTAGGGGGCGCGCTCCACAGTTTGAGAAACTTTGGGTTACCGTTTGTTCTTCTCTATTCGACAACGTATGTTATACTGCCAGCTGAAAAGAGTCGCAAGTAAGGCCTACTTTTGCATAGGGCCCAGGGCCTCAAGAAGTCTTAAGACGTCACTGGGTACGTCAGTCGTAAGAAAAAACAAATCCAGTAATACAAAAAAAGATGATGTGAGCACTTCGATGTAGTGCTTCTCATACTTATTTACAAAAAGAGAAAGTATTTGAGACTATACGGGGACAAAAAACACTGTACCATTGGAGAGCACACCTTTACATTTTCCTCAATCGCCAAAGGCGATCTCTTGGCTTAGACACGATAGTTCTCAATTATCGCCAAATAACCGCACGGTCACCAAACCGTGACATCACCCACACTTCATCAAGCAACCGGTCGAGATTCCAAAAAATGGTCGCGTGCATCCCCCAGCGGACGTAACGCACAGACGATTTTTTTCCACCATCTCTTCCATTTATTATTTGCGACACAATGTTGCGATTTTTGAATTATTGAGCTCACGTTGGTAACTGGACAAAGAGCGCGGAAGACACCGTGGTCACGCAGTAGTGAGCACAGCGTTTTTTTTTTGTGCAGATTAAGTATCTCCCTTTCTAGCACCTGCAGGAGCAACACCCTGTGGAAGTATGATGAGGTGAAAAGCGTGCACGATGAAACGTTAGGAGTATGTGTCAACCGATGTGTACGAGAGGATAGATCGGAAATTGGATTTACACACGCTTAATATGATACGCACAACCATTTTATCAGAGTTTCCTGAGTTATAAGTGAAATGCATGCAAAATATGGAGGAGGGATTCTCTTTTTTTAGTGGTGTTGATCTGATAATTGCACTTAAAAATAATTCGATTATTTGTTAATGTATCAGAACAAACTTGATTGTTGAGTATCTTTAGTCACGAACATGGCCAAGGGCTCGTGAGCAGTGATATTAACTCCTTAACTGCCAATTAAAAGCTACGCAATTTGATCCCCAGTGCAACCATACTCCACATAGGCGAGCGTATGCAGTGTATTGTGGGGAAAAGAAAATGCACAGATAAGTAAATTTTCTCTGAAATATGTAAATCCTTCACAAACAGTATCGAGGTCATTTTATTGCATTCCAAAGCTTCCGAAATAGTTTTAATTGCCACAGTTCAAAGAAAAAATGGTGTTTTGGAAAGACGTATATATCCGTCCGGGACACTTAATGCACTGGTTGAGAGACGGATATGTACGCTGGTGGCAGTTAAGGAGTTGATGTTGTGGTTCAGGGTTCGAGTGTTTTTTATGCTATGCCCATTTCCAATCTTTCAGTCATAAGTCATTGACTGAAAGATTGAAGACATCCCCCCCAACAATACAGAACAGTAAAAAAAAAATCCCCCATTACAATACTATACAGAACAATAAAAAAAATCATCAAAGTCACAGTCAATATTTACAAAAATATGGTTTAAAATAACAGGGCGTATTTCTGCGGTGATTCTCAATCATGGGTGCGTCTTGGTCATAAAGTGGGTAGAGGTTTGAATCTTCCATTCCCATTCTACACAGGTAATTCTGCAAAAAGTCATGACCAGTACCAAGTATAAAACTGACTACATCAACTGTTCTAGACAAGGAACCAGAAATTCTTGTTGAAGCCTTATTCATCAAGTATTGTGTGTGTGTGTGTGACTCCATTAAAGAGTCTTAATCTAGACTAATGGGGACTGTGCCACTAAACCAACCACCTTGAAAAAGTTTGATTTAGATAACAATTTAGACGTCGTTGTCATTAATTAAACCTAGTTCAGAATTACGAGGCTCGTTGCCATTAATCCTTGTGCAGTTCTGGCCCAGTGATAGAAAATATTTCAACATTGGTGGGAAATTCAACATCAATAGATTGTTTAAGGATTTCATCTATTGATACTGATAATTTCTGAAGATAAAATAAATATAAATTAAATATTGATAAGCAATTTAGTTAGTTACTTACAACAGACAGGTAATGCAACTACGATATAGTTAGAGTGACATTTGGTTTTTTGTCACACGGCAATGGTTGAAAATTAGGCAATAGCTAATAACACTTTTAATCTTCCATTACTTTATATTTGCACCAATACTATAAGCCAGTAAAGCATTTCTATCTCTATACACCACAGTATTAAAAGTATTGGGTCGAATTAAAACAAAATGTTCTAGAAATCCATGAGAAAGACTGTATTACGTCACGGACTACAGACTACCTACAACTGCCCCAAAATAAATTTATTAGAGACTACACCAGGTAACTTCATGGTAAGAGATACAAAACTGAATCGCAATAAGATGATCTAATTTAATTCGTTGCTTATTAACGTTGACTAGAAGCAACAGGAAGGCTATTGATTAGAGATAACATAATTTTGAGCCAGTCAAGTGTCGAAGTTGACATCTCACTCAACTCAAATTAAAGAAAAAAACTTTTAATTGCTGACTGTAGAGAAATAATAAAAAACGAATTCAAAGTTATTGATTGTGATTTAATTACCAAATGTCTTTTTTATCCACTTAGTAAAAATTATATTGTATTAATTATACAGCTGGCCACCGTAAATGAAACATCCTGAAGGAAGCATGCAAAAAACAAGAAATTTACAGCATGCATTAGCGGAGGTGATAGATACAAATGATTAGAATTTCAGCGCAGACACACATCACGCGTGCCTGTGGTGCCACCTGAAAGCACTATTTAAGGTTAGGAGATTTCGACGATTTCAAGTTTAGTAATAGTGTTTTTCTTGTGGTTTTTCAAAAAAACAATCAGTTATGTCTCGTAGAAAACAGCGATCATTTTTTGATCAAGTATCCGAGTTCGACAGAGGAAGGATAGTGGCCTACCTAGAGAGAGAGATTGCGGATTATATTTCAGGGAAATCGGTAGTCGTGTTGGACGAAACCAAACAACTGTAATGCGGATGTGTGACCGTGGGATGCAGGAGGGTACGATGGACTAGACGTGGTCGATCGCATCCACCTCAGTGCACAACTTCACGTGAGGACAGGCAAATTGTGCGCATGGCAGTGACGGATCGCTCAGTCATAGCACATTGAATCTGTAAAGTATCATTCAGTGTCTGCGCATACCATTCGACGCCGTTTACAGAGGAGTGGTCTGTCCGCAAGACGTCCATTGCTTGGTCTACCCTTGACGCAGAACCACAGACGTCTCCGCCGCCAATGGGGCGATGAAAGAAGGTTGTGGGTGGTAGAATGGAATGAAGTTGTCTTTACTGGTGAGTCATGCATCTGTCTGCAACACCACGGTCGGATTCGAGTCTGGAGACACCGTGGAGAGGGGATGCTGAACAGCTGCGTCATGCAACGCCATACTGGTCCTGCAACGGGTATTATGGTATGGGGAGGTATTGGATATCACTCTCGCACTTCTCTAGTACGCATTGTCGGTACTTTAAACTGCCAGCGCTACATCTCTGAGGTGTTGGAACCAGTTGTCCTTCCTTACCTTCAGAGCTTGGCCAAAGCCATATTTCAACAGGATAATGCGTGACCGCACATGGCACGCATTGTCCAAAGGTTCTTCGTCAATCACGAGATTGAATTGCTTCCTTGCCCGGCTCGCTTTCTGAATCTTTCGCCGATAGAAAACATGTGGTCCATGGTTGCTCAACGATTGACCCAGATTACACTTCCAGCTACCACACCAGATCAACTTTGGCAACATGTGGAAGCTGCTTGCTCTGCTGTACCCCAAGAACACCTCCAAAGTCTCTTTGAATCAATGCCGAGGCGTGTGGCAGCCATGATCTCCATCAATGGAGGCTACTTTGGCTACTGATTCTGGCAGGAACCACATTTTACAGAAATCTATAAATTTAATCATTTGATACTTGATCAACATGTTATCTACAAAATAAATTTTGTTGTGCCATCTCTTGTCTTTCTCATACTTTGAAATATCAAGAGGGCTATTAGCGGGATGCCCAAAGGGACCGAGTGTACTCAAAAGGGCTTAGAGCTACAAACCGGACCCTTGAGAGGGCTATTGAAGACGGTACTTGTAATTTTGGATTACAGTGAGTGATGTGGATGACACCCGACGCTGGTAGCCCACCCTACAGTTTTACACATCGCAAATGCGAACACTCTGGACTCGACTCTGAGTTAGCATTCATTAGCCTTTCATCACAATTGGTCCTCACTAGCTCAAAACCATGACTCGTCAGAAGACTCTAAGACTGCAGCAACAAGTGTTCGTGGTCATGAACACGGGGTTATTTAAAAAGTAAACAAGTTGAAAAGTATGTTTCATAAATTATTCATACATAGCTTTAATAATCTTATGTATCAAATAAAGCAGTTAGATATGTAAAACGAGGTAAAAAAAATGCTGGATTTTTTTGTATAAATAGAAAATAACTCTTATTCATATATATATATATATATATATATATATATATATATATATATATATGTAGCTTAATTTATATAATATATATGTATATATATATATATATATAATATATATATGTAGCTTAATTTATATAATATATATGTATATATATATATATATATATATATATATATATATATATATATATATATAAATTAAGCTATTGATTAAAAATAAAAAAAACGCACAAAGAAAGTTTATAAGCTATATTTAAACAAGAATAATGCATCAAAAATAATTATATTTAAAAGTTTATGACGTTTTCACGAAAAGTATTAACAACCATCATTCATATTGCATGAAACCACACAATTCCTTTTAATGTTTTTAAGACACACCCAATAACTGATTTTTTTATTCAAACCATACTTTCCCATTAACGAACGCTCCCTTACACTTATTTATAACAAATCGTAACTCTATACTATTCATCAATTAAATTCCATTGTATTTTGTGTGTGAAAACAATTTTCTCACCAATTCAATATCACCTATCCATCACTAAATGCTATAAATATTGCCTTCTATTCCTAAGAACCCCCGAATTCTTTGCTAAAATCCCATAGTTTCATATCTTATCCATCAATCGTAACGTACCAACTATATTACTAACGAAAAAAGTACCTGTCACTACAGAAAAGACGTGGGAAAAAGTCACGTTGACCTCTGCAGGTCAATCTTACTTTTGCGTGACCACGACTTGTAACGGAAGTTCTTGGAGTAGCAAATTGGGGCAAATGCCTCCTTTGATATCAATTTATAGAAAACGAGTGGATTGTGTAATGACTGATTACTGTCATGTCCAAAAATCATGTAGGGATTCAATTAGAGTCGTTGACAAAGGCTTCGATTCTTTCTACTGCAACAATAACTTAAGGTTATGAAAAAAAAAATTAAAATTGATAAGGGGGAAAGGTCCTTTAACGGTAACAAGCATACTTTTCTAATTTGTTTTAGATTTATTTTTGATTTTGATGAAGGCATATTTAGTTGAATGGTAAATGATAGTGAATGCAATTGACTTTTTTCAAACCATTACAAATTGAAAAACTGTGTGTGCGCTACCTTTTTTCAGCTACAGTATTCCACTTTAACTCTTTGAGGGGCAATGGTTTCATAGTGAAACCACATATTTAAATTCTTTCATGAATAAAAATTAGAGGAATTTAATAAGAATTAGCCGCGAGTGGTTATGAATTTTCCCTATAAATAAGATTGACGGGTAGTAGCATTACAAAATTAAACATTTTGCGTTTATGAAATACGACGGATCTTTTGAACGTTATTAAGAACTTTGCATTTTAAGTTTTTAAGGCTGTTTTCGGTTAATGTTAAAGAACAGGACCTGAATTTGGAACATTTTTTCAGATATAAAGAAATGAAAAATTAATATGATATTCTGGCTTCAGTATCCTTTAGAGAGCAGCAGTTTTTATCATACTTCCGATTTTTAAACGAGTTGATTCATTTTTTCTGGTATAAAATGTGTTTCGCATTTTTTATCCTATACCGTAATGTTGCCTTCACATATTAAAACAAAAAAAGAAAGTATTCACGGAATATTTTAAAATTTTTAAAAACACTGTATTGTTAACAGAGGTATGAGTTATAATATATTGCAAATTTCCATGGCTATTGGGTCATTTCTCCGTCTGAAAATGTGCTTCGCGTTTAATTAGAGCTCTTGTACTTTTATCGAAGACAGCCTTAAGAAGCTTAAAAAAACGAAACTTACAGAAAATATCTAGCAAAACTTATTGCTCGGGTCTTTAATTACTTTAAAAAACGGTCATCGATCGAGCCGTATTGTGAGATTGTAAGTCGTACCTATTTATTTGTTTCAAATTACCTTTTGTACGAGTACTTAACATTGAATGTTACCTACTGTGCCTATTTTTAAGGATCAAATGTAAGGCTTACTCTTGCACAGGGAACCTGGGCTCAGGAAAGCTTAAAAGTTTTGGGGCCCAAGGCCTCAAACAGTTTTAAAACGTTTCTGATCATGGTCACGGACTCGTTGCTGGCGTGTCACAGGTTCGAACGTACTGCCGCTGAAGACCCGCCGCGTAGGGGATGTCACTGCGATTTTCATATGTCAAGACTCAAACGTCCTCCCGTTGATGCGAGGGCCATGGTAGCCTAATGATCAATGTCACGGACTCGTGACCAACATGTCATGAGTTTCAGCCTTGTGCCGCTGAAAACCGTCTGTGTAGATAGACTGATGCACGTTAAATCTGTCGATTGATTGATTGATTTAATATTAACGTCACACTGTTCAGCTGCATGAGGGCTTTTGGCGATGGACCACGTAATTTTGAACCATGGTCAAGTGACGTCAAATCTGTCGATGCTGAAGTTATTGAAGTGCAGAGGGGTGCCAGCTCAGGTGTTATCCTCATCACTTGAATGTGGTTCAAAATCAATCCATCCGTCGCCAATAACCTTCGTGTAGCTTTATATTCCTCCTCCTCAGTGACACGACAGCCCAGGTTGGGCCTTGGCCTTCTCAAGAAGCCTTTTCCAGTCCATCCTTCTTCCTGCCAGTGTTCTCCAATTCCTAGTTCTTAAAACTAGGAGGTCTTTTTTTAGGTCATCAATCCATCTGAGATTTGGCCTGCCCTTTCTTAGTGTGCCAATTGGTTGAGCATTGAAGTCTTTTTTAGTGGGTGCGGTCTTCATTCTTCTGATAACGTGACCTGGCCATTTAGTTCATTGTATTTTGATGAAGTTAACATTGTCAGATTCTTTATATGATTGATAGAGCTCTAAATTTGATCTTCTTCTCCATGCTCCATTTTCCTGAATTCCTCCAAAAATAAATCTTAAAATCTTTCTTTTGTAGATACTTATCATGTTCTCATCTGTTCGAGACGGGGACCAAGTTTCACATCCAAAAGTTAATACTTATCTTAAAAACCTTTTATACAATAAAACCTTTGTTTTTCTTTGGGTTAAAAAAATTTCATATATTTTCGTATACCATTAAAACATATGTAAGCCGTAGTAATTCTCTCCTAGACCTCAGCAGCACAATCGTTTCAGCTGTTAATTTCTCAACCTAAATAAATGAAAATGTCAACAACTCTTCAAAACTACACTCTTCAATTTTAAAATTGGTATTGTTAAAACATGATTTAGTGCAAGGCATGTACTTGGTCTTATTCTGATTGAATTTCAGTCCCATCCAGAGAGCTTTTTCTAAAGATAAGAAGGCCTGTCTGTGGCTAAACTATGGGTCATTAGGGGCACCTGGACGCTCTCTCTCACACACACAACGACTACTTAATAGAAATTCACCAATCCGTGATTTTGCGATTAGGACCTCTCTCATTTATTGCGCTTCATAAAGACTTCACCATTTTAGGAAATTTCAATGTCTTGTAACTTAATGTAATCTTTAAAGGATTAAACAGAAAAAATAAGCATGCTTATAACTAAAAACTGTTTCCCAGATGAAAAAAAATACCAGTTTTGAACAAATGAATTTTTTAATTTGAACATTTTCCTTTCTGAAATGTTACGAAAAGATATCTTAGACACCGTAAACTTAGACTGATTCGTTATTTCAGCGCAATTAAGTCTATTTTCGTCGTAAATCAAAGACCCTGAACCTAACTCGGGCAGTTTTTCCGACAAATAATATCCTATTTTCATGTAAATTCGTTCCATTTTAACTTATGCATCTATTTACAGTCTAAAAATAATCCATATAAAGCAATTTTTCGCTTTTACCATTTTAAAGAAAAGATTTGTTTAGCATAATGGTATTAAATTGAAGTACCTGTATAAAACATTTCATATTAGATTTAGTCGGGAACGAAAAGTATACGTATACATAAACAACAAAAATCTAACAATAGGATAGTGAAGTCTGAACATAATATTAATGAAGAGTTTTTAAATCAGTTTTTAAGGTATCCGATCACGTTGAAAATTACCGAATTCGGACAAGACCGATATTTTTTTTTCTATTTTATTTAATACATTTATATAATTTGGCTTTACAAAACATACTTTGTTTTGATTCTATGCTTCTAAGAAGCCAAGTTACAATCAATTTTATTAAGTTAGAAAAACCTGAAGTGGGTCTTTCATCTCCCAGAAGTGGGCATTTAAATTGTTCGAAATCTATCATGGCGAGTCTGATCACACAAAATATTACAAATGTATTTCCATAAAACTTTTTGCACCTGATATTTATGCTATTTTCTAGAGAATGTATAAAATATTTCTTATAGTATGAATATTATTTGAGTTAGGGCATGTTATTTAAATAATGATCTCATAAAGGTGTTATTTTTCTTATAACGTTTGCTCAATCATCTCTAAAAGTTTCAAATTTTAATAAAACATTAAAATTTTAGTACATTCTCTAGATAAATGCCTCTAGATTGTTTTGGTAATTCTTTTACTTATATAAGTTTATTACTTTTTTCTCTAATTGCTTTGAAGTTTTACAAAAATATTGCTAAAATTTCACATATAATTGTGATTTTTATGAAATTCCGGCAATTTATTTTAAATATTGTTGATTAAATATTAGTATTTATTGGTATTGAATCCTAAAAAGTCTTTATATGTTTAAATATGTTATTTTGTCAAAAATTACTCTGAACGTGTTCGGATACCTTAAGGAAATCCGAAAAAAAGTGTTCATGCTTCAAGTTCCATTTCTGAATATCACGTAAATGTAATCAAGTGCAAGCAATAACGAAGGATTTTCTGGAATAACTTTTACAAGGAAAAGTTGAGGATAGCAAAAGCTAGTCATTCTGAATTTATAGATAGAATATGAATTCTATGAAATTTCTACAAACCTATGTTAAAAAGGCTTTACTCTTGTACAGACTTCCATTGTGTACATTTTAACACTTCAAGCAATTTTACTAAGCTTGTTATATACACACTTATTAAACACACACACAATAATTATATTAAACTAATTAATTTTAATAGGACTAGGAGAGGTACCTATGTCCGCCTAATGGCAGACCAACCCCCATTGTAAAAATATACAGCTTAAATTATGCATAATTCAGCAACGGATCTGCACGAGAAAAACTGAAATTCGTAAATTGAGAACCGTGTTCACTCTTCGGATAAACTCTAACATCAACATTGATGTCTATAGAACCGTCTTTCGTCGAAATGATTGCAGGTAATTCAATGCATAATCTCTAGGATGATCTTTATAGCTTGCTTAAAACCACAGACAAAGAAACAGATTATTTTGAATTTCATACAAAAAAAAAGCTCTGTATTTTTTACAAGCTTTTATTTAACTTGCAATGTAAAATTTTCGGATGGAATTTTGCAACTCAGTTTTGAAGGTCATGTATTCAACCGATTAAGCTGAAATTTTGTATACACGTTTAGTTTGGATGACAATGCATGTTTTGACAATTTATATTCCGATATGGTAATTAGGTAAAAATATATTAATTAAAGTAATTTGATCGGGCGGAATCTTGCAACTCAATTTTGAAGCCCATGTCTTCCTCCAATTGAGCTGAAATTTTGTATACACATTTAGTTTGGATGACAATGCATGTTTTGATTATTTATATTGCGATATTGCAAACAGTTAAAAAGATATTAATTAAAAACCTTTTTTCCTTATTAGCTTTTTATTCTGCCTAGTATTTTATCGGATTGAGCTTAAAGAAGTTTCGATTTTTCGTCCTTTTTTAAAAAACCGTCTTATTCTTTCTATCAAACTGAGACAAAAAATAATTACATAATCGGAAAGATTATTTTCTTCGTCCCTAAACTGTTTAATTCTTTTTTTAAAAATAATGATATTTTCTATTTTTTGCGATTTTTTTTTAAAATGCATTTTCATGAAAATTATTTCTTAATCGTTCCGTATGATTTTTTTTTGTTTTAATGAATCGATATTCTACACTAAAAAAGTGAACGCTTTTCTCTTTTAGAATCAGTCATTTAAAAAATTAAATACCAAAAACAATTTTTTTCTACGATTTTTCAAAAATTACTCAAACTTTTAATAAAGCATTTAAAAACTTCGTTATTTTTAGAGCTATTTCACGGAACTTTTCTTTCATTTATAGAATAGTATTATTCAAATTTTGCACAAAGATTTAAAAAATTGGTTAAAAATTACGGATTTAAAAAAAAACTGTTTTTCGTTTTTAATATAGTATTATTGTAAATGTAGAGAAAAAAGAATGAGAGACTTTTAATATTTTGATTAATTTTGCTTTGTCCAATGTTGTTTGGTCTTACAGTGTTTACCCTCCCCCCATTAACCTCTTGTTGCGTCCCGAGCGAAATATCTATCATATGTACGTGGCCCGGCGGGAAAAAAGATTAAGTACCCTGAGCTAGCCAGCTCAAAATTAACCGGCAAACCAACTTTCAACAATGATGCCTTGAATGAGATGAACAGACTCAGGAACCTGATCAGCGATAACTAAAAGTAAAAAAAAAAACTTTTTAAAAACAAGCTTTTTTATTTATATGCTCTAAAAAGAATAAAACATTTTTTTTTAATTTTTTTTTTGCTGTCAATTTATAATGTCATTACACAATTTATGATACAAAAGCTTGTAATATTTACCTGCGTAGATAAGCAAGCAAATTAAATAACTTGATCTAATTGATTTTAATTTTTAAAATTTTCAAGCGAAGTAAATAAGTGTACGTAAATCTCGCGACAAGCTTTGATGTCATAAATTGTGTAATGACGTTATAAGTTGATAGCAAAAATATTTTTTTAAAAAATGTTTATTTTATTCTTTTTTAGAGCATTTAAATAAAAGCTTGTTTTTAAAAAGTTTTTTTTTTACTTTTAATTTATTTGCATATACATTTTTATTCAACATTGGTTGTAAAATTTGCAATACATCACGTTTAGCTATTTTTGCACGTTCATGCAAAGCCACACCATCATCACAAATGTAAATTTGCCCAAACAGTGGTTTTGCTCCAATTTATAAAAATATATAGTTATTCTTAACTGTACCTAATGGATAGATAAATTTATTACAGCTTCAAGAAAAACTTTTTTTTATATTCAGAGAGAGATACATTTTTATGCATGTTCTTAACGAGTAATGAAAATAGTGCGAAAGATTCAACTCCCCAGCACATGTGTCCGTGGTTGCCTAGTGGTCACGGTCGTGGCCGGCGTGAGTGCCATTGAAGACCCGTGTATAAAGGAGTTTAGTCACTATTTGAAAGACGTATTTAACTGTAGCAGCATAGGTTATTTATAAGACAATGCTATAGAATGTTGTACATTTCAGAGAAGGATAAATTACAGAGATTTCTTATTTTTATTTTTAGGAAAGCATCAACAAACGCTTAGTGTTGACGTGTTTGAATTGTAACTCATTGATATATTTGAAAAAAATTTCAAAATACTTAATTACTAGCTGCTTAATTTAATTTTGCTTCACATAGGTTAGCTTTAAGTAGGCTACGCAGTAGGCTGTTGGTGATACGCCTTGACATCCAGAATCCATCAGACGAGTGCGATATTTGTTCCAATATATCACTAAGAATCTTAAATCATGACGCAGGAAAGAGGATTTAAATTTTAGAGTTGAAAAATGTATTTAAATTTTAAAATGTAGTAATCCTTGTAAAAACTATTATGAATGATGTACAAACAAGTAACCTGTAGCGGCGCTTCCTTCTGCAATTCGCAAACAACAAAGGACAGGAATAAAAGCCCTTAACGACTGGCCTGAATAGGGATTCCTTTCGTATCAGTCGTCTAAGGCATGCACGGGGAAACTGTGGATCAGTAGTTTGGTGATTTAAAAGAAATACATCTGCCAGCTTGTCGCCGAAGTGATTCCCCAGGAATTGAATACTAGATGGCAGCAGAGTCTAACAATACTAGTTGATTATGCATTCATTCCATAGAGAGTCTAAGACCTTCTCAATAAGTCACTACTAGTGATTCACAACTGCAACGGCATACGCGTCAACTACACCCACCATCTCAACAAGAGATTGCCCACAACATCAATGGAAAAACGTTCCAACGACTCTCAAACCTATTAGAGATGTATAACAATTGTAGAAATTGGCTGGAAAAATAATCTTTTCTTAGTATCGTACAGAAAGCCAAACGGAAAAAACAAGTTCCTTCTCTAGGAATGGGGTATGCAGCGGCGCCTCCTTCTACAAGTAGCAAACCCCAAAGGACCGGAATAAAAGCCCTTAACGCCTATCCCGAAAATAGATTCCTTCTGTCTTTGTCGTCTAAGGCATGTCCGTCATATTTGCAGATCGGTATGTCGTTGGATCAAATAAACACCCCCACCAAAATCAACAGCTTGTTGCCGAAAACTTAAATAGAAACGTATATATGCAGGGTTAGCATAAAAAGTTCATATGTTTTAAAAAGGTTATGTTTTAAAAAATATTACACAAACACACATGAAAGATAAATAAAAAGAGAGCCTTGAACTCTCCAAGTTTATACACCTTCTGCATTTGTTCAATACGTGCCTATTTGGTGTCGCAACACACGTCCAGACGATAACGAAGCTTATTCCATGCATTTTGCCGCATAGTCCTGTCAATTGTCTGCACTGCAGCATTGATGCATTATTTGAGCTCGACTAAAAAACAAAGTAAACTACCTTAAATAGGTTCTTAACATACCCCCAAAGAAAGAAGTTGCATGACGTTAAATCTAGGGATCTGGGAGGCAGAGGTCCAGGAATGCTTCCATTCTGGGATTGAAAAGATAATGAATTCGGGCAACCCCCTGAAATACTCAATATATTTGTAGAGGGTGTATAACCTTGGTGAATTTGTGGTTCTTTTGGTATAGCTTTAATGAGCCTACGAATACTTTTGAAAATATAACCCTTTCAAGACTAATGAATCATTTATCCTAAACCTGTATTATAAATCCGGGATAATAAAATCAGAAAGCATGTGGTAATGAATCAAAAGTAAATTTCCAAATTATAACTAATATAAAGAAACTAGGCGTTGGCTATATTCCAATTAAGTGGTTGATTTGCATGCAATTAAGTTATTATAGCTGTCAACTGTAAATTTTTAAAATTAAACTTTCTCAAGGACAAAAGTAAGAACGCTCTTGTTGAAATCAAAATTTAATTATATGTGACAAATGTAATTTCTGTCATTATCATCTAATTTAAAATAAAACTATAAAAATTGACTTTATATTTTTCAGAATTTAAAGAGTTAAAATCAGAAATGTCAATTTGAAGTATTGATATTATGTGCACGGAAAATTCTTTGTCCGTTCTGATTACAAGTTTCAACAAGTACGCGCATATTCATTTTTCACATATTTGTCTCTGTCTTTCCACCCTTCCAAAACTTGAGAGGACTTTTTGTTGCCTGGTTTTCTTGGATTTCGATTTTTATTACTAAGGTCTTTGTTGGGGCATTCGAATCGAATTAATATCGAGTTTTCAACATTCGAAGTGAAAGAGTATTTAAAAATTCACAATATTCATATCAAATTAGTATCAAACCATATCATCCATGATCAATTGGCTAAGTTCATACGACGTCATAGTCACATGATAAATGCAATAACGTATTTCTAGCCAATCAATTCTGTCTTCTCGCTGTTGCCAATTTTTTTAAAAATTTCTATCTTAAAAGGTATATTTTAGTTAATAATGCACAAAAATGCGCTTGGTTTAAAAACACCATGTAATAAAAGATTTTTTTTTTATTTTGAAAAACTGAATATTTTTAATATTTGTACATGTTACCCACAATTATCAGATCTGAAACTGTATCTTGACTTTAAGAGTACAAGAAGACGTACAAATCTAAAGTCAGCTTTGAATTCAATGGAGACCACTAACATGTACCGTCACATACCACGTATCATGTGACCGTCATAAATCTAGATCATTGAACCCATTTAGACCGAGACTCCAACTGAAAATAAAGTTAAGTGTGGGGTGCCTGTTATGGTATCGACTTCGTCGACTGACACTGGCTCAAAATTACGAGGTGAAGTTAGCAGACCTTGCGTAGGGTAGCCGGAAAACATTCAAAAATAAATAAAATAAGTTTGAAACATTTCCAAACCTATTATTTTTTAATTCTTCTAATGACACAACAGCTCTAGGTCGGCCAAGGACTTCCCAAGAATACCTCTTCCATTCTGACCTCCACTTAGCAATAGTTCTCCAATGGTTTACTCTTAAACTTTAAAATCCTCCTCCACACAATCAACCCATCTCAATTAAGGTCTACCCCTTAGTTCTAGTTCCAATAGGTTTGTAGTTAAAATTCTGAACGTTAAAAACGAGGGGTCCATATGGCAGATGTAGCCTGCAAACCTCGAACGACCAATCTTGATGGATATCTTGACATATTCTTCCTTAAATAACTTGTAAATTTTTAATTAAACTCAAACTTTAAATAAACTCAATTCTATACATTTTTTTACAAACTGGCTTTCTTCAGCGAAAAAAAATTGTACTGACATTGGAGAGGATATATAAACAGACTTAATTTCTTCCCGTCTTTCCTATTATATCAGAAATAAAACCCAAGGTAAAATCCACCAAAAACTCTTCTAAGTAATGACTGAATAAAAAAAATCAAATCTTGGCACACCCACTTTTCTCAATGACAATCTTTACAAGCATTTCGATTTCACATTAATCAATCTATCCAATCGCAATCAAAGATCATGGTCACATGTCAAGAGTTAGGAGAAAAATAGCTGCTCATTGTTATTTAACACGATTAATTAATACCAAAAGCTAATTTTGGCGATAGATGTTTATGCAACAAAAATTGGCGTTCACTCCGCCAAGTTGGCACTTTTTTTATTTCGCTTCATACCGATAAACATCTATATGCTTTCATCATAAATCATTATCTGAGATAATACAATAGTAATGCCGCTAGATATGTAAATCGGAAACTTAATAACAGGTTTAGTTGCTTTCTTAGTTATTTAATAGAGGGAGAGGAGTTGTAACGCCAAATTTGGCCTTCACATTACGTACGGAAGATATATTGTTGAAGCGGTGCGTAAATTTAAGAAATGTGTTTTAACGATCGTGTTGTAGTGTTATTTACATATGCTGCTGAGAGTTGTAGCTGTTAATCATCGACTAGTTTCCACATTATATAACCTTTTGTGTTAAAAGGTCCCATAACTATTACTTTAAAACAGTTCGAGTGAATTTAATAGCAGGGTTGAATAGAAATTACATAGTTGAGGAAACAAATACAAGGATAGAACAAGCGATATAACAAAAAAATGTAAGTTTAAAGACTGTTTTTAAAATTGTTTGCATAATAATTTGTAACATTTTTAAAGGTATGCGTGCGTATGTAATCAATATTCCGTGAGAAACGTGTAGGTGTTCTGAAGAATGTTACATTGAAATTAAGATATCCGATTACCTTCGGAACTGGGATTTTAAAAAAGCGCATAAATGGATAATTTTCATGATATTTAGTGTCACTTAGATTAGAACATATGTATAAAATTATTTTAAGGACATTATGATAAAAAAAATTATTTAAATACAATATTTTGGCAAAAAAATTAACTCAGAATAAACTTTTTCAAAACATTCTCCTTCTATAAAAAATGCTTCCATAATAATATTTTGTGTATATTATGTAATGACTTCTCTAGAGAGTCTGAACTAGGATTTTTGAAAAATTCACATTATGTTCAGAGCTACCACCAATTGAAATAGTTATCAGTGTTTTTTTTTTTTCTTTAAATTTTTTTCCTGTGTTGTAGTAAAATATGGATAAATCCACTTCTAACTCTAGTTGGGCCTCTGTACAGAGGTCTGAGCTATATACAGGCAAAGTATTATTATAATAGAATAATTTTCCATAAAAGGGGAATATTTTGAAAATTGGTCATCCTATGTTCATTTTTTTGTCAAAATATTCCACTTAAATTATTTTTTATTCTAATAACTTTCTTAAAACAATTTTATATACATTTTCTAATCTAAGTGACACTAAATATCATAAATATTATCCATTTATACGCTTTTGTAAAATCACGGTTCCGAACGTAGTCGAATACCTTAAATCCTTTTTAAAATTGATTGTTTGAATGCACCATTTTAAGTACTATACACATATAAAAAATAAAAGGACTTTGCAATTTCTTTTTCCAAGGTTTGGCAACAGTGCTAGTATCCAGCGCTGAAAAAGAGGTTGTTGGCAACACTTCTATGCAACGTGTTACTCGTCTTTCTTCGTAGTCGTTGGAGTGTATGAGACCGTTCAACATGGCAGCTCCATTGTTGATCTGCTCCAAGAAGGAAAGAAGGGCAGTGATTCGTTTTTTGTTTGAGGAAGATGTGATACCTGCGCTGAATACTAGCTATCCCTTTCATCACTATGTCCTCAACGACGACGGTCTTCAGTAATTAACGTCGATAGACTGCCCGAATATTCGTCGTCACATAAAGAAGTTCTTCCCTGTTTGAAGCTCTCTATACATTCGCAGATCTTATTTCGCGATAAACAGCTGTCACCCTCTTGAGACGAATAATTTCTATAGGTTTCACACCTTCCGCAAACAAAAAGCGAATCACTGTCCTACTTGATGAAGATCGACAATGGAGTTGCAATGTTGAACGATCTGCTACACCCCCAACGACTACGACGAAAGACGAATGACACGTTGTGTAAAAGTGTTGCCGACTGTCCGTCATTCAGCGTTGGATACTAGCACTGTTGCCAAACCTTAGAAAGAGAAATTGCACATCTCTTTACTTTTTGACTTTCCCTTATGTATGTCGCAGCAGGGAAACGATGAAATTAGAGCTTTCGTCAAATCCCTAAAGAAAATGATCAATTCACGCAAGATGTTAAAATAACGTCTCTTTGATGTTTTTTCCCTGTTGTAAGTAAGTGAATTAGTTAAATTCCCGAACTGTTTTAGTGAAATGATGAAATAAAAAAAATATGCCAATTTTTTGGTGCTAGGGAACTGATATTTGGGGGATCGTAATAACTTTTGTTATGGTTAGGATCTGCTGGAACGCATCCCCCCGCCGGTGCATTCCCACCCCCTCTACAGCTTATTGGCCAATATCTCGACACCCTAGTTTCTCATTTCATTCGGACCTGGCTCATTCAATCCCTCTCTAACTTCTCTTCAAGATTTTATAATTTCATGCTCATAGAACTATTCCTTACAGTTCTTAATTGTGTGTTTTAAACTTTTTTTAATTTTTAAAATGTATTTAAATCCACAATATCTTGGCTCCTGTTTGAGACTCGGACTTGAGATTTGAACCAACTGTTCCACTCGTTGAGACCCATCCAGTCATACTTGACTCCCATTGGGTAGGCATGGGGTGGGCTTAAGCATTGAAATATCATGCTCCCATGTTAATCCTATAGGGTCTGAAAAAATCCCCCCCTATGGAGTTTAGCTTTGGATTTGATTTTTGGAGGTCAGCCATACTTTCGTGTATGCGCGAGCTGTACGTAGAATTGCCCCCCCGTGCTCCCCCTACAGGGCTTCCCCATTAATAACTCGACTCCTATGCTATCTTGGTCGACCACACCGACTGAAATCGATTGTTCTCCCTATGAGCTTTATAAATACGTAATTTTATCCTTATAGCCCATTCCTTCCCCTCCCCAAACACATTTCACGTTTTTAAAAAAAATTAAAATTTTTAAATTCCCCATAGCTCCGAGGATTTTTGACCTGTATGATTCCGAAGTACCAGGTCTCAACCTCCCATATGTCCCCCCGTCCCCCTGAACAGCATTTTGTCAATGCAAATCCTGACTAGCTCATTTCATCGTTTCACTGAAACAGTTCAGAGTTTGATAAAATCACTTACTTTCCTCATAGAAATGACATTGAAGAGACGTTATTTTAAAATACTGTCAAAATGCTGTCCAGGGGGGAGACACCTGGGAGGTCGTCATTGTACTTCGGAACCATACAGGTCAAAAATCCTCGTAGCTATGAGGAATTTTAAAATTTTTTAAATTGTTTAAAAATGTGAAACGAGGGGAAGGAATAGGGCTATTGGGATAAAATTACACATTTGAAGAGCTCATAGGGAGAACAATCGAATCCAGCCGGTGCGGTCGATCAAGGTAGCAAAGGATTCGAGTTATTAATGGGGAAGCCCTGTAGGGGGGGAGCACCGGAGGGGGCCAATTCCACGAAAAGCTCGCGTATACAGGAAAATAAGGCGAATCTCGAAAAATAAAGTCCCAAACTCAACTCCTTAGGGAGAGTGAAATTTTTTCAGACCCCATAGGATTAACATGGGAGCATGATATTTTAGAGCTTAAGCCCTCCCCATGCCTACCCAATGGGATTCAAGTATATGACTGGATGTGTCTCGACGACTGGAACTGTTGGTTCTCAAATCTCAAGTCCGAGACACAAACAGAAGATTGTAGATTTAAATGAATTTTTAAATTTTTAAAAAGTTTAAACAATTAAAAACTATGTAAGGAATAGCCCTATGAGTACGAAATTATAAAAACCAGAAGATCAGCTAAATAAGGATTGAATGAACCAGATCTGAATGGACTGTAAGGCACGGGTGTCGAGATATTTGCCCAAAGGCTGTAGAGGGGGTGGGAATGCACTGGGGGGATGCGTTCCAGCAGATCCTAACCATAACAAAAGTTATTGCGATCTCCCAAATATCAGTCCTCTAGCAACAAAACAGTAGCATATTTTTTTATTTCATCATTTCACTAAAACAGTTCCCCCGGGGATTTAACTAATTCACTTACTTTTACAACAGGGAAAAGACATCAAAGAGACGTTATTTTAACATCTAGCGTGAATTGATCATCCCCTTTAGGGATTTGACAAAAGCATTAATTTCATCGTTTCCTTGCGACATATATACACACAGTCATAAAAGTCTGCACACACTCAGCGAAATAAAATTATTAATGAAAGTAGAAAAAAATTATTTTATACTTGAAGTTTATAATGAGTGCAACAATATTTTATAGCAAATCAAATTCATGCCACTCTAAACCAGAGAAATATGTTGATATCAGACACCACAAAAATCTACATAAAGATACAGGATGAGGAGATTTTGATCCTTTCTATATGAAAGAAGTCCTAATTTCGAGCAATGTATAGTAAGAATTTATTATTCTGCTTGTTTGTCAGTGGTTTCTGAAAACAATTTCTCTTGAGATGCCAACTGGAAAGGAAATGCCTCTAGATTTTTTAAAAAAAATAGTATGTTAGCGAGACAACGACAAATCGTACGATGAAATCTCGAAAATAATCAAGAAAAGCTGTGCAAAAGTTCAAAGAGTTATTACAAGTTATAATTCAAGAGGTCACACCTTTAATAAACCATGAAGTGGTCAGCTCAGGATTTTAAGTGATCGAGATGGTCACTCTATTCTAAAGGAGGTTAAGAAAAATGTACCACTTTTGGCTTTAAAACTAACGGAAAATTTTGCATTACATTCAACAAAACTCTGTGGTAAGACAGTTCATAGAACTATCCGGCCTAAAAGATATGATAGAATTCTTTGTAGAAAACTACTAATCAGCAGAATCAATCGTCAGAAAAAATTATAATTTGCAGAGTAGAATTTTCAGAAAGACGATGACTATTACTTACTTATTACTTACGGATGAGAAAGATTATAACAACGGTTATGGAAAAGTATAGAGAAGGAAGAAAAAACTGAAATGTGTGGAATACGAAGACATGATGTCTACAGTGAAGAGCGGTTGTGATTGTGTAATGGTTTGGGGATCAATGTCATCGTCTGGATGTAAAAATTTCTTGTTTATTGAAGATATCATAGATCAGTTACAGTACCTGAAGATATTACCAGATAGTATGTTACAATCTGGGGACATCTTGGGGCTAGGCAAAGAATGGGTCTTCCCCAACAAGACAGCGACCCAAAACATATAGCACACGTTGTGACGGAATGGCTCTTGTACAACGTACCTCGGTAGCTACATTTACCTCCTCAGTCACTTAACTTGAGTCTCGTTGAACATTTATGAGATGAACCTGAGAGTAAAATAAGAACATTTTGCATTCCTGACAGATATTCTTTAAAAAAATGCACTGTTCAATAGTGCTGGTTTAAGTTAATTTCGAACCCTGGGCGCAGAAGATCTATGGGTCCCCTTGGCACTGGCGGATCGAAACTGATAACCAGAAAATCTGGATAAGTCCAGCTTATCCGTGACCCTGGGCACCCAATGGATAAACCTGTACTGTTGTCCAGGGGCGTGGTCCCAAATAACTCATAACATCATAAGAAAACTTGTTTTATCGAAGCCCAGATTAAAGGCAGTTATTTCCTTGAAAGATGGGTTCAACAAATTATTAATTTTATTATTTGTTCATCATTAGGGGCGCAATGTATTGATGCGCTTTTGTGCTCTATTCAAAAAATTTTGACGTACCAATTTCCATAGTGATTTATTTGTCCGGCACTTTGAGTTCTCTTGTTTTTTACCAGAAAGTTTTTGTCTTTACCTAACAATTGATAAATATGACTTCTGTTACATAACTAATTGTTGCATTTTTTATTTAACGTAATGTTCATTGATGTATGTGGATTTTGTTGTAATTGCGCATACTAGTTAGTAAAACTAGATGTGCAATAGGCAATTTTAATGGTTATATTTCAATCATATTTAGACAATTTTGGTTATTATTTGACATGCTAAAACAAAGTTTTGGGTACTGATTGACCACTTTGGCAACATTGTAAAATAAAAAGTTAAACTATATACCTTAAGGGTTATCAAAAACTAAACATTGTAAGTTCTAACTAAAAAGAAAATTTGCTAGATTAAAATCATTATCTAATGGAAAAATAGCCTAATTTGTTATGCAACCTTTACTCTTCTTTTTACCCAAAATACATGTATTTTATGTTTAACTTTAACTAGAATTTTTTTATTGAATTTTTTATAATCTTTTGTTCGTAAGTAAATGAATTATAGGAGTTTTTAAAACCTTTTAATCATCATAATCTAAACTGCATAAGTATTTTTTGTTTGTTTGAAAAACATAGAATTAACTATAAAATAAGTTGTTTACGAAGGGTTTCGTTTCATACCAAGTCAATGATGCAATTATCTTTGTGAGCCCCTTTATGCCTAACTTTAAGTAAGCAGACTCCTAACTGAACATAACTGTGTTGTGCCAGGAAATCATACAATCAATCAACCTAATTGTACAATATAATTGAAAAATGTGCTAGTAGGCTCAACTTCAAGAATCAAAAGTGGAATATTGAAAAGAAATGTAAGATAAAAGTTAAAAATTACAAAAAAAATAGGCTGAAAATTTATGTTTGTCATTGTATTTTTTGAAGACAGTTCAACTGTACAACTGTTTACCACTGCCACTCCTAGAGAGAGAGAGAAAGTATATATATACTGTCTGGTGTTCCATCCACGTGTGAGAAATATAGGCCTAATTTTTCAACTTGGCTTGGTATTTTCTATTATCAAAAATTTCTACTGTACGGCAAAGGTTGGTCCTTAAAGCATTGCTTAACCTTAATTTCGCTAGCCTAATTCAGTGACAGCTTTATAAATTATAATAAATCTCCATCTTAGTCTAAAGACTCTTTTATATCTTCAATTTTAATAGCTCAAAATCTCTGTTTCCTGTTTTATCTGTTTTTATCCAGTTTTAGTACAATATTTTTTTGCACTATTTATTTTCTTGATATGTTTCTTAAAATCCAATTTCTTTTTTTTAGTCTTGTGGGAAGTACAATCTCATATATATATATATATATACAAATAGCTATAAAACCTAAGTATAACTAGTCAAGATAGTAGAAAATATTAGCCACAGAAGTACAATAGCAAAACTCCTGGCCTTAGGAACCAAGATTGCAAGTTTAAACAAAGTTTTGGGGCTAGCCAACCTTCACCCCAGCAATTTGCCTATACTCCGAGACATATGGGAAGGAAGGAATAATATTAGGAGAAATTTAAACATTACAAATGAAATATTCTATACTATTAAAACATAACGATAAAATTATAGGCTATTAGTATTTACTAGTATGGAGTTAAAATCGATGCAATACAATAGATGATAAGACTTAATGCGTGAGTACTGCAACAAATTAGGTTTCTGCCAGATACAAGTAGTAAAGCATAAAACTAAAATTAGTAAATTATGATAAAATAAAGTTAATCTAATACATTTAAAAATCTTAAATATTGATATAAAATTTATAGAAAATGAATGGATTTCTCATTCATACACAATAATATTTAAATAAAATAGAGTATTATTAAATTATATTAAACATGAGGCGCCATCTTTTGAATAACAGTATAACTAATCAGGGTCTTTATTTAAACATAGTTCACTCAAACAATAACATTCTCACTAAATTTAACCTCAATAATATACAGACAGGAGCTGCGGTAGTGGTCATTGCCCCGAACTCGTTGCCAGCGTTGTTAAGTCGTGGTAAATTCAAATGGAGGGGGGTGACTTATAATTTTTGTTGTTACATTTTCAATACCAAACGTTTTATACGAATATTTTTACAATATAAATTGTACTTTTGTAAGTACATATACAATTAACTTGGATATCTTTTCCATATTATACATGAAAAAGCAATAATAATCATAAAACTATATATATTTGTTGTTCCTATTAAATAAATATTTTACAATTAAAATAAATACATTTATACAACAAATATTTAGGTTTATTTTATAAGCTTTATTACCACCATTTCTCCCTTTCGAATTAATTTCCAAATTAATTGGAAAATACTATTGTGAATGAAACACATTCATTTAATTCAGCCGTACAACCAGCATATCCCTTGATTTTGCCAATTAAGTTTTAATTACCAGCAGAATTTAAATCTAAACATCAGCGTATTTGGATTCACTAATTGGCTGGAATAATAATCAGTATACTAATTAACATTATCAGAATGAACATTTGTATGAATTGTTACTCAAAATTAAGGAACACGAATTCACTATTAAAAAATAATATTGTATTGGGATATTGTTGTAAAGCATGGTAGTAATAAAAGATTGTTAATAGTATGATTAGTTTAATTAGCATTCATGAACGTTAGTTAAAAGAAATCCATTAAAAAATTGTGTTTGCTGCAAGTTTTGTTCATTTCACATCATTAAGCAAACACAGCAGAGATATGAAACCTAATTATGATGAAAAACATCATTAAGTTATCTCAAATCGCGCGGATAGGGAATCATTTCTCTATTAAATAACGCATAGTATTCAAGTAATTTGTGTAGGACGTACATAAAGAATATTTCCAGGAAAAAAAATTATGTATTAAATTTATAATAACTTTTTGAAAAAAATGAAACTAATGATAAGCATAATGTTACAATAAATAACCAAATCACCTATACTTGATATGTGTATTTATTCAAGTAAAATTAAAATTGTATTGTTTGTAATAACTAAAGAATTTCATAACTAAAAGGGCGTATAGCAGTGCTTCTCAAACTTTATATATTTGTGATCCTATATTTAATCATATTTTTCATCATCCCCATCCATACAATAACAATGTTTTGAATTTAATAACACTGTACTTTGACTCTAAAACTACAGAACAACTTTAAACTCTTAAGTACCATTGGCATGTATAAACGTCTTGCTCAACGAAAGTCTTAATTGCCTCGGACGTACATATACGTCTTTCTGAAGTACGATCTTTTCTGTGCACTGCGATCCATAACTTTACTCCGAAGGGTTTGGAATACAATAAAAAAACCTTGACAGTGTTTGCGAAGGATTTACTTATTTCCGAGGATTTGCTATATATATATATAATAAAACTTACAGTGGGGCATAATTTGTCGTGGTGTGTGGACGATTACTGTAGTATTGAAGAGGAGAGTTTTGTAAATTATAGTACATCCAATTTATTGCATATCTTGAAACAGCTAGGCCAGCGTTTCTCAAACTGTGGGGTACACCCCCCTAGAGGGGCTCGATAACTCTACGAGGGGGCGCGAGCATATTAAAAAGTCGAAAAAAATTTACTATTTAAAAAAATTATTAATTTGCTGAAAGTAAACAACTAAAATGCATTCTGACACAGTAAAAAATAAAATTAACATTTACACTGATATAATACACTTAAAAAAGTATCAGTACTGCACACAAGGTATTTTATAAATAATTTAACTATACCAAGTTAAAAATGCAGGCTTAAGGGGTGTTGGAAAGCTAAAATCTTATTTTTTTCACAATTTGAGATTTTTACATTTTCAAATTGTATAGATTTTAACCTTTCTAAAAATACCTTACTTGAACCTCTGGGGTATTTATAAGCCTTTAAAATGTATTTTTAAATATTCGTTGAATTTGGGCCACGCCCATTTTAATGGCAAAAATTGTAAACAAATTACTTTGTTTTTGCTTAAAAGTGTAACGATTGATATAAACCAAAACATGTATCTTTTATTTTAAATTGAGCCTTTTATTTTTTTTATTTCCCAGCCGATTAGAAGTCTCACTGTATACATTAAAATCAATTTATCTCAAAATGTAAATTTTAATGTGCGATGTACCTTTTCTGAGAAACTACTGTTCACAGGTATGTAAATTTTTTATGAATTATTTATAATGATGTCTAATATATACTAAAATGAGCTTTTTTTAAAACACTCAAAAATTTAATTTTTACAAATTTTTTAAGTAAAAAATGGGTCAAATTTCGCAATGTTTGATAAAAAAATATTTCATAATTTCTTAAAAAATTCAAAATTAGCTAAAAGCTCATTTTAGTACAATAAGAGAGGTGTACTTTAATAGTATGAAAAATTTCAAGCATGTACATAAAACAGATTTTGAGAAAAGGTACATCGAAAACAGCCAATTTAACATTGTCAGTATAGAGAGAGAGGTTTCCAACTCCCCTTAATAGTTACTAGTGACCCATTGCGTTTGTCATACATAAAGTTATATACACAAATTAACATTTATCTTAATAACTTCTACGATTTGTAAATAATTCTTTAACTGTTGATTAAAAGTTACGCAATTCGCTTCCCTATGCCACCGTTGCCACTTCGGAGGCGCGTATGTGATGTATTGGGGGTAGGGGAAGAAAATGAATTAATAAGAAATACTCTGATATAAGTCAATCCTTCGCAAACACTGTCTCAAAGTCCTTTTATTGCATTCCAAAACCTTTAGAATATATTTATGGATAGCAGTGCACAGAAAAGATCGTACTTCGGAAAGACGTATATATACGTTCGGGGGAATTTAACGTACCGGTTGAGTGAGATGTAAATACACGCCGGTTGCACTTAAGAAGTAAAGTCGCTTTGAATTTCTGCATTGTTATGCGTATAAAAGGGGGGGGAGGAGATGGTGAAAACTATGATTGAATATTGGGTCGCAAATATTGAAAGTTTGAGAAGCACTGACCTAGGCATATTAATTACATTAAGCACGGACAACACAACATAGGACAAAGAAACTACAAACACGCAACACGAAGCAGCGGCTACATGATGAAAGGACACAAAAGAAGAGAGCGGGGTTACCAGAGTCATCGGTATTTATATCCCGCGGGACAGCACGTGATTTAGGAGGTGGATGGGTGTAATTTCAAAAGTTCCCGGTAGGCGGGTAGCTAATTAAAATAATTACACGGTTGTCCTGAAGGACTGGACCATAAATAATTTAAGAGCTATTAAAGTTTAAATTACTGGGAATTATTACATATATATATCATGTAATGGAGTAATTCTTAAAGATTGACAGGAGAAATGTAAAGTGCAGACGTTTATCTTATCATATTTTACTCCAAAATTCAGCAAAACAGTCCGCCGAAGTAGAAGTTAAAGTACTTATGCTGGAGGTGGGTTGAGTTGTCCTGGTAGGAACTTTACTCCAACTGAAACATGAAAGACTGGGGATTCATCACACACATATATATATGCACATTATTCCTCTTCTCCCTATACATCCCATATGTGCGCCTACGTGGAAAACGATGACATTGAGGAACGAAACGCGCGACTTTTAATCGGTAGTTAAGGGATTAATTATAAATCGTACAAATTATCAAGATGAGAGTAAAATTTCGCATATAGTTTTATATGACAAGTCTATGGGGATTCTGACAATTATGAAAAAAACTTTTTCTTAACTTAGTATTGTTAAACTAATTATAAAATACATTGTGCATTACTGATACATTTCTAAGTGTATTGTATCAGAGTGTAAATATGTATTTTGTTTTTTTTATTACGTCAGAATGGATTTGATTTGTTCACTTTCAGTTATTTAATAACTTTTTAAAATAATCTTTTGTTTTCGACTTTTCAATTTGCTTGCATCCCCCACCCTCGTAGAGTTATCACGCCACCCTAGCGGGGCGTGCTCCGAATTTTGACAAACGCTGGCGTACATAGAACACAAAATTAAAAACAATTGCTCTTTCTATAAAAATAAATTTGTATAATCAGAAATTAGACCATAGAATTCTATCAATTTAAGTGTAAGCGAGTATATAATTGGAATTATGCTAAAACTTACGCAACTATAAATACATCCATTTGCATAAAATATTCTATAAATTCCAAATGCGCATATATTGATTGATAATTTTCTAACTTCATAATGATTATTTTTAAAATTTCTAACAAAATTATTAAGACGATCTTCCTGTACATCACCCGAAATTTGCTACAAAAACTTATACATTGACTGATATCTTGATAAATGAAAACCTAAATTGTTTTTTTTTGTCTTACTTCTACAGATTGCCTGAAGTTGTTTTGTCAAGGTTTTTAATTAAATAACTCTATTAAGTTTTTTTTAAAAAAAACCCTATTTAATTTCCTTAAAGTAGTCTAAAATCAATATAATAATGAGAAAAAAATTATACATAGAAGGTTAACTGTATATAAATTTATAAAAAAGTGCTGAGAGACAAACAAGAAAATTTCGAGATTTTTCATATTGTAATGCAGTACTTATAAGAACAATCAAGTTCCTCAACCTTTTTATCGCCGCGGACCGGTTAACGTTGGATAATTTTACCACGGCTCGCTGAGAGGGAGGACGTTGATTTTTTTATATTTTATATGGTTTTGTTTGAATAATTTTATTTTAATTGTATTTAAACGTGCCTTCAGAATAAAATATAGTACACCCAAAATGAATATAAAGTGATTTAACAAGGAATACAAAGTGATTTTCATATGCCGCAGTAAATAAAATGGAAATAACAATATTTCTTGTGCGGACCAGTAGTATTTGATCCATGGACCTGGGGTTGAAGACCACTGCTTTAGAATAGTACTGTAAGTGAGTGAGTGAATATTTATTACAACGCACGGAAAGTAACACGAAAACTATGGATGACGGATCTCGTGATTTTAAGCGTTCGTCAAGTGAAGAGGATGACACCTGAGTTGGCACCCCTTCTTCCAACTACCCCACGACTACTACGGGAGAATGTCAAGCCATAATAGATTTAACCCATTCTTGCGATATTTATTTCTCTTTTGAACTTCTCGTAGTTTTTGTGTTTTATTTACAATTAAACAATAGCAGTCAAGGGTATGTATTTTATTTTGCCGAATTTTATGCTTGCATTTAAATTTTATGTGTGTGGATGGGAATAATACTTCCCTAGGAACCATTCACCGTCATAAAAAAAAATTAAATTTTAGTGGTGACTATATTTACTACGGAAAGATTAGAGAAGCATGTTGTAATGCACAAGGGGACATCACATTCTGCACACATCTAGCGGGTCCTCTTTTCTTGTCCTTTTGTGAGACATTTCTCACATCGTTTATAATTGGAAACCATCTTTGGCATATGATTTCGCACACTGCCTAAGCATACACCATTTGGAACTACACACTTCTATGCTTGAAGCTAGGAGGACGTCCTTTTCTTTTTCTTGAGGAATATCTGTCTATAAGCTGACGAGAATATAATGCTATACGGAATGAAACCTGGTCTAAACTTCTGTTCACTTTCCACAGTATGAAACTATTTATGTTGGCAAGGTCAATCCGAAAATAAGAGACAGATGCTACCATTTTATCGATCTTATTTTGTATTTCTCTTTTCTTTGATCGAAGCGATCAACCCCTCCCATGACATCGTTACATGCAGCGACAGCTTTTGGATAAAGTACTTCTTTAGAATCATCTTTTTTTGTCCGATTTACAGATGTCATGATCACTGGATTAGGCGCAGTAGTCAACAAAGTGACAGCCTTATTGTCCATCCGCTTTATTGCCGCAACACCTTTCCTTAGTTAGAAATGTTGATCCATCTCTTTCTAGTTTGCCACTAGCTGTCGTCATTTGTGGACGTTACTTCCTTTGCGGCCTCACAGTCCCCACAGAAAACCGACCATTTGCAAGCCTAAGAGATGTGAAATAGTTATCATGAGCTATGTGTTTCACATCTTCTGTTAGTTTAGTAACTAATGTATAAATATACTGAACTCAGTGACGCAACAGCCCATGAGGGCCAAGGCCTACTGTTGTTATCTCATTTAACGTGACCTTAAGGACTGGGGTGCATGTGCAGATGCTCCGTCCAAGTGGTTAATCTGACGTGAAATCCCCAGTGTTCAGTACCCAAGCAAGATTGGTACTCATTTATCGACCCACTGAAGGGATGAAAGGCTGAGTCGACCTTGCCCGGCCTAGGATTTGATATACGATAAAAACAATATTTTCTTTATCTATTACCTAAATATATTATTTAGGAACTAAATATTCTATTTTTTCAAGTAATATAACAAATTTCACATGACTTTTATATGATTCAATACAACTTTCACATTTCAACTATTATTTATTATACAACATAGAGACTGCACAAAATATGTAGAAATATACGCAATAAGAGAAAGTGTTATTACAATAAAAAGAGTATTTTACTCACAGTTGTAAGAGAATTGTAGAGAATGCAAATGTCATATCAAAACAGGTGTCATAGGAGAACAATTCTCACACAAGGTTTTCAAACTACCAAAATCGAAGTGCTAATTATATTCAATCGATCGAATAATAAATGGCAGCAAAAAACTGAAGCGTGAATTGTCTTCTCACTGTTATAATAGCAAGGCCAATATACTATAATGGTTTGTACGCCTGTAACAGGTGTATTTTGCAGCACATGTAGATGGGAAGTAATCTTTCCAAGGCCCACGAAAGGGTTAACGGCACCAGAACTTCTACACGGTTGGTCTTCAGTGGCAATAGCGCTCGAACTCATACCATTCTGATCACAAACTTGTGACCATAACCGCTAGGCTACTCGGCCTCTTGAACAGCACTGCATTCGTGCTGGAAAGTTTCCTCAAAACAATGTTTTTTTAGTATAACAAGCATGCTAAAAATAACTAGTTCAAAATACGTAAGTATAATTGGAATTACGTTTAGTAATTCCTAAAATATTTGAAAAGATGAAACATTATTTTATTACAAATGTGTATTTCAGTGAGAACATTTTTAAATTCTCTGAGGTCATAATACTCGTGGCCATAGCCACGAGTATTATGACCGCATGTCATAATGTCATTTTTAATCATGTCAATTTTTTGACCGCATGTCATGAAATCGAGCTCTAGTACCATTTGTGGGAATCCCCCTAGATTTCACCCTGAACACCAAGATTGAATTGAGACAAAGAATGACCAGACGACATTTTTACAATAACAAATTATATTTATTCACTTGTATCAATTATCAACCATCTAATTACAAAGATTTATCAAGATGTCTACGACCCTTACTATGTCTATGACCCTTACTATGATATTAAATCACGAAATATGATACTTATCCAATATTAAACTCAATATCGAACGGGACTACCGGAATAAGAGGACCGAGAGATACACGTAATTTGAATTACTAGCATTCATTAACTTCCCACAAACTTTATTATATAATTACTCTTATGATCCTATATTCTAAATTTAAATATCGCCCACCTTTTACTTCCTTACTTTCCAGGTGTATAAAACTTTCCAATTGTAGATCGCTGCCTAATAATCAGCGAGACGCTAATCGCACAATCAACTTGAATCTTCTTAGAACTCTGTCAACCTTTCTCTTGGCGTATATCCTCTCGCTACTAACTTACAACACTCTCCTTAAACACTTTGACTAATTTGCATATCCCGGTTTCTTCTTTTATAGATGGTTGGAAATATGCGCGAATTTACAATCCCGAAAGACGTTCAAGAGTATTAGTGATAAAGTGCCGTACAGATCCGTCACACATTGAAGACCCGCCGTGTTGAGGGGCTGATGCGCGTTAAATCTGTCGTGGCCAAAAAAATTTTTTTTTGTGTGTGGTGGGGTGGTTTGAAGAAAAATCAGGGCCACTTTTATTCTCAGGCACACTAAGTACGTGCCTAGAGCGCAAAAAAATGAAAGAGAAAAAAAGAGAAGAAATTAAAATTACAGTGAATGAACCACTGCCTAGCAAATTATGTATGTGTTGCATTTTAGTGTGTATGTGTGTGGAACTATAGAAAACATCTACTATGGAAAATGAAAAGCTTAGTAGTTTGATGTTGCTATGACTCAAATTTATATTACAACCAAAATTGATTACAATGAGGTCATAAACGATTTTGCAATCATCAAAGCTTGATGAAAACCTTTATTATACAAATACAATGACAGTGACTCAATAAAAAATAAGGGTGTCTAAATTTAAAAGTTAGTAAAGCGATAAGCGATGATAATTAACAGGTTGACAGCAGTTCATCCAATAATGTATACTCTATACCAGCGGTCGCCAAACTTTTTCACCTCACGGACCAGTCAATTCATAATTTAAATCCCACGGACCACTAATAGGATTTTTTAAGTGTTAAATATATTTATAAAAAAAATCGTGATCTAAGAACTCATAAAATGTACCTAGTTAATAAAATGAAACTATGAATTGTAATCAAATTATGAAAGCTTTAATAATAAACCATAATATAATAAACAAAATCTGTAAAAATAAAACAGTTAAACAATGGTTTAAGTATATCAAACTTTTAGCATCAAACATTCCTAGTGTGAGGGATATTCCTGCTTACTCGAAATAAGATTATGGATATTTGGATCCAATGTATTTGCTACAAGATGAAGAACTGCATTTATTTCAATCTGAGATCGGTACCGTGTTTTGATGGCTACTAATATATTGAACCAACTAATGTATTGAATATATTTTATATCGAACTCAATGCATCCATAAACCCACCTTTAAATGCTTCAACTTATATACACTGGTGTGTGCAAAACTTAAGCAACAATGTAAAAATTTAGCAGATACCCATGAAATTGCAGAGAAGGAGGTCTGGGAATCAGTACAGTGAACAAGTAAGTCAGTAGAAACGTCATGCGTATGCAAATATCAGGAAACAAACGTCAGAAGCGACGTGAGCGTACGCAAAACGCGTGATGTCGGCGCGTGCTGTTCAACAGTAAAATAAAATGAAGGACGCAGACGCAATTCAACATATTCGCTGCAAGTGCCAGTGAGTCAGTTCGTGAAATATGGATAGAGGAAATCACCTGGACGACTTCACACGTGGATTGATTGATTGATTGAATATTAACGTCGCACTGTTCAGCTACACGAGGGCTTTTGGCGACGGACCACGTAATTTTGAACCATGGTCAAGTGACGTGGACGACACCTGAGCTGGCACCCCCCCTCTCCTAACTAGCACACCACACCAACGGAAGGACGTTTCAGCTCTCGACAGATTTAACGTGCATCGCTGCCCTACACGGCGGGTCTTTAGTGGTACTGACTTCACACGTGGAAGAATGATCGGAAAGCTGAAGGAGAGGCGTACCGTCACCAGTGTAGCTGCAGAGTTCGGAATCAACAAAAGTGTCGTTTCGCGCGCTTGGAAAGCGTTTCAAACCACAGGTACAGCTGTTAGAAAGGTTGGTGGTGGCCGCCCGAGGACGACAACTGCAGGGGATGACCGATATATCATCCTGCAGGCAAAAAGAGGCCAACGGCAGTTGGCAAGCGTTATTGCTCAGCAACTCTCTACATTAACGCGGCGACAAGTGTACGCGGTTTACTGTGGCCAGACGCTTCACAAAGGGGGCCTATTCGCCCGCCTTCCTGAATGCTGCCTCCCATTGAAAGTTGACCACCGACGCCACCGTTTACAGTGGTGCAGAGAGCACAAAAACTGGACAACTGTCAATGGAGTCGTGTCCTCTTTACGGATGAGAGTCGGTTCAGTACCAGAAGCGATTCTCAACGCGTTTTGATTTGGAGAGAGATCTGGACACGCGGTTTTATACCAGTAACATCAAGGAAAGACACCATTACGGTGGTCCTGGAGTTCCTGTCTGAGGAGGCATTATGCTGAACGGGTGAACTGAGCTCAACTCGATAGAGGGTCTGCAAGCGGGGATCGCTATTGTGAGGAGGTACTTCTTCCCCATGCGCGTCTGTTCCGAGGTCATTTCTTCGAGACTTCATTTTTATGGATGACAATGCACGGCCACATCGGACTCTTGATGTTGAGGAGCTGCTGGAAAGCGAAGATATCACTCGAATGGATTGACCAGCGTACTCCCCAGATTTAAACCCCATCGAACATGTGTGGGATGCTTTGGGGAGACGTATTGCAGCACGCTTACATCATCCGGAGAGCACCCAACATTTCAAACAAATGCTGATTGAAGAATGGGTACTCCTAACGCAAGAAATGTTGCACCAGTTGGTTCTGAGTATGCGGAGACGGTGCGAAGCAACCATTGCAGTGAGGGGAGGGCATATACCATATTAAGGAACATCTGCTTGTTGTCCTTCCTGTTGGATAGGCCATCATAAGTCACGATATTAGGCGTTCAATAAAGCTTTTTTTGTTTGATTCCATACCGTATGTATTGTATTCCTTTTTCAGCGCCGATGCTTTCGTCCTTTACGTACATAATACTCTCCCTCATTTCTGAATTTCATGTCTCTCAGATGATTTTTCGTGAAGTTATGGCAATAAACCCACCTGTTGCTTAAGTTTTGCCCATCAGTGTACATATGCGACATACAGGAGAGTGAACATTAGAAGAGTTCGAAAAGAGACGAGATAAAACATATAGATAAAACAATGCCGCTACAGCAGTACTATTAATTTACCGTGGCATTATTTTATGAAATGGCGTTATTCAAAGAAGTGGCATTTTTATAAATTTTGACGCATTGTTATTAATTAAATTTGTTTCAATGCATCTTAAAACTTAACAACGTGATAAGTAAGTATATTCCACATTTTTCCGCCCCTCAGGGGGCTCACCTTCTTTAGGTGAGTACGGGTGTCACAATCCCGAGGTACCCTAGTTATCTTTTCCTTTTCCCAAAGGGTTTACTCTCTTTGGTAAATACGGGTCTCACGAACCTGGGGTACCCTAGTGATCCTTCTCTATTTTCGACCCTCCTTCTTGTCATTCAATTTATCCTTCCTTTCTTTTCCCGTCTAGATCACAGATTTTCACAAATGTTTGGCGCAGTATAGCCAGATTTGGCTCTTGCGCCATAAAATCTCACATTCCACATTTTTCTGGGGAGCAGCGAAATTTTCTCATGGCCCACTAGTGGTCCGCGGACCACCACTTTAGAGACCTCCGCTATATACTGTAATTGCAAACAATTTCATAAATTTACTGTGTTAGTTCACAAAAGGGTGGGTGGTTCGTGATGCCGTAAGGCTAGAAATGAACAAAAATAGCCAAATGATGCCAGTATCCTTTCCTTATGTTGCCGGTTGCCAGTCCGTGATACGGCGTGTTCATAGTTGGTGAATAATTGAAAGACTATTCAAAAAGTAAAAAATAAAGAAAGGAAAAAGAGTAAGAGTGTTTTCAGGGAAAATCTCTTTCGAACTAAAATCGGCAAGAAAAAAATCAAAAAACGGGGGCTCTGGAAATGATGTGTGTGGGGGGATTAACAATTTGAAGTGGCTAAAGCGCTAAGGAGTTTAAAAACAGCCCTGAGAGAAAGGTGCTACTTCGGGTGTAATCCTCATCACTGGACCGTGGCTCAAAATTACAAGACTCGTCGCCAACAGCTCTCGAGTTGCTGAATAGTGCTCACTGAAGCTACTTAAGCACACACACAAGTAATATAACAAAAATTTAGTCAATTCCTACTTAGATCAACAGAGAAAAAATGTATTTTATCTATTTATTAAATAGTAACAATTATATAAATATGTATATATATATAGGACAGAATCACAGCATTAAGTGGTAATTAATTTGTATTAATTATAATTAAAGTATCGCATTGTCATCCAAAACAATCGTGTATATAAAATTTCAGTTCAACTGAATGCTTTAAAATGTGAGAAAAAAACATTTACAAGTTTTGGCACAAGTCGCCAAAAATAATGCCAACAGAGCTGTATTTGTAATTCTTTGAATAATTAGTTTTAATCAATTAATTTTTATTAAGTATAATTAAATTACTGTATTGTCATCCAAAATAATCATGTATATAAAATTTCAGCTCAATTGAGCGCCTTAAAATGTATTTTATTAACGATTGAAAATTCCACCAAGTTAAATAAATAAATAATTATGTAGAGAGTGTGAGCTAATAGTAGGAATTAAAAAGGATCTGTTTCAATATTATGCCTTCACAATTTATATATAAAAAAAACAATTTTCCAGTGTATAATAATGGCTTACAAACGAATAAATCACCAGAAAATCTTGAGCTCTGTAACACATACAACATTACCTGTATATCCACGTGACTAACAAATATTGCTATAAGTATTAAGGTCTATAGAGTATGTGATAATAAAGGTGCATGACAAATGTTTCAAATTGTGCAGACCGTTATAGAATACATTGAAATTACGAATGCTTTCGATATGGTAGACTAAAGATATATTGGGCTATCCTCAAGTTAAATAGTCCATAGAGTAGACAACTATACACTGTTACATTTCCAGTTAATAGAATATAATTTGAATAGCTTTATAACTGTTTACAATTTATATGCTATGCAAACGATAATTACCTGTGTGTTGTTGGGAAAACACGTAATGAATCACTTATTATGCGAGAGCAATTCTAGGGAATATATTTTATAGCGAATTCGAGGAATATATATTGTTGCGAGTAAATCAGCGTAAATTTGACAACTTGCTGTAGTTTCGGTAATAGTTTCGAACTTCGGAAATATGAATGTCTATTATTAATTTAAGATTCTTATATTTAACTGAACATATTTGAATGCATCAGTTCAGAAATATTACAATTGTTGCTAATTTTAATTGTAAAAAGTATACCTGAAAATGATTTAGGTGGAAATTTTATCATTTGATCCGGTCTTTTTGAAAAATAATGTCTAATTAAAATTAAAAGCTTATTAAAACAATTTCTTAAGTGGTGCATTTTGTAATTTAACACAAGTAATATAAAAACAAGTTTTTTAAAGTCAATTCCTACTTAACTCAAAAAAGAAAATATTAATTTTAGTTACTTTTTATCAAATAATTACAATGAATATAAATATGTATATACATATGACAGAATCATAATGTTAAGTGGTAAATTATTTTTTTATAGATTATCATTAAAGTATCGTAGAAGTATGACAAGGGCGCATAGATAAAAATTTATGGTTTTCAAACTTCTATACCTACGATAATGAAATTTGGTATGAAGGGTTTTTTTGTACAGTTGAATTACACTAAGATCGAGTTTTTCGGAAATCGATTTTCAAGGGGAGTTTTGGGGAATAATGATAAAAAAAAAGTTTTGTTTTTTGAACTGTTAGACTTAGACTTGAAACTTGGTCAGCATTTATTTTGTTGAGTAGAGATCCACTAAAAATGGGTTTTGAAGAAAGTGCTATTCTTTTTAAATGAAGAGGTGTGCGTTATAATAATTTTTATCAGTACACAATGAACTTATAAATAACTGTATATATTTACATAACATGATGAAATACCAGGCGAAGTGGGTGGGTTACAGTGTATTAATAAAAATCTTAATTATTAAGACTCAACATGTGGTATTATTTATGATATATAAAAGCATTTTTTCACATAAGGATACATCCATGTGTGAGGTAGTTATAGGAAGGGAAACAACAACAAAAAAAATTCATGTGTCTTTTCCTCCACCCTCCTGCACTCTTCCAAAACGTCCCTTATTACCCAAGCGCAGCCGACAAGAAAAGGGCTCAAATAACTGATGATAATCTCTCCTTCAGATTTCCTGTTCTCTTTGAGGAAGGAAACAGGATGCGGATTCCTGTCAGTTGGTCCACCCCCTTACACCCCCACAAATTGTCTGAAGGTCTTCGCTGCTGCACCCCTGGAGGGTCGTCCTTTACAATAAAGGCCGCCAGTCCTTTGTGTGACAAATGCATGCCGAAAGATTGCAGACGATTTTTTTTTCATGTTGTAATGACATTATAAACCATATATAATTGCAATTCTGTAAGGAAACAAAGCTGAGACGCTTAGGATTCTGTTATTAATACATAGAATAGTAGTTTGTAAAATTATTACAACTGATAAGTGTATGAGTACTTAAGTGAATGAAAATAATTAATGAATACAGCAAAATCAGGTTTCAAAGATTTTTCCCTCTCTCTCTACTGTTATATGGTCATATATGATATATATATATATAGTGGTCATATGTTATACGAAGCAAATATAGAAAACATCTATACTTAGAAAACGTTCCAATATATTGTTTCGTTATGACGTAAACAGATATTTGTCGTTATATGCTTTTAAAAGTAAGAGAAGCGTTTAAAAACGACTTTTTTATCTGAGAAGTTTAAGTGTTAAAGCTCCAAATACTGCATTCTTCGCTTAAGAAATTAAAACCATAAATATTTTTTTGCTTTGTTCCTAATGTTGACAAAAAAAATCCTCCAACCCCCAAAAATATAGCAGATGGGAGTAGGGTATTATGGAATAACATTTACATTTCTAAAAATAACTTTAATGGTTTTTGACAGGGAAAAAAAAATCTCCAAAATCACTATGGATATATACTATAAGCGATTGAGAGGAACTATCATTTATCAAAGAGAAATAATATTATCCGTTCTTCACACGGGTGAACTGAAAAATTAAACAACACAGATTGAAGGATAAAGAAGTTTTTAATGAGTTAATTTTACGTAAATTGCAAATTAAAAAAAGCTTTTGGCGTAACTCAGGTAACAAAAAAAAAAAAAAAAAAAAGAGAGAGAAATGAAACACCTTTTGTTAAATTTTAAGTATGTAGGTCTAATAGCTGATAAAAAGGATTTTTTTATTTATAACTCCCCGTAACACTCTTGAGGGTTGATTTTTGAAAATACCTTCCTAAGCTGATCTCTGCTCAGCAAAAGTAACACATTGTTAAAAGTTTTGTGTAATGAACGCTTAAAATAGTGTAAATAATTTTTATCTGAAAGTATAATACATTCATATTACTTTCTGTAGTATTTATTTTATGTTAAAATTGTGTTGTATTCGCAAGCAACGCCGTTTCTTAAATTATAATGACGATCCAATGAAAAACATAGCGAAATGTTAACGATAGAGTCAAGTTGGCAAATGCCTAGCTGCTTTAATAACTCGAGCTTTATTAGAGCTTTGTAAGACCCACCGTGTAGGGGCGCGATGCACGTTAATACTTTATCCAACCACATTAAGATTAACTGCAGTTTTTTTTTCATGCAATATATTTTTTTGGATCGCTACATTTAAAATTAAGGGATATACATAAACAAAATACTCCACTTTGGAAAATTTAATCCGTTAGAGCCAATAAATTAAATAAAGATATTCCACTGTAAAATTAATTATATATACCGTTCACTTAAAATAAGTAGTCAAATCATTTTCTAAGGTCTTCATTAACATACAAAAACATAAGACACTTAAATTTTGACAAACTATTTTTTCCGCTAAAATACTCATCATGGAACCCATGCTGCCATATATCTTGGAAGAGTGGATATCAAAGAATATTCCTGCTAATTATTGGTAGAATATTCCTTCTAAGTTGGTGTGGTGTGGTAGTTAAAAGAAAGGGGTGCCAGCTCAGATGTCGTCCACGTTACTTGACTATGGTTCAAAATTACGTGATCCGTTGCCAAAAGCCCTCGTGTAGCTGAACAGTGCAACATTAATATTCACTCACTCTCACACTCCCAAGAAATACAGAACAATAGTTATTGCGTTTTTAAGTGTAAAAATAATTATATCTGCCTATTCAATTAAAATTATAGCGTTATAATTAACTACTAACCACAAATAAATTTTGAAAATTTGTCCAAATGATACAGTGTGAAAGAGAAAGTTTATTTACTTTAAGTATCAGAACTGATAAAAGCATTTATTTGGAAAAAAGATCAATTTCTTACTACCAAATATGCATAATAAGATGTTAAAAAAACATTAAAATAAAGAGAGATTTATAACAACCTCTTCATTCAAAACCTTGTTTGATTCTGAAATAAAAAAAAAAGGCATTATATCAGAGGAATTAATTAGAAGCGAGCACCTTGCGTAGCCAAAAAACAAAAAAGGTTTTTCACAAACAAAAGATAGATATATGCAGACGTGTTTTTTTTTTTTTTTTTTTTTTTGTTGTTGCAACGCATGCCAGAATTGCTAGCAGAAGACAGAATTTTTTCCTACTTACTTGACAAATATCGTTATATTTTTGACACTTTCTCCAAATCTTTATAAAGTATAGTCTATGCTATAAATTATAGCCTATGTGCTATTCTGATGTATAAGCTGTATTACTGTAAAGTTTCATTAAAATCCATTCAGTAGTTTTTGCGTGAAAGACCAACAAAGATTTTCACAAACTTTCACATTTATAATATATATTAGATATAGTGGTCATATGCTTTACGAAGCAAATATAGAAAACATCTATACTTAGAAAACGTTCCAATATATTGTTTCGTTATGACGTAAGCAGATATTTGTCGTTATATGCTTTTAAAAGTAAGAGAAGCGTTTAAAAACGACTTTTTTATCTGAGAAGTTTAAGTGTTAAAGCTCCAAATACTGCATTCTTCGCTTAAAAAATTAAAAGCATAAATATTTTTTGCTTTGCTCCTAATGTTGAAAAAAAAATCCTCAAACCCCCAAAAATATAACAGATGGGAGTTGGGTATTATGGAATAACATTTACATTTCTAAAAATAACTTTAATGGTTTTTGACAGAAAAAAAAAATCTCCAAAATCACTATGGATATATACTATAAGCGATTGAGAGGAACTATCATTTATCAAAGAGAAATAATATTTATTTATTTATTTTTGTTATAAAAAGTTTACTTTAAAGAAAAAAATAATAAATGGAGGGTAGTGTGGAAAGGTGGCTTAAACCAGTGGAAAACTAATTAAAACTTCTTTTAAATATAAAAGCCATATTGTTAAGAATACTTGAAAGTCATTTCTGTTTCGAATCTATTTACACTCACACAAAAGTCACAAGTATAATCTTTCTCTAGTTATACCCTAGGATTATGGAATATACTAGGTATTCAAATATACCCGACACGCTATCTTATTAAATGAACCTTTAAACTGAAAAAAAAAACATTGCCAGCTAAGAAACAACCACATGTTACAAACTAAAATTCTTTTAGTGTACGTTATGCTTAGCTTTAATGTTCAAGTCACATGTGAACACTAGCATGTTAAAACTTTTGAAAACTTACCAGCAAAAACTTTTGAAAAATCGCAAAACACACTTTGTTTTGTAGTGAGTGATATAGCAATAGCAAGAGGTATATACTCTCATTGCAATGCATCATGAGAGCAGGGCCGTCTCTAGGGCCGGACAAACCGGACCTCTGCCCGGTGTGGCAAATTCTAAGAGCGGCATTTGGATTGAATTTGAAATATATATATATATATATATATATATATATATATATATATATATATATATAGTATAATAAAATAAAAGTGAAGAAGTACTAGAACCTACAGTGCTAAGGAAGTAAGAAATTGGAATTCAGCATACACAACAAATGTAGATACAAAAAGGTCTTTAGACTAAACTGGAGACCTATTATGATTTCTAAAGCTGTCGCTGAATTAAGCCAGTTAATTAGGGATAGCAATGCTTTGTGGATCCAACCTTCCCCGTACAGCAGAAATTTTCAGCATAATAGAAAGAAAAAATGTGAGCCAAGTTGAAAAGTTAAGCCTAATACAACACGTGGATGATGTATATATATATATATATATATATATATATATATATTGTTTCAAAAATTTTATATATATTTTCTGAAATACTATTGAGTGTGAATTTGGTATTTCATTTCTTGTATATTCTTCCTTATTTTATACTCTGTATCTTTAATGTCCTTTTCCTTTTATGTTGAAACAAAAGAGTTCGATGCATGATTATATGTGCAAACGTGAAATTTGATGTTTACACATCTTTCACTTGTATTTCTCTCCATCCCGGAGTGGGGTCACTACGGACATTCCTTTCACCCTTGCGACGTCCGGTGTCAACTATCCAAAAGCAGACAGGGGCAATAAGAGTTTTTTATAGATAGAGAGTCACAGATGTTTTATTTTATCTTGAGTATGGTTATTATAAGGTGAAATAAACATTTGTGATCCCCACCATCAGCAGACTCTTTTTTTTGAAGAAATTAGCATGCTGACATTGGCGATTCCTTTTCTTATAATATATATAGTATAATAAAATAAAAGTGAAGAAGTTCTAGAGCCTACAGTGCTAAAAAAGGAAGAAATTGGAATTCACAAGATACAACAAATGTAGATACAAAAAGTCTTTGTACTAAACTGGAGACCTATTATGATTTCTAAAGCTGTCGCTGAATTAGGCCATCCATTTAGGGTTAGCAATGCTTTATGGATCCAACCTTTCCCGTACAGCTGAAATTTTCGACATAATAGGGAAAAAATAGAACCATGTTGAAAAGTTAAGCCTATTAAGATTAAAAGAGAGAGAGAACAATAAAATAAATCTCTCAAGGAGAGGAATAATAAAAAAAAATTTATAGAAAAAATTAGGATAAAAACTCACATGTAAAATAAAAACCCTGAAAATCGAAAAATCAACCTTCCACATTATATATATATATATATATATATATATATATATATATATATATATATATATATATATATATATATATATATATATATATATACACTGTTATGCTGCCTTTTTGTTCGCGCAAGAATTATTCAAGTTTTACAGGTGTCTATCTTGTATGAATAATTTATCTTTTTTAAATATAATTTTTTTTGTTTTGGGGAGGGGCGGCATTTTCCATTTTTGTACGGGACGGCAAAACTGCTAGAGCCGACCCTGATGAGAGCCTTTCTTTTTCACGTTTTCACCCCGTATTAGTAGCTACAAACATAGTCAAAACCTTAGTATTCCATATTATCCGACGATTCCATAATACCCTACTCTCCTATATAATTAGTTCATTATACTCGCTAGATAATCTCGGGTTCAGAACTCTGAATTCTGTCAGGAGTTCTAGTATTGCTCCTTAGTACGATCTTAATAATCTATCTGAAAAACTTCTCGAGATTTCTGTTTATTCTTAGAAATCGAAGACTAACTAAGTTGAACTTCACAGGAGACTGGATCTCTGTATCTTGAGGCTACGGTAACCTAGTGGTCATGGTCACGAAGTTGTGACTGTCACGTCATGGGTTCGAGTCTATTGCCACTGAAGATACACCTTTTAGAGGGTTTGATGCACGTTAAATCTGTCGAGACACAAAATCTCGTTCACGAGGTGTGGTATTTCGGACAGAGGGTTGGTTCCAGGTCAGATGTCATCTTCGTCCCTTTACCATGGTTCCAAATTATGAGGCTCATTGCCAATAGCCCTCTTATAGCTTTAGAGTGCAACGTTAATAAACACTGTATCTCTGTATCCCTCTACATCCATCTCTACTTCTATATCGAGTTTTTTTTCCATTTGCTACGGCAATGCGTCTCAAACTTTCAATATTTGTGGTCCAATTTTTAATCATAATCATCGACCCCCATACAATAACAATATATTGAATCCAATAAAAATGAACTTTGAGACACTAAAGCTACAATACGATTTTAATTATAAACCGTACAAATTATCAAGATAAGTATTAAATTTTGTACATAATTTTATGCTTGACAAGCTCAAGGGGGTCACTGGTAATTATTAAACTGGATTTTAACTTAGTATTGATAAATTAATTATCAAAAACATTGTGCAGTATTGATACATTTATAAATCCATATGTTATAACAGTGGTATAATGGAGAATATTAGGGTTAGTCAGGTTTTTGGCCCCCCTGGAGTCCTGCCCTTAGCCGTGATGCGAGTGTTCGGGGACGTACGTTACGCCCAAAGCCGATATTAATAAGTGTGCAGCGTGTGCACCGTACGCGGGTGGCCAAAACAAGGAGCGGCCGCCGGCCGCATATAGTTCTATCAATCAAGTAAAACTTTTTACTAGTTTCTCAAAATAGAACTTATAAAAAGTCGAATAAAATATGTGCTGAATTTTTTAAATAGTTATTAAAAAATCAAAAGAAGTCCCGATTTTCTGATAGTGTAGCATAATTTTAAAAAATAGAATGTTGGCGTGCATTGATGTCTACTCTTTACATACATCCGTCATTTGATAGCAAAATTCGTGGCATAGTCGGCAATACTGCAATAGAAAAGGTTTTCTTGCTTATCGGCGGCACTGGCAGCGCACTGTTGATCGATGCTTAACAAAGGCGTCTCAAAAATGATTTTGGTGAAAGTTAATATTAAAAATTTTCAATTTAATAATAGACTTACAATTTAGAAAAACAAAACAAAGAAAATTATTATTATTATTATTATTTTGAGAATATGAAAAATTCTTTAGAGGGGTGGCACATTGTCTTTGCATGCATGCAGCCGATATTTTAGGATTGGTCCTGGTTACGCCGCTGTATTATAACAGTTTAAATGTGTACTTAATTTTGTTTATGTCAGAATGCATTTTGTTTTGCTTCCTTTTCAGGAAATTAATACTTATTTTAAATCTTTTATTTTGACTTTTCAATATACTCGCTCCCCTATAGGGATACCCGCCCCCCAAGGTGGCCCACCTCACAGTTTGAGAAACGCTACGCGACGGTGAAATAAAATAAAAGCAATAAATACAAGATTTTATAAAAAGGCTGTTACATAAAACTCTGATGAGAGATTTCATACATCTAATTTCTCCGGATTGTAAGGCATGCAGTAGCCCACACAGGAATTTTTCAAGGGGGGTCCAGGGTCGAAAGTCCACCATTCTTGTATCATGCTCCTTTTGATTTTGTCGATTTTCGGGAACAAAACACAGTAAAAAACTCATTATTGAATAAATAATTAGCATCAATTAATAAAATTAATCATTAATAACAAATATTTAATTAAATTTTGCGTACTATATATTTAGAATTATAATCAATCGGAAAAAAAATCAACTGCTTTGGGGGGTCCGGACCCCTAGGACCTCCCCCTTGTGTGCACATGATTTATATTTAACTAATGGTATATTCCAGGGGTGGCCAACACGCAGCATACGTGCCAAAGTGTGACACGGTTGAGTTGTAAGAGTGATACGCGAAGACTTATTGAGACATTAAAAAGGATAAAAATAAATACTAAATGTTTTACAGTTTTGTTGAAAGGTGATTGTCTCAGACCAGACAAAACATTTAAATTTATTTTTTAAATACTCTAAATTAATTACAATAAAAAATTTTAGAGCATACGGCACTCCTTCATTGTTGTTTGCAGTTTTTTTTCCAAGGAAAGCGTATTCTTGAGATTGTGGAATTTGAGGAAGCCTGTTTCAAAACATCTGGAAGAAAACAATGAACCACCCAATGAGTGCTTGCTTCTCAAGAATAAAGATAGGCTTTGTAATTCAGCTTTTCTTACCGATATATCTTCTTTTGTGAACAAACTCTTTTACTTTTTTGTTTCAATTTCATTGAAAAAAGACGAACTAATGTACATCTCAAACAACCCGATTTTGTTCGCATTTCGAGAACTAATTCTGATGTAGATGACTCAGTAAAAAATGTACAATTTGAAAAACCATATTTAAAAAGTACTGACGGTGTAATAGTTATTTAGAGTTAAATTTTTCTGGTCACTCATTTTTATTCAATACCTAACCTAACTGATTGAAATTGAAAAAAAATAACAATAAAACTTAAGTTCGTACTTTTTTGTCTTATTCATTGTATTATTTTTAAATTTCCATTACTTTGTGTATATATATATATATATATATATATATTGATGCGTAATGAATATAAAATGGAGACTACAATCTCTTAATATTAGGTTTATAGAGGCCGCAACATTATGCAATAATAACAGGCAAATATTTTGCAAGTAGTTCAAAGAAAAATAAAATTCCTTAAATTTTAATTTATTCTAAAATACAATAAAAGTTTTACAAAAATAGCATGTTCTACTAAAATTACTTAGTACTAATACGATAAATATAGCTACGACTTTCTTTGTTTTTCTTTCCTTCCCGAATTTTTTAACTTAAACATAAAAGGAAATAAGTATACTTAAATAATCTTATGCATATTTATTAGAAAAGATAAGATTGGCACTGATCAAGCCGACTAACAAATTTGAATTCAATTTGCATTAAAGATCTGTCGTCTGGAATAAATTAAGAATGATTCGCATGAAATAGATCTAGACTTCCTTACGCGTGGAAAATGAACAATTGGTTGGTTAGTTTTATTGACTCAAGGAGGTCGCAATTGGTCAAACAATGCAAATATTTGTTTATTCATGATTAACCAACGGTATCACGTAAATTGTTACAAATGTGAATCTGCATCTTCGCGTAAGGTGAATGAAAGAAGAGAGAAACGAGTGTCGCGACTGACGAAGAAGAGGGTCCTGAACAGAAAGAAACTGAACCTCAAACAAATGATGAGGATGATTGAGTGAGTGCTTATTCAAGTGGCATTTGAGCAACGCATGGGCAGGGATGTCTTAGAACTTTTTGAGGTCCTGGGCCAGGAAACGATTTTTTAAGGATTAAACCCCTAGGAAAAAGTAGGTCCACACCTAAGATCTTTAAAAGTAGTCAGTATATAGCAAGCATTGTTGATAACTCGTTCAATTACAATTACAATTACAATTTGAAACAAATGTACACCACTCACAATCTCAAAAAATCTAGACACAAACCGGCAGCATTTCGATTAAATGAGTTGAATGATTGTTTATGGTGAAGACATAGTGTATCGCGCTTCCACACCACAGGTCCGGGTTTTATTCCCGGGCTGGGCAAGGTCAACGCAACCTTTCATCCCTACTACAGTGGATCGATAAATGAGTAAAACACTCGGAGTTTTGCTTCCAAAGGACCACCTGATCGTGACATCTACTCATGCACCAATGGTCACGTATACTGGGATAGGCACAGTAGGCACTGCCTATCATGGGCTGTTGCACCACTGAGTTTGAGTTTGATTGTTTATGGTATTAGGCCTAGGTCTAGACATAGACAACGGTCATCACATAATAATAAATTCTTACCACTTTTGCCATTGACATGTACTTTGAAATTCACTGGTTTTGAGAGAATATATGCGGGAGTAATACATATTTGACTATTAAAATTATCCGGATCATGATCTTATTAAGACAGAGTTGTTGAGAATGAAATGAGGCCCCACTGAGGGCGAAGCTCTGGGCCAAGGGCCCAGTTGACCGATGCCTTAAGAGGTCCTTGCGCATGGGCTATTGTCAATGGACCTCATAATTGTAAACCGCTGTCAAGTGATGAGGACGAGATCCGAGCCGTCACCCCCCAGTCCTTACTTTCACACCCCACCAACGTGTGGAAGTTGAACCACCATAGATCTAACGTGCATCAGCTCTTCTACACGAAAGGATCTTTACTGGATTTCGGGACTTGACAAGGCCAGCCCCGAGTTCATGATCATGACTGCAAGGCTATGACGGCAACAAATAAAGAGGATGGGAGATGCATGAATTACTGTATGTTCTATATTTCTATTATTACTATAACTTCTGCACCTCAGTAAGAGTGAGATATAGCTCCATTTTGCGTAAAAAAGGCCCTATTATCCCGCCCCAGGAATTTTAACTGATGATTCAAGTAAAAGCGGTAGACGAGTTGTTCTGGATGCGAATTTATGGTCAACGTTGCTTCGGTCTAACGGTGGGTTCAACTAAAGACACCATACTCCAGGCTTTTACACAGAAAGTATTTAATGGACTAGAGCATTGATACTCAGCCTGTGGGCCGCATGTGGCCCGGCGGATCTTTCTGAGTGGCCCGGTCATGACCCGTTACACTAACAAATTAAATTATTTAAGGACAATGCATTAATAATTTAGTGAGAAATTCTGTCTCAATCCCATATAACGATACTGTGCTTGTAGAAATTGCAAGATAACTTTCCACCTTTTTGTAATTGAATTGATGTAATTTTGCAATTGAATTGGTGATAATAAATAACATTAGGGTAGCGACCATTTTAAGGGTGAATCTTATTTTTCACTAACCCTCATGTCTTCCAAGCAAACAAGTAATATAAAAAAAAATTTAAGTCAATTCCTACTAGGGTCAACAAAGAAAGATTTTATTTTAGATATTTTTTATTAAATAGTTTGTGACGAATCTATACGGAACTTTATCACTAACCTTCTGAGTCGACCTTTTTAGGGAAATTTAATTCCCTACCTATTTCCAATCAACTCCAAAAAGCGGACGGGATTCCTTGTTATGTAGATTAGATTCAGTATTTAAGTCAAACGAAATAGTAAAGTTAGAGCAGTAGGAGATAGAGATTGAAGCAGAAAGTTATCGTGGATGTAAATTGAAGATTTCTTGTTAGAGATATTTAATCTCAAGAATTGAGATTCCGAGTGGTAAATATTATTTTGTGTTTAAAGTCTCATTAAAGTTTTAGGAGTGAGATTAAAGTTAAATGTTCAATAAGAACATTATTAAATATAATTCTGGGATCTCTCATCGTGGTAATTTCTGCGTGATCGTTATTTAATAAATTAATTAATTGGATCATTAATTAATTAAGTTAATTTAAAGGATATTACCTTTAAAACCTCATAATACTAGTAGACGTATTTGTTAATATGTCTTTGATTCTATTTGGGAAAGATAACCAAATAAAGAAAGTTATTTATAAAAATGGCTACTGGTTCTTCTTTGACTCAAAATTATTCTCGTTCTCAAAGTGAGGTCCTAAGGGACCTTCACAAGTTGCTTTTTATATTAAATAGTTACAATTAGTATAAATATGTATATTTTAATAGAATCATATTAAGTGACAAAATAGAAAGCGATTTTCCTCGCAATTTTCCATTTTCCTTTCTACATAGGGTGTTGGACTATTTTTTATTTGTTTGTTATTATTTATTCAAAAATTAAGTTTAATTATTCTAAAGAAATAGTATAGTTAAAGAAAAAATCACTTTCTCAGAAATAAGCCATCCCAAGTGGCATTCGAACCCACGACTTTCAGGTTAGAAGTCCAACGCACTATCCATTGCGCTACAGGGACACAATGAAAGATTTTTCTTTATATATATGCTGTTGGACTATTATTTTTGTTTGTTACTATTTACTCCTTTTTTTCAAATTTATTAATGAATTTATATTTGAAAAAACAGTATTAACATCAAGTGTCATCCTTTACAAGTTTTAAAAAATGTATTTGAACTTGAATGGATGAATAGAAAGTATATATATTTCATTAACGATTGAAAATTTGAGCAAGATTCTTCTTCTATCCACATGTTGTTTCAAGATAATTGGGATAGAGAAAAAGAAACATGGATTAACAACTTGTTTGATTAGTCGTAAAAATTTTATATTTAAAAAATATGATTTTGCTCGATACTATACCACTAAGCACTAGTCTTTTAATGGCTCTTTTTCTTGAGAATCTCTTTCAAGACGAAATAAATTGGCTTGCTTAAAAAAATCTTTGCAACAGGAACAGAATATTTGGAGGAGGGGGAGGATAAAATTAATGAAAGGAAATCGATACTACCCCATTACTTGGAAAAAATGCATAAAACCTATTTTGGGGGAGTTGAGTTTGATAGAATTTGACATAGTTTTAAAATAAAATCCAAAATTATAAGCTTAATATTTGGATCAATTTCCCGCATTTTTAATGTTATTGATTTTACAGCGTCTCCCCCCCCATACCCATTAATCCTCAAGTTGCGGTCCGCGGGAAATAGTTGTCACGTGTATGTGGCCTGGCGGAAAACAAAGGTTGAGTACCTCTGGACTATACAGTAAGACCCCGCTTAACGCGGGGTATACATTCCATCAAAGTTAAGCGTAATACAAAACAGCGTTAAATGAAGTTATCTCATCATGTAAATAATGGGGTTAGGGGAAGAAAGGTAGAAAATTGGTCAGGTATTTTACCATTAAATTTATTAATTGTTTTTTTATAACAATGAAACAAAAAATTTATTTCTTACAAATATTGTCACGGAGTTCGAAAGAAGTACACAGTTCAATTAAACAAACAATTAGATTTATTCTAACGCTGGGAGCTCGATACAACACTGGACTGAGAACATCCCCAACTGGCGATGAACTCTGCTTTTATACACTTCGGAATATTCGAGAAATACCCAGTATGCACTCTAAAGAATGATCTGGATTCATCTAGAACCTAGAGAAACAATACATTAAAAACGAGAACAAAATTCCAGTCTTTGGATAAATCTGCCGGGGCCGGGATTCGAACCCGAGACCTGAGGAAGTTCAGTCCAACGCTCTGCCAACTCGGCTATCGGGACTTGTAGCAAATTATGCGTGCGGCATTGCTCCCCTCGAAAAAGAAGACAGCGCCCCGCTGTCATTTTGTTCAAGGGTCTTTATTCTGGAACGAGTGATGGGTCCTTTGTATGATTCTTTGGGAGGAATATCCTCGGTTTCGATTTGCTCAGCGGGATCATGGTACGGTTTTCATACGCAGTACATGGACAACTTCTCTTAGTTTTCTTTTTCGTGAAGCAGGATCAAAATCTTGTACTGCGTAAGTCACGGCTGATAAACGGCGTAGCACCTGATACGGTCCGAAATACCTTCTTAAGAGTTTTTCGGAGAGACCGACTTTTCTCACTGGAGTATAAACCCATACGAGATCTCCGGGAGCGTAGGATACCATTTGGTGTTTGGAATCGTAACGTCGACGATCTTTGTCTTGAGCTCTCAGAGTGTGCACTCGGGCTAGCTGTCGTGATTCTTCGGCTCTGGCTGCTATCTTGGTGATGTTATTGTCATCAAAATCGTTAGGACAGAATGGTAGCATTGTATCTAGTGTCGTTTCCGCTTCACGACCATGAAGTAAATAGAACGGCGTAAAACCTGTGGTCTCTTGTTTAGCGGTATTATAAGCGAAGGTTACAAATGGTAGAATTTCATCCCAATTTTTCTGCTCTACATCCACATACATTGACAACATGTCGGCCAAGGTCTTATTGAAGCGCTGCGTCAGTCCATTTGTTTGGGGATGATACGCCGTTGTGAAACGATGATCAATGTTACACAAGTCGACGAGAGGAAACAAGTTGGATCGAAAGACGGCTCCACGATCTGTGATAATTACTCGAGGAGCTCCATGCCTGAGGACAATTTCTTCAAGTAAGAACTTCGCTATTTCGGCGACTTCAGCTGTCGGCAAGGCTTTTGTTATTGCATATCGCGTTGAGTAATCCGTGCAGACTATTATCCATTTGTTTCCATGAGCAGACTTTGGAAATCTCCCAAGGAGATCAATTCCAATGCGATGGAAAGGAGCTATAGCTGGAGGGATGGGAACTAAACGTCCAGGTGGTCGTTGAGGAACGGATTTTCTCCTTTGGCACTCCCGACAATGCATGACATACCGAACGACATTTCGGTACATTCCCGGCCAGTAAAATCTCTTGCGAATCCTGTCATAAGTTTTCGCGAAACCAAGGTGTCCTGCGGTGGGGGCGTCATGAAAGTGCCTTAGTATGTCTGCTCGTAGATGTTTAGGAATGACTTGTAACCACAACTTTCCATCTGGATCAAAATTCTTCCTGCAAAGGATACCGTCGATGAATCTGAATTCTTCGTTTTGGATGAGTTGCTCAAAAATTTTAATTTCGCAAGGTCTTGATCTTTTTCTGTTCCATCGCAAGGTTCATACCCGTCGTGACTGCTACAAATTTGTCTGGTGTTTCCGTTTCCTCTTCCACTGGATTTCTCGAAAGAGCGTCGGCGTCACTATGCTTCTTACCGGTTTTATATTTTACGTCAAAATCATGCTCTTGAAGTCGGAGGGCCCATCTGGCAAGCCTTCCTGAAGGATCCTTTAAATTCATGAGAAATCACAAGGAATGATGGTCAGTTACAACAGTAAAGTGTTTTCCGAATATGTACGGCCGGAATTTGTTGGTAGCCCATACGATGGCAAGACATTCCCTTTCTGTGGTGGAATAATTCTTTTCGGCTTTTGTCAGAGTTCTAGAAGCGTATGCTATAACTTTCTCGGCATTATTCTGAATTTGTACTAGGACAGCTCCGATACCGTACCCGCTTGCATCAGTATGGATTTCTGTAGAAGCTCTTTCGTCGTATATCCCCAATACTGGATCCGAAGTAAGTGCTTTCTTAAGACTGTGAAATGCTTCCACCTCTTCAGGACCCCAATGAAACTCCACGCCACTTTTCAGCAACGACTGCAAAGGTTCGACGAGATAACAGAAACCTTTAATAAATCTTCTAAAGTATGAACAAAGGCCAAGAAAACTTCGTATGTCATGTATATTCTTTGGAGTGGGAAAATTTCTTACGGCTTTTATTTTGTCGGGATCGGGACGAACGCCATTACTAGATACAAGATGGCCTAGAATCTTTACTTCTTGGGCAGCAAAAAGACACTCCTTTGAATTTAATTTAAGACCAGCTTCCTGAAGACATTTTAGAACAAGTCTTAATCGTATAAGATGGTCTTCAAAAGTTTCTGAGAACACTATTATGTCATCTAGGTAACAAAGACACATAGTCCATTTAAAATGGCGTAGCAAATTGTCCATCATTCTCTCGAAGGTCGCAGGTGCATTACAGAGACCAAACGGCATGACTTTAAACTCGTATAAGCCTTCGGGGGTAATAAATAATCTTTTCACGATCCGCTTCGTCTATTTCTATTTGCCAATAACCAGATCGAGATCCATGGAAGAAAAGAACTTGGCACCTTTCAGACAGTCGAGCGTATCGTCAATACGAGGCAGAGGATAAACGTCTTTTTCGTGACGCTATTCAGCTTGCGATAATCGACGCAAAAACGCCAACTACCGTCTTTTTTTTTCTTACGAGCACAACGGGTGATGACCAAGGACTTTCAGAGGGTTGGACGATACCTTCATCAAGCATCATTCTTCATGAATGATGCGTCTTTCAGTCGGCGAGACTCTGTAGGCTCGTTGGTTGATTGGAGCATGATCACCAGTAAAAATCCTGTGTTTCACATTCGTCTTCGCGGCTGTCGACTTGTCGGTCTTCGTGAAAAGCCCAGAAAATTTCCGAGTAGTTCGGATAACTTGTTTCTCTGTTCGTCACTTAACTCGGGTGACATCATTAACGAACAATTCATCTGTGACTCGAAGTTTCTTGCTGGTCATCCAAGCAACCCGCGATGTATCGGAAATAACACATAGATGCCCTTCATTTAGTGGTTCAGCTTGGCCTATATTCCTCTAGGGATGATTTGGTTTCGAACTGCAGGTTGGTAACCCAGACATCACTTTTTCCGTTACGATATGTGGGATACCATGGACGGTGTAGCAATATTTTTTCTCGAAGAGCAAATGTTTGCTGCCGTCTAGAACTACATTTATGTCTCCTTGGGTTTGATATCCTGATACTGTTATTCTAGTTAAAGAATGCGGCTTAAGTGTATAGTCTCTGGTGGCATACAAATTCCAGGCGTCAGGCGCTGTGGAGTCTCGACAGATGTCTTCTAGAACAAGTTCATTTTGTCCACAGTCTATAACGGCTTGAGACGCCTCTAAAAAGTCCCATCCTAGGATGACGTCATGGCTACAATGTGATAAAACAATAAATTCAAAAGGCAGTTCTCGATTGTTTATACGGACACGTAAAACACATTTCCCTATCGGCCGAACAAAATTTCCATCCGCAACTTTCAGCATAACGCTCTTGGCATCAGCAAACAGAATTTTCTTTAAAAATCGGCGATACTTATCGGATATGACAGAAAACGATGCCCCAGAATCTACTAGAGCACGTATCGGCTTCTTATCTATTATTACGTCTAGTTGGTTACCAGTCATCTTGGCGGTCGACGGAGGATTTCCAGTACACGCGGCCTCACCTCCTTGGAAGGTCGCTCTCTTTAGTTTTCCTCGCTCCTACGGCCTGGCGACTGACTGGATCGGCGATATGGCGACGGGGTTCTGTAACGACGTATTGGGGATCGGCCCTCGTGGGACTTGGCGTAAAACGGCGAGAAGAGTTTGGTCGGCGTATTTCTTCTTCAGTGCCAACGTCGTCGAAGTTCCGTCGGCGGTTTCGAGAGTTGTCAAAGACAGCCTTTCTCTCGGCAGTAGCGCATTATATGTCCAGGACGTCCGCAGTGGAAACAAACAGGTCTGTTGTCAGCCGTTCTCCACACATCTGTTTTTCTTGGTTCAGGTGGGAATTTCTGAACAGGAGCTCTGTATTTCTTGGTTACAGCGGCGTATGTTGGTCGTGGTCTAGTTTCTGTAGGTTTTGTTGACACTGGGGCCAAAACCCTTTCAACTTCGTCTTGAACGATCTCTTCTAAGGATTGGGGATCGGAGTCCAAAGATTCTTGCGTCTGGTTAACTAGTCGATGGACTTCTTCTCGTACGATTGTGCGAATAAGAGACCAAATCAGTCTCATCCGTCAGGGATGCAACCGGTACGACGTTTGAAGCCTTTCAAATTTCGGTCGACCAACTCTCTTCTGCTTCATATCTTCGATATAGTTGCACCATTTGATAAAACTTGCTGTGTCGTTGATTTCTCTCGTCAACAGGGCCTGATAAATATCCTCAGCAACACCTTTCATTAGGTGTGACACTTTTTCGTCTTCTTTCATCAGAGGATTTACCTCTTGGCAAAGTCCTAATACACCTTGTATGTAGGACTGTGTACTCACCTGAACGCTGTGGGCTCGGCATTTTAGTTGTTCTTCTGCCCTTCTGGTATATTTTTTGACGGTCACCGAAAAATCCACTTAGTCCATTTTTAAACGCTTCCCAGGAATCTAAGGCGTCTTCGTTGTTGACATACCACTGTCTCGCAGTACCGTCAAGAAAGAAATAAACGTTAGCCAGGCACATCATGTCATCCCACTTGTTAAAGTTGGCTACTCGATCGTACTCTTTAAGCCATTTGAGAGGGTCTTCCCCAGGCGCTCCTCGGAAGGTCGATGGGCTCCTCCATTGCTGTAACGAAGGTGTTACTACAGCGGGCTTGGCTTCTTGCTCGGTCGGCATTTTTGTCCTCTGCCTACTATTTTCTTTTAACAGTCCGAATTCGGGGGATAATCCTCTTAACCGGAGGCTCCTGCGAAGGTTGTCGCTATTATCCACGTTTGACGTAATTGTACCCGGCGCCTCCACCAAACTTGTCACGGAGTTCGAAAGAAGTACACAGTTCAATTAAACAAACAATTAGATTTATTCTAACGCTGGGAGCTCGATACAACACTGGACTGAGAACATCCCCAACTGGCGATGAACTCTGCTTTTATACACTTCGGAATATTCGAGAAATATCCAGTATGCACTCTAAAGAATGATCTGGATTCATCTAGAAACTAGAGAAACAATACATTAAAAACGAGAACAAAATTCCAGTCTTTGGATAAATCTGCCGGGGCCGGGATTCGAACCCGAGACCTGAGGAAGATCAGTCCAACGCTCTGCCAACTCGGCTATCGGGACTTGTAGCAAATTATGCGTGCGGCAATATAGAGACATGATAAAGGAATATACATATAAAAATAAATTTTTGAGTCAATATGTTTAGATTTCAGATCATTGTCTCTCTCTTGTGTATTTCCAATTTTCCGCCTTTTTATCAGGAAGGTAGATTAGCTTAAGGTATCCGACTACCCTAAAACCATGATTTTTTTTCAAAAATTGGCAAATTTTTTTATGACTTTACTTTATAGACCATTTTATTACCTTAATAACAATACCAAGTACTTTATTTTCCCTCCACTAGAACAAAAACTACAAGCGTTTTAGTAAAAGCAAATGCCATAACTTTACACAAGATGTCAAACTTTAAAATGCGTTTTACTCGAAATGTGTTTTTTTTTTTTCGAAAAACTCAAACGGGGACCGCGATTGCTCAAAAAGTTTTGAAAATAATTAGCTGAAATTTTTTGCTTATGTTCTGCATAACAGTAGAAGTGTTTTGATCTTCAGATTTATCAATAACTGTTTTATTTCAAAATTTGCAGTTATTTATGTGAATATAGTCAACGTTTTTTTGAGCAATTTCGTATAATGACTTAGATAAAGTGCTCTAGTTTTTGTAAAAATTAAAATATCTCTTATCGTGAAGATCACTTCAAACAGGAATAACAAAGTAACACATCAAAATTGAAAAATTGAGAATTTGTTCATAAAATCTTTGTACAGAGCGGGCCCCGTTTAGGTAATTTTTCGTACATTTTTACTAGTTTTTTCCCATTTTAATAACAATAATTTTTTCTTCTTTTACCAATTTTAGGTTTTTTTTCTTAAAATATACTAAATAAATATAAAAATCACAAAAAGATCTCCATATCTCCTTTTTTTCAAAAAAAAAGTTGTCGCAAGTAGTCAGATACCTTAATGGCATATTGCGTTCAATTTCGTCGTTAATCCATATAGAAAGTCGTTTTTCCATTTCCTCTATTATATTATTTCTAGAACGGATAATTCTAGTTGCAGAGCTTATCGTAATAGTTACAGTTACCGATGACAGTATTTATTTTTTTTTATTCTTAAGAAAATGGTCCTTATTGTTGAAGTTACCAAATTCAATGCAGCACCAATTTGAGATTGACATTCACCGGTATCTGATCTTCTAATCACTTGCATTCTAGTTTCTAGCGAAATGCTTTTTCTTGTTGCTTTATTTGCATGTTTTTTATTATGAGTCATGATAAAAACTAAAAATCATAACATTTGTCACCGTAGAAATCATTATATTATATAAATTTATACTTACAATAACATCAAATATTTGAAACGATAAAAATACGTTCGTATAACACCGCGATAAACTGCTTCGGATATCGGGAAGCCTACCGCTGTGTGTAATTTCGGAGAGTCCCGCAATTCAAATAAAAGAGCGTTAAATCGAAACAGCGCTAAACGAAAAAGCGTTGAGCGGGGTCTAACTGTAATTTTAAATCATTACTCGATAGAAATTACGCCGGCATCGAGTTCGTGACCAGGACTACTCGAATCGGCATTAGCCCATCTGCACTTACGCGGTTTGGAGATGATATCCATCCTCAGTAATTAAAGACATACATTGCCATTCGCTTAAGTTATATATTACTTGGATATAACCAGAAGGACACTACTTCATTTCTCACTGTTTATCTTTTGTTTGAAAATTAAATCCACCGCAAGCATCTCTTATGTATTTCACTCAGCCTTGGCGTTAATTCTCTAAATTATCCTATCCTATAAGAACTATAATTCTTTTTATTTTACAGTGTTCCGGACCTATCGCTGAGTGAGTGTTTATTAACGCAGAATTGCTAATTAAAACGAGAGCTATTGGTGGAATACCAAGGGAGCCGAGCTCACCCAAAAGAAGTTTAGAGCTACGAAACGTTCACCCAGGAAATTACCACCAGTGCATTCATTCTTTATTGAACAAAATCATAGTATACATTTTATATGGTAGCATACATTAATTTTACAATATTACAAATTAAAGGTAAATGAAACGAAATACATATATTATTGCAAGGTACACACATACAAAGCTGAAAATAATTTTGAGCCATGGTCAAGTAACAAGGACGACACCTGAACTGGCAGCTCCCCCCCTCTTCGAATTTCCGCACCACGCCAACGGAAGAAGTTTGAGGCTCCACAGATATAAGGTGCATCAGCCTCACAACACGACATATCTTCAGTGGCACAAGGACTCAAACTCAGTGGCGTAACGGATAATATTAGGCTATCCCTGCAAAGGCAGGTTTTGGGCCCTAAGTCGGATCTTATAAAGGATTGTAAAACCATAGCATAACGTAGACTTTGGGTGCCCTAGAACCCTGCCCCCCTTGTAATGCGGGGGTGTCCGTTACGCTACTGCTCGAACTTATGATACACCGATCACGAGTCCGCACCCATAACCACTATGTTACCACGGCTACCCTATAGGAATCAGAACATGATATTTTAGAATAGTTCAACAGTGATTTTTTTTTATCAAGCTTGCATTAACTTTGTCATAACACAAAAATAGTTTCCATTAAAAAAAATACAAAAATGATTGCCTTTTATATTTATCTTGATTAATTTCAGTGACGTAACTTATACTCACCACAACCTACGTATCGCGGGGAGGAGCAGGATTCTAGGGGGCCCAAAGGTTATGGTTTTGCAATCCTTTGTAAGATCTGGCTTGGGGCCTAAAACTTGACTTTGTAAGGGGGGGCCTAATATTCTCCGTTACACCACTGGTTAATTTGTTTATTTATCGGATACTGTAGCTTCATCAAAAGTATCAAGCTTGCAATTAACAGCAATTTTTATTATTTCCAGCCGTCTGGAAGAAAGCAACTTTTTATCTAAAAATATCTTTCAATCAATTGTAACAATTCCATTCACTTATTTGAAAGAAAGAGAAAAGAAAAAATAGATATTAATCATTTATTTACGTAGGCATCCAAAACCTACTCCATAATTAAAATAATTATCGTTATGCCGTTAGACGAAACAGATTGTAATTTTCCATTGTTTATCTACTCTGATGTAGCGATAATTCAATTTTTTGCACTAATAGCCAGAAATTTAAGTAACGATAAATACTTTTCCTCAATTGTGAACAATAATCTTGGTAAGTCATTTTATCTAATGTTTCTATGATGAATATCGCCTTAGGTAGCAACTCTTGTTTATTACATACGAAAATTGATGTTGTACTGTCATATCTAATATCAGTGTCTAACTTCGATTATACTATAAGAAAATAATGAAATAAATTGAGCGAATTTTTTGCTTTCATTTGGAAATAATGATAACGTTTTCCTACGGAGAAAAATGCATAATTCTCCTATTTTGGCCTCATTATACTACCAATCATTTTGGAAGGTTTTCTCCTTCCTTTTTCTTAGCTGTTTTTTATTGGTACTTTGTAAAGTGTTTTGAATTGTGTAGACAATATACTGAAGGGAACAGTTATAATCGTCAACCTTTTAGAGCTGTTTGGTAACACACACAGACGTTTTTTTTTATTTTAGATTGTTAAAAGAAGTACTTCGCAGTAACTACACTGCAACCCTAACGGTTATTAAACTTAGAAGTTCGTATGTAATGAGTTTGAACTTAAAAAGTTTGGTGGTAAAAAAAATAAGGGAAATATATATTGATTTTTTTTAAAAAAATTACATTTGAGCTCGTACAACACCAAAACTAGAGCACGAATATTTTTTTAACAATTATTTAAAAAATCCCTGGTGTATAAATAAACACGGGGTTCTTATTTTTTTTTCTCAACGTTGTCAGAGTAAGATTTTTAGATACCCCCCCTTTTTTTTTTTAGTTTACGAATTGAAATATTCACAAAAGTTTTAAGCTGTCCTTTTTTTTAATAGGAGTTAAATATTAATTCATCGATATAAAGTAAATATTTGCGAGTAAATTCCTCAAGTTGATCTCCAATTCAATATTTTTAGGTTTAACTTTATTTCTGTATGTGGATTTGCAAATTCTATTTTCGGTACTTGTGTATTATGCCATCGATTTATTTTGTTAAACCAGAAGACATCGCCAAATTAAAAAACGAAGCTAAATTTCGTCGCCAAAAAATTCGCCACTGGAAATTGCTTTCCTCACACGCGCGGAAACAGTCTCCCACGTATGCTCTTCCTGTATTAGTCAGTCAACAGATAAATTGGCAGGGATTTAAAAGAATTGGAGGGTCGTACCTTTACAAAAAAACACACACACTTGAATAAAAAGAACGACTTTATACATAGCTTCTCAAACTGTGGGGCGCCCCCCTAAAGGGGCGTGATAAACCTAGAAGGGGGTGCGAGCAAATTGAAATGTCAAAAACGAAAGATTATTCAAAAAAGTATTAACTTATTGAAAGTAAACAAAATACATTCCGACAAAATAAAAAAAATAAAACATGATATAATACGCTAATAAAAACACTGATATAATACACTTAAAAAATGCATTGATATAACACACTTATAAATGTATCAGTACTGCACACAATGTACTTTATAATTAAGGTATCCGACTACGTTCGGAACCGTGATTTTAAGAAAGCACATAAATGAATAATTTTCAATACATTTAGTGTCACTCAGATAAGAATACATGCATAAAATTGTTTTAAGAACATTTTGACAAAAAAAATTTATTTAAATATAATATTTTATCAAAAATTAACTTAGAATAATCTTTTTTTTCCAAATGTTCACGTTTTGTGAAAAACGGTTCTATTATAATAATATTTTGCCTGTATATAGCTCAGATCTCTCTACAAAGGCTCAACTAGAATTTTTGAAGAATTCACATTATTTTCAGAGTTACCACCAGTTGAAATAATTATTCGTTTTTTCTTAAAATTGCTCCCCTCTGTTGTCGTAAAATAGGTAAAAATATATTTTCAAAAATTCTAAGCCTCTGAAAGAGGTCCAGGCAAAATATTATTCTAATAGAAGCATTTTTCACAAAAAGGAGAACATTTTATTCTAAGTTAATTTTTTGCCAAAATATTGTATTTAAATAAGCTTTTTTTTTTTGTCAAAATGTCCTTAAAAACAATTTTATGCATATATTCAAATATAAGGAAACGTGATTTTAAAAAAGCGCATAAATGGATAATTTTCATGATATTTAGTGTTCAGAGGCTCGACTAAATTTTGATATATATAACTTAGAAGTGGGTTTTATATTCATATTTTACGACAAAAGGAGAACATTTGGAAAAAAGATTTATTGGTAGTAACTGAAAAAATTAATTTTTTTTTGCCTCTAAACAGAGGTCTGAGCTATATACAGGCAAAATATTATTATAAAAGAAGCATTTTTCACAAAAGGAGAACATTTGGAAAAAGATTATTCTAAATTAATTTTTTGCCAGAGTATTGTATTTAATCAAAATTTTTTGTCGCAATGTCCTTAAAACAATTGTATACATATATTCTAATCTAAATGACACTAAATGTCATGAAAATTATCCATTTATGTGCTTTTGCAAAATCACGGTTCCGAACGTAGTCGGTTACCTTAATTTGACAATATTAAGTTAAGAATAAATTTAGTAATCATCAGTGACCTCACGGGATTTTCCTATATAAAATTATATGTAAACATTAAAACTTATCTTGATAATTTGTACGTTTTATATTTAATCCCTTAACTGTCCATTAAAAGTTACGCGATCCGTACCCCAATGCCACCGTTTTGCTCGTATGTAAACGTATGTGGTGTATTAAGAGGAGGGGGGGAGAAAGGAAATAAATCAAAAAATCCTCTGAATTAAGTAAAAACGTTGAAAACACTGTCAACTTCATCTTATTCCATGCCAAAGTCTTCGGAATAATTTTATCGATAGCAGTGAACTGAAAAGATCGTATTTCAGAAAGACGTATATATACTTCCTTTTATAATTTACGCACTGGCTGAGCGAGACATTTATATACGCCGGAGGCACTTAAGAGGTTAAAGCAGCGTTTCTCAAACTGTGGGGCGTTCCCCCCTTTGGGGGCGTGATAACCTTACAAGGGGGACGCAAGCATATCAAAAAGTCAAAAATAAAAGATTTAAAAAACTGTAAATTTACTGAAAGGAAGAAAGCAAAACAAAATACATTCTGACATAATTAAAAAGTAAAATACACTTTTACATTGATATAATATACTTATAAATGCATCTGTACTGCATAATGTATTTGATATATAATTTATCAATGCTAAGTTAAGAACAAGATTAATAATTACTAGTTACTCCCATGGGCTTGACATAAACAAAATTATACACAAAATTTAATGCTTATCTTGATAATTTGTGCGGTTTATAATTAAAGTCATATTGTAGCTTTGGCATGTAGGTTTTAGTATGTTAAATATGAAATCAATACACTGTTATTGTATGGAGGGGGCGCGATGACAATTATGATTGAAAATTGGGTCGCGCAAGTATTGAAAGTTTGAGAAGCACTGGGTTAAAGTCGTATTGTAGCTTTAGCGTCAAAATATCGTATTATCGAATACAATACTTTGTTATAGCATGGAGGGGGACCCAATGAAAATTATGATATAATATTGGGGCTCAAGTGTGGAAAGTTTGAGAAACATTGACCTAATACTAACACCGTAGGTAGCACAAACGCCGTAGCTACATTGAGAATCGTGGCAAATGAGCCTTCTCTATGCAGATACGGCAACATAAAATCACAACAGTACGAATCTGAATGCTGTCGTGCAGTTCTGCTTTCTTTCATATTTTGCTATTTTGCTAAATCCCATAGACTTACGGGTACTTATATATTAGACAATATTTTTTGTAAATACTCCACTGAATTCGCTTCAGTAGAAAACCGATACTGAATTTCAATTTTTTTTACAACAAAATATGCGAGGCGTGTTTTACAGAAGAATTTACAAATAATGAACTAGCTGGTATGCCTATTCTTCGCACGGGTGAATTGAAAATTTGAACAATACAGATTGAAAGATAAAGAAGTTTTTAATGAGTTAATTTTACGTGAATTGCAAATTAAACAAAAAAAAAGCTTTTTTACATATCTCAGCTCAACAAAAAGACGTTTGTTAAATTTTAAGTCTGTAGATCTAATAGCTGATAAAAGGATTTTTATTTATTTTTAACTCCCCGTAAATCTCTTGTCGGTTGATTTTTTAAAAACCTTCCTAAGCTGATCTCTGCTCAGAAAAAGTAATACATTGTTACACATTTTGTATAATGAACGCTTAAAAAATAGTGTAAATAATTTATATCTGGAAATGTAATACGTTAATATTACTTTCTGTTGTATTTCTTTTATGTTAAAATTTTGCCACCACCTCTCCCTTCGAAATCTAGTTTTATTCTGAAATAAAAAAAATAGTGATTACGCTGATCGAAAGAATAAATTAAAAGTGAGTGCGCACTGATGCATGGTGCAGACAAAACAAAAAGGAAAAGATTGCTTCACACATAAAAGATGAATATATGCTGTCGCGGGGTTTTTTGCAGACGGCATAATTTTTTCCTACTTATTTGACAATTATCGTTATATTTTAGACACTTTACAAAATACCTTTACAAGTTATAGCCTATGTGTTATTCTGATGTATATTATTGAAAAGTTTCATTAAAATCCATTCAGTTGCTATTTCTGTGGAAGAACAGCATAATATTAGTAAGGATGTTATTATTTTCAAGTATGTGTTAACAAAATTATTGTGTTTGAGCATGAGCGGAAATGTTTTTCCAGTATTGCGCGCATACTGGTAACGCGGCATTTTGAGTCATTTTTCACTTTGACGAAATTGATCGATGGTGTAGTACTCAAGTGCCCCCTGTTTTCAGTTTTTCTACATAAAAGTTCATGTGTTCATTATAATTTGCTCTTACGTTGAAAGTGTTTTCTCTTGTTTTACTTTTATCACAAACAGCTAAGATCTACTTAATACAAAGTGAAGTGCACCTCCTAATATTTGTACCAAAGGCAAGTGACATATATGGTCATTACTTGAGTTGTTTATACTCTCCACCAACGTTAAGTTTGACTGACAAAATTGTCATTTGGCTAGACTGTTCACAGCAACAATTTACAATCTACAAAATATATATAAATATATATAAGATTTTGTCTCCATAAATGTCTAAAGAAACGTTTAAAAACATACAACAAACGTTTTAATTGAATGGACACAAACTGAAGCACTGATTATTTATTAATGTCATAATTCAAAGTAACACGATCACTATTGGTTAGGTATTCCAATCCACAACATGATTGAAGTGACGTCGGCTACAACCTCGTGGCTACTCTGCGGCCGTTTGGCATTATGTGTAACAAAGTGATACATAAGTACAAAGGACAATTAAAAAATATTCTTAAATTGTTAGAAATTAGCATCTCATTGTCTGAAGTACAACATTCCAAAATAAAACCTTCCAATGAAAATTTATTCAAGACGATGATACATGAAGAAAAAGACAACTCAATAATATCATTTAAATAATATCGCAAAAAAGAACACAATTTATCGTCACAAAGAGTGCTTCCAGTTTCTGTTTTAAGGGACGCCTATGCATTGCTCACGGTATCCTTTCATCCAGAAACTATAGACATGCTAGAATATAATATCGCAGTCTTCTTGAACATTCGAGGAACATGTTTTTCGAGGGGGTAAGGGGTTATAGAATTTCAGTTGTATTTCTATTTCGGGTTTACTTCTTCGGGCGGTATTTTTAGAGATTATTTTTGTAAGTTTGCTTTTGTTTTACTTTTAGTCAGTTCGTCAAAGACTGAAGTGCAACAGATGGAATGGAGGTAGGTAGACTGCTGGATTCACAGAAGCCGGCTATTTCAGGTACTGAAATAGGAATAGAAGGCTGAGATTCACATGTCGTTAAAGCAGACGAGGCAACTAAAAGGTACGTACAAGTCGATGAGGATGGTGTGGAAGCTGTATATAACAAGGATAATAAATTTCCCATCAAGATTGGATGGAGAGGATATGTAGTCGCAATGGAAGATAAGTAATCATAGTACTATTTGGGGAATATGCGGAAGTTAGAGAGATTTCAGTAGCTACAACGTAAGAAGGTGTGATCAATGGAAGAACCCAATTCTTAGTTGCGAGGTAAGACATTCTATTATAATTTCTAGTATATTATTCTTTTCTAGATACTGGTGAATTCAAGAGTTGTAGTTATCTGGGATGAAATTGAGACCAGTTCACACATTTAAATTTTAAAGCACATTTCGAATAAGAATAGTCAATGGCTGTATATTTTGAACAGGTTTGTCACTTATAGTGTTCTTTGAGAATACCAAGATATCTAGAACTTATAGCAGCCCCCGCCCCGAAGAAGGTTCAGAATGTACTATGTGTGTGTGAACAATGTAAGTAACTAATAATGATATTATTTGATATCTTTGGTGTACTATATAGCAAAATCAAATGTTTAGCAGCATGAAGCTCAGAGCTTATTTTAAATGATAATGAGTTTTTAATTGCATAACACCCTGGCCCAATAATTTTATGCAGATCTGTTACTTAATTGCGCAAAGTAGGTTAAATTCAGAGGCAATGCAGCGACAAGGATTGAGAAAATTCTACGAAACATAAGTAGTGAGAATTGACTTCTTTTCAGCATGTTAGTGTTAGTTTCAAACAAAAAGTTTCTGAGATAGAAGTTTATTAATTTATTAATACTAGCATCAAAATTTGGTAGGGAGAGCCACCATGAAGCTCTCCCATTTTGGGATTTGCGTTGTCTGCAAAGACTTAGATGCCAATATACAGACCATTAGAAAGGGGAAAAAAAGAGCTTTCACATGTTTGTTTTGAAGTCTTTTTGTGTGTGTGATGAGTAATGACTTTAAAGCGAGTACCTTATCTGGTTAAGTTAAAATTTTAGAAATAGTACCTATTCATTGCTTGAATAGGTATGTTGCTTGGTTGATTCCATTAGCACAAACACCATATGTAATCATGCTGCTCCAAATACTCTTTATTTTACGAGAAAACCATATAATTGATCTAAACAAAAATGCAAATACCGAAAGGGGAGAGATAAAATGACGCGGATAAAAGACTTCTTGATGTCCTGGGCCCAGAGAAATCTCGAGATTTTTTGAGGCCCTGGGCCCCAGTCAAAAGTAAGCCCTATCTGTGATCTTTAAAAGTGGATTGTGAAATACTACAATAAAGAAATTTTTGAAACAAATACATGTGTACGACTCACAATCTCACAAACCTGCTCGACCGATGATTGCATTTCGACTAAGTAGCTGAATGATTGTTTATAGTATTAGGTCCAACCTTAGACATGAACAATGGACATCCCTTAATATTGTCAACTGCCACTTATAACAGTGGACATGCAGTTTGAAATTCCGTGTTTTTCGGAGAATATGTGCGGGAATAATATTTGACCATTAATTTGATCATGATTTTATTAAGATTGAGTCAAAAACGAAACGAGGCCCGGGCCCATTCGGCCTATGCCTTAAAACGACACTGCAAAGGGCAAGCCATCCAGTTTTAATAAAAGCAGCATACAACATGAGGGATAGGAAAGATCATTGATGGCACCAGTGTTATGAATCTTTAATGTAAATTGATATTTAAAAGGGAACTTTTAAGTTTCGTAAATCAGGGCCTTCAAAAGGGCTTTGACCCTTTATCTACAGTATTTTGATTTACTGCAGTTTTTTTCATACAATATATTTTTAATCACAACATTAGGAATTTTAAGGGATATACATAAACAAAATACTCAACTTTGGGAAATTTAATTAGAGCTAATTAATTAATTAAATATATTCAACTGTAAAATTAATTATGCACACTGTCCACTTAAAATAAATAGTCAAATCGTTTTCTAAGGTCTTCATTAACATACAAAAAAAAATAAGACTCAACTTTTGACATTAACTATTTTTTCGGAACAAAAATGACAATCTTCGCAATCCGCTGAAAACGCCGTCGGCTGAAAATGCAATTTCTGTTTAAAACTATTTGCCTTCCTACCTAAAATACTCGCCATAGAACCCATGCTGCAATATATCTTGGAAGAGTGGATTTAAAAGAATATTTCTGCTAAGTATCGTCAGAGAATTCATAAAAATAGTTATTCTGTGTAGTTTTAAAGTGAATAGTACTTATAAGTACCGCCGATAGATAAAGGGTTAAATAAAGGATCCATTCGGAGAAGATAAGAAGCATCGATCCACCATGAGCTCTAAAAAAGAGGGGCTAGCAGTTTCTTTCAAAAATTTCAGCCTCACAGATCCCTCAAAATATATCATTCGAACATTATTGCGAAGCCGCGGTAGCTGAATGGTCATGGTCACGAACTCGGGGCCAACGTTGTCGAGTCTTAGGTTCAAAACCTAGTGTCACTGACGACCCTCAATGTAGAGGGTGCTGATGCCATTATAATCCGTTGTGGCTCAAAGTGGTGTGAAAGCTAGATGAGAAGGATGCCAGCTCAGGTGTCCTCTTCATCACTTGACCGTGGCTCAAAAATGTGAGGTTCGACACCAATGGTCTTCGTGTTGCTTCAGATTGCGAAGTAAAACGAGGAATTAATCGAGAAACCCGAGATACCTAACTGCAGAACAAACTTGGAAGAAACCTATTCCGAAAGAATAACTGCTTTACAACTAGTGAATCCAGTCTTGTGTAAGATAACTCACGGGAATGAATTCACACCTCACTTACCTACAATCAGAGGTCATAGTGAACGCAGAAAGACGGAGAGAAGGAGGTATTTCTTAGATACCATTTTTCATTACAAGACATTGTACACAACAAACATGCAGGGTAGCGCTTAACAGTATTAAAATAACCAGCTAATAATTAACTAATGCAAATCGAAGAAATTGCACAGAAAATTTAGAAATAAGGAAGCAATTATTTAAAAAAATATCAAGCTAAGTAAAGTAGACTATAAAATCCAACACAAGTACCCTGGAAATGAATAGCAGTATTTACTGAGTTCTTGTAAAATGACAAATTAAATCTTTGAGTAGCGGCCATGAAATTAGGGGTCATTTTGAGCTTATTTTATGTTCATCTAATATACAAAAACATCAACATACGTATACTTTAGAAAGGCCAAAAAGAGAAAAAAAAGTGCTGGCTTAAATATCTGAGAAGGTAGGGGGGGGTAACCTGGAAGCCCTGTAAGTGAAATTCCCAACTAAGATCGTCAAAAGAATCTGGGTCAGATCCCTTGGAGGCCCATTTGGGTCTCTACCCTCAACACCCCTTAAATAATTCATTTATTTTACGCTCCGCTATTACGAACAGACGATAATAGACGTCAGTATCCAATTCGGCAAACGAGAAACGCGGGGTTTACTTTCCACACCCACCCTTGCGGGGAAAAAATGAAGGCGGTTTTTGTATCACCATCGTGAAAAATCCGAAATAAATTCCCTTTCGGAATGGATGTATTCAGTGGGGCTCTCATTATTGGGTAAGAGGGCCCTGCAGACACTCAGTTAGGGCAGTGGCGTTGGTGTAAATAGGGAGGTTTCGGTGTTCGATTACTTTTGTTTTCGAATCGTTTGGAGGAAGTTGGTCTGATTTTTGATGTCTTGAAGTCAATGGAGTTGGCTTTGTTACGGTTTTTTTTTTAAGTAGTGGATATATACTTTTGCCCGACTGAAATTTTAGGAAGTTTTCGAAAAAAAAATAATAGGTAGTTTATGTAAGAGTATTTCTATATTCGGTATTGGAAGTGAAAATTTACGTCACCACAACCGATAAATATTTCGGAAATTCAAGGATGCTCACAATTCGGATTTCAAGGATTCGCCTTACGAGTACCAAAAGATATCATTAAAATAGTTTTTATCATTGTTTGTAGGTTGAGAGGTTACAGTTATATACAGGGTGCAACCAAATTATTTTTTACAAAACAAGAGGGTGGGATAGAGTCAGGGACGTCTTAAGACATTTTGAGGCCCTGGACTCCCTGCAAAATTAGGCCCTACCTATGATTTTTAAAAATAGACAAAATACAGCAGAGGTCGCTAAAGTGGTGGTCCGTGAGAAAATTTCGCTGGTTCCCAGAAAAATGAGGAATGTACTCACTTATCACGTTAAGTAATGTTTTAAGATGCATTGATTGTGTTCTTATCGATCACAATTTTTTTATAAATATATTGAACATTCACAAAATCCTATTAGTGGTCCGTGTGATTTAAATTATAAATTTATTGGTCCATGAGTTTGGCGACCACTGACATACAGTATGCATTGTCAAATACTCGTACAAACGGTAATTTGAAACAAGTAAATGTGCATGACTCACAATCTCACAAAATGCTCGACCGATGGCTGCATTTCGACAAAATATGTTGAATGATTGCTTATGGTGTTAGGCCTACGCCTAGGTTTGGACAACGGTCATCACATAATAACACAGTCTTGCCACTTTTGCCAGCTGGCGGGCAGTTTGAAATTCACTGTTTTATGGTGAATATGTAGGGGAATATATTTAACAATATTAAAATTATCCGGATCATGCTTTTATTAAGATTGATTCGATAACAAAACGAGGCTCCTCCCCCCCCCCGAGGGCGAGGCATTGGGCCCGGGACCAGTTGGCCCATGTCTTATGACATCCCTAGATAGAGTACCCAGTCAGACGAACAATAATTACCATGAAAACCTGAGAGGTAGAAAAGAGTATAATTAGAATTAAAATCTTTACTTACAACTCACACAATGTTGGGAAAGCAAATGAACAAACCACAAGTTTCACAATCTGACTTTTTGCTGAGCGAAAAACTCACAGAAAATGCTCCAAGTGGTAGCTACGCGTGCTGCATTACCCCAGAGAAAGAATGACAGGGGCACTTTCTTGGATGTCTTGTGACGTAACTGGGGGAATCGGCATCTTTGGGGATCACCACACATCAGATGCGCACACAGGAATTTTTCAATGGGGGAGGGGGGAGGGTCCGGAGTCGAAAGTTCACCATTCTTGTATCATGCTCCTTTTGATTTTGTCGATTTTCGGGAACAAAACACAGTAAAAAACTAGTTTTTGAATAAATGATTAGCATTAATTAATAAAATTAGTCATTAATAGCAAGTAATTAATTAAATTGTACGTACTATATACTTAAAATTATAATCAATCGGAAAAAAATCAAGGGCTTTGGGGGGTCCGGACCCCACTTTGTGTGCGCCACTGCCACACATGCATTGGCACCTTCAACTTTAAAATTATTGCTTGGTCCCGTCTTGGATCACCCCGGTAATCTTTGGCACCACGAGGGACCACTCATCCCCGAAGCTAGAGAGGGCAGAGAGAGAGAACGAGAGCTGGTCCGACAACCTTCGTTTAGAGCGGACCCCAAAGAAACTCCTCTCTCACAAACCACATCATCTGAACTCTAATAACACCTTTCATAAGTTTAATAACATCAATGTATAATCTGTAAATAATAGCAGTGATGTAAATAAACTAAATGTTTAAATTAATCAATATCACGCTACCGTTGTCTATCTCAGACATCACATCCTCATATCTTCCACGATTGACAGGATATGGCGGGTACGTAGCTTGACCTCCTCGCTTACCAGCTCCTCACTACCGAACTTATTCTTTTGAAGATACACGATATTTTTTGTGTACGAGACACTTGTGAACTCGGTAGAATACCTCCTAGCGAGAATAGTTATTGCAACACAGTGCCGGTTTATCCGTTGGGCTCTTGGGGTGGGCGGCCAGGAGCCTGGGGCACGGATAAGCTGGACTTAACCATGTTTTCTGGTAATAAATTTGATCCACCAGAGGAGTTACGAATGGGGCCCGTAGATCTTCTTGCGCCAATGGCACGAAATGAGCTTAAACCGACACTGTTTCAACAGACAAAATTAACACAACACCAATAATCTTCGAGAGGGTATGCCAATCACTTTTTCGCCAGTGTACAGCTGAATGCTTGTTCACTGCTTTAAGCATTTGGTATTAGTTTTTCGTAGCAATAAATCAGATTGCGTAACTTTTAGAATCTGCCTTTCACTTTCACATCACCGCAGTATATATATATAATCAGGTTTTATTTCTAATTTTACTCCCTTTTACATCTTCAGGGAATTGCGAAGCATGCCTCATGATTATTATTTCTCACTCGGTTGGATACTATTCCACCTCTTATATTGTAAAACTAATTGAAACTAATGCTGCATGTATTTTTTGTTGTTGTATTTGTCATAGCTTTCAACTGTAAGTTTTCAAATCCTGAGGTAATATATGAAGCATCATTTAGGACAGTATAAAAAATGCAAGTGATTAAGACCTAGATAAAATTGTATAGCAAAGATTAAGATACCACAGGAATGCATTAGACAAGTGATTAAGGTTAAAACCAGTCAAATACGAATTGGATTGAATTTGATTTTAATTTCATTATGCAAGTGACTGTTTGCATGTTGTTAAACTACAAATTTCTATGTGCTCATACGTTATAATATGGAAATTAGGAAAATTATGCTCCTTCAAGCGGCTTCTTTTAGAACCTCGTCCCTCACCATGACTCAAATTTCGAAATTCATCACCAATAGTCCTTGAATCGTTTTATTTCAAGCCACACAGAGGTTGATGCGAGCTATATAAATTAGTAGATTTTTTGTAAGCCACAAACAAGATTTCAAACTTGCTATGGTCAAAGACCACTTTTTATGTCAAAAGTTTTTCCCGGAACCCCCAAGTGAAGTAACTATTTCAGTACTCAAACTCAGTGGCGCAACAGCCCATAAGGGTCAAAGCCTACTGTACCATCCTAGTATACGTGACTGTTGGGAGCTAAGGTGCACGAGCAGATGTCCCGATCAGGTGATCAGTTTGAAGTGAGACCGCCAGTGTTTAAGTCCCCAAGCAAGGTTGGTACTCCTTTATCGACCCACTGGAGTAGGGATAAAAGATTGAGTTGGCCTTGCCCAGCCCGGAAATAGAGCCCAGACCTGTGGTGTAGAAGTTTGATACGCTTCCACTCGATCACTAGGCCTTAACTATTTCCATACATAATAATAAAATCACAAATTTCACTTTGTTGCCTAGAGAAGGGAAAATGATATTGACAATCGTATAGCATGATTTTTCTTTTTTTGTTCGTGTAAATGTGAACTTAAACAAAAGTATAACTTTACGATGACAAAGACGAGTATACTCGTCATCGCTCTATTTTCATGACGCTCAAAATTGCGCCCTCTGAAACGGTAGCGCCCCAGCTAACTAGTTAAATCCCATTAGTAGCCAATAACTACTAAAATTATAAAACGTTTTAAACTTTAAATCAAATATCTATTGCACGCATTCGATCCTTATGTGTGATGTTTCTCTAAAGCAGTGGTTCCTAAAGTGGTCTTTACGAACCCCCAGGGGTCCCTAATATTATTCACACAGGGGATCCGTGAAAAATTAAAATTGGTTTGAGAGTCCTTGAAGAATGCCAGGGTCTGCACAAGGTTTAACATAAAATTAAAAAATTTGGGTCCATTTTTATTTTTATGAAAATTTAAATAAATAACAATAAAATTCATTTGAATATTCCCAACTGTGTTGTTGAACCCTTTTGCCCATGGACTAACTCAAATCCCAAACATAGATGAATCCATACTAATACATGAAGCATCTTATTGAAATGTTCATAAATGAGGGACTTAACCGAATGTTTGATCAAGGATACCCACAAATTCTGGTTACAAAAACAGATCCCAATTTTATACCCTGCATTATGGGTTATTGAACATAAGTTGTTGACTGCGTTCCCGTCTTCTAATTTGGTAGAACGTGGATTCGTTGCCGTAAAAAACCTTATCACGCACAAAAAAGAAACCGGTTAAAAACTGGTGATGGTGGGGATTTGCGGCTGCTACTCATAGACATTGAGACGGACATAAATACACTCATAACATCTCATCAAGTTCATTAAAGTCATTATTTTTTTAAAATTTTATTTAAAACACAAGTTATAATTTCGATAAATAATTCTTAAACAAAATTGTTTTTTTTTCTAATTTGTAATTTTTTTTACTACGCATTTATATAACTTTTTCACCTGGGAGAGGGGGAGGCTTGGAAAAGTTTTGACTTTTAAAAGGAGTCAGTGGGCAAGTTTTGGCCCTAAAAAGAGGTCCGTGGACAAGTTTTGGCCATAAAAAGAGGTCCGTGGACAAGTTTTGACTGTAAAAAGATTTTCATGGGTTAAAAAAAGTTTGGGAAGCACTGCTTTAAAGCAAAGTTAAATCACATAGATTAAATCGTAAGTTTTTATAATTCACGTTTTTACCTCTTCACGAGGCTTATTGAGGATCGATCTCACAATTTAAAACTGTATTCAAGAGATGAACGACCTTCATTCGATACTACACCATAGAAATATTTTAAGTCTTGGTGTGCTATCTAATATACAACAGTCATTATTATTCCATAAAACAGGATGTTTATACTGATTAACTGTTTTCTACCACATTAACTTTGTTGATTGTGAATGTAACGTCAACCACAATCAATGTATCGACTTTGTATGTGTCCTTTATATCTTTACAGATAGTTTTTTGCAGCAAAATAATACTATTCATTGTTCTTTAACTACTTATTTTTCCGTATGCATCACTGATTTTGATTAGTTCGCTTTCCATCGTCAAAACGATAAATCAAGTTTTTATCATACGCATACATTTTAATATCATTCCTTTTCAAACTCAGAGATAGCTGTAAGCTTGTACGATTGTCTGTTCAAAAATAGGTTACCTTAGCAGTCAGTCCATGTTAGGTATGACTTTATAAAACATATTTATAATGACAGCAGTTTTATTATTAGATAAAAACCAATGTAACCTGAACATAATAACCTCATTAACAGTCACTTCACATGTGTCAAGACGAGTGTTTCAAAATAAATCAACAATGATTATTACTATTCTGACAATGGTTCCTGCCTAGATAATCGGATATTTTCTGTTTCACAAAATTTCCATCATAAGAAGCACATATTAGCATACCAAATGTTACAGTAACAGTTCGTAAGAATAGTAATACAGTTGCAGTTCAACAAACAATTGCAGTTTCAAATATCGTGATAGCCAATGTCTAGATGTTCAGAATTTGATTATCATTAAAGTCGCCCTATAAAGCTACACGAGACCTCTTGGCGACGGTCTCGAGGCTCTCTAGTAATTTTGAACTACCAGATCGAATTGGGAGTCCCAATTCCACAAAAAGCTTAATTATCATGCTACGTAGCTAAATGAATATACTGGTTGAATGAGCGATGTCTTAACTATGTTCGGAACCATGATTTTGCAAAAGCGTATAAATAGATAATATTTATGATATTTAGTGTCACTTAGATTAGAAAATGTATGTAAAATTGTTTTAAGAATATTATTACAATAAAAAATTATTTGAATACAATATTTTGACAAAAAATTAACATACAATGACCCATTTTCAAAATATTCTACTTTTGTGAAAAATGCTTCTATTATAATACACTGCTGGACAATTGCTAAGGACGGATAACACTATCATCCATAGCAACCACAAAATGAAAGGAAGCAAAATGTGGAAACTTAGAATAAGTGCGGGATATTAGTAAGAAGAAGTATGAGTATGCAAATTTTTTTTCCACGTCTATTCATCACGTGATAGCGTTCATAAGAGTTTTGAAGTTTTGACGCGTGTGGACAGTTGTTGTTTCAAGTCAAAGTTTTACGGGAAAGATTTAATAGACGAACTTAAAATTTTTGGCATGTCTTCCCGACATCACATAGATGATTTTATGCGTGGCCGAATTATTGGAAAGATCGAAGAAGGGCGAAAAATAACCGATGTTGCCAGGGAGTTCGACATCGCTCACAGCGTTGTGTCACGGCTGTGGAAGTCATTTAAAACTACTGGAATGTGTAGTAGACGGCACGGGGGAGGTCGTGTTAGAAATACGACGCCTGCAGAAGACAGATATATCGTCCTATAACAGCAAAAAGGAACAGGCGCACCACAGCTCAGTAGATGGCAAATCAGTTTCTTGCTGCCTCAGGAAAGCAGATCTCCCGAAAAACTGTTGCCAGACGTTTGAGGGGAGGAGGACTATACGCACGCAGACCTGTTGTGTGTGCCCCATTGACCAGACAGCACCGTACTGCCCGTTTGCAATGGTGTCGTGAGCACAACAATTGGACTGAACAGGACTGGGCATGCGTACTATTCTCAGATGAGAGTAGGTTCAGTCTGTCATCGGATTGTAGACGCCAACTGATCTGGCGCGAGAGTGGTACTGCTTATCGTCCAGAAAATATCCAGGAAAAGGACCGATATCCGACATGCAGTATCATGGTGTGGGCCGGCATCATGATCAATAGCCGCACGCGCCTACATGTGGTTGCGAATGGGACTATGACGGGCCAACGATACATTGATGAAGTTCTACTTCCTCATGTTCGTCTTTTCCGTGGTGCTGTCGGTGATAAATTTGTTTTTATGGACGACAACGCAACATGTCATCGAACACTCGCTGTTCAGGATTGTCTAGACAGCGAGGGTAATCAACGTCTCGTATGGCAAAGCGCGTTCTCCAGATCTAAACCCCATTGAAAATGTGTGGGATGCTTTGGGGAGGCAAGTTGCTGGTCGAAACTATCCTCCGACAAACAAGAACACCCTCATCCGTGCACTCACAGAGGAATGGGATAAATTGCCTCAACAGCTGCTGGTAGTAACTTCAACTAGTAACGGAGATTTTTAAGGGAAGTTTAGAAACGGATGCAGCTATTTTTGCTTTAAAAAGACATACTTGTTATTTATCCCGAATTATGGAGTATTGCGAGAAAATGCTTAGTGCTAGTGAGAAGGAGTTTTAGCAGAGTTTTTAATCTCCAAAATAAAAATAAAGAAAGAAAGAAAAAGACTGGACACACTACTAACCGCGGAGATTTCAAGCCGAACCTCACAATATTGATGCTAAACATTAAACATTAGTTATTGAAGCATCATATGCATCCCTCCCAAAATAAATATTTGCTTGTTGTTCAGCTATTTTATGTATTAATGAAACTTTAATTCAATTAACATGTGTTTAAGTTTTAAACACTATATACTTCACTACAGTTAGAAACTTAAATATTTTAAAGTAAATACCTTGATACCACCAGCTGTCCAAAAGAAATTTAAGTTAATAAATTTTCAAAAATTCAATGTTAGGTATAAGCAGAAGTAGACCTAAGACCAAAAACAAAATATGGCATGAGGGCCTGTGAGACCAAAAGTTTGGGAACCTCTGCTGTACAAGATATTGAATTTGAACCCTAAAGGACATGGTGTAGAATCGGAAAGACTAAGACATATTCCAGCTTAATTAGTCTTTATTTGATAGTGGCTGAAAATTAAGGCATTCATTGCCAATAGACTGTATCTCTAGACCGACAGTAACGGCTTATAATATCTTGAAGCCCTGTGCCCTTATGTAAAAGTATGGCCCACCTCAGAGGTGTAATGAAGAATATTAGGGCCCCTTGCAAAGTCAGGCTTTGGGCCCCAAGACAGATCTTACAAAGGGGTGTAAGATCAGTAAGTACTTGGTGTCAGTCAGGCTTTGCACCCCTTAGAATCCTGCCTATCCTAGAATTGTTATACAAAGTAATGAGATTTTTAAAGTTAATTTTCATGCCAATCTACTTGAATATGACTTTTATAATATTTTAGAGTTATCCTAACCTGAATAAAAATAATTCAAATCAGATTCCTCAACTTTCTCTAGGCTTAATCCCCCTTATTTTAAATCGCAAAACTTTTACACATCATTCAACTTAACAAATTACCAGTTTATATATGTACGAATTGTTACTTCATAATCCAGAAGATCATATATTTATTTATATTATTTCACCATTCACACATAAGTTTCAGCAATTTTCATTTAAAAGCAAATACGAAATCGTTTGATTTAAGAACCTTTAGGAACCCCGTGCATTCCTAGTCATTTCTACTTTCGGTAATGGATGCGCCAAGTGACATTTTCCCCATATTAATCATCTCAATTTCCCTTTGTCCCTCTAATTACCCCAGTTTTCCCTCCATACGTCAAACGGGTAGAATGATTATTGACTCGAATTCCACAAAACGACCTCAATTAAATAATTAAAATAGGGAAATTCAAAATCGTCTGCAGTCAGACGATTGATTCTCTATGGAAAATAGAATTCGATGAATAACATTTTGGGATTCAGTTTCACTCGCATTATGGAAGATGAAAGCGAAATGGAAATGTTGCCAGTTTGCAAATAACAATGTATTTCATCTTCGTTATTGATGTGTGATAAAAATGATGTTGTATTTATTTAGAGTTCACTCGCATCAATTTGAATACTGATGTCGTTTGGCCAAAATAGGAGTGAGTAAATAATAATTGCAGAGAATGAAGGTAACTGTAACCGTATCCAACGATTTATTGAATTAGTTTAACGTGTAGGTAATAAAAAACATCATCTTATTCCGGGGCGTAGCTACCGCCGTATCAACAGTGCCAATGATATGGGACACCCAAGCTACAGGGACCCAAAAATGTGTAATCAAAAAAATCACAAAATGTAAAGGGGCCACAAAAAGAGATTTCAAGGAATTTTGATACAGGACTCACTAAAGACAAGTTACGTCACTGTTCATATCAATCATAAATTTTAATTTACGAATTCTAGTATCAAAAACATCGTCTATTGAATTTTTAGTACTTACGTATTATCGCAACAATGCCAACGTTCAAGATAACTCGCCAAGGTGGCAAACTGGATTTTGCATGTGTATCACGAATCGGCAACCATGGCTTCGTTTAGTATAAGATCCCTAATACAGTTGCGATAATTCGTAAGTACCAAATTTTTTTCAAATCTTATTTATCAATGATTGAAAAACTGTATCTACCAAAAAAAAGTGGTCACGGTAACTGAATGGTCATCGTCGCTTTTGTTGAATCATGAGTTAGAGTCCTAATACCACTGAAGATTCACCCAGTAGAGGGATTGATACACGTTGAATTTGTTGAGGCCTTAAGTCCTCCCATCGTGGGTATGGTAGCTTAGTGGTCAAGGTCACGGACTCGTGACTGGCATGTCATGAGTTCGAGCTTAGTATCGTTGAAGACCCATCGTGTAAAAAGGGCCGATGCACTTTGTATATGTTGAGGCTCAAACGTCTTACCGTTGATGTGGAGTGAAAAATAGGAGAGGATGGGTCCAGCTCAGGTGTCGACCTCATCACTTACGCATGGTTCAAAATTGCGAGGTCGGTCGCCAATAGCCTTTGTGCTGCTGTGTAGTGCGACCAGTGGCGCACACAAGAGAGGGGAGTCCTCGTGTATAGACCCCCCATAGCCCTTGATTTTTTTTATTATTGATTATAATCCTATATGTATATATTACGTAAAATTGGTTAAGTATTTTTTATTAATAATTAATTTTATTAATTAATTCTAATTATTAACTTAATACATAATTTTTTATTGATTTTTGTTTCCAAAAATCAACAAAATCAAAAGAATATGTTGGGCTTCGTATTGGAGCATGGTACCAAAAAGGTGGACTTTCGACCCTGGACCCCCTCCCCCCTTGAAAAATTCCTGTGTGCGCTACTGTGTGTGACGTAAATATAACTCTCACTTAAGTTTTCACGTTGTAGTGTTGTAAACATTTTAGAAAAGATACTTGTCAGATCTTGAATGTGTCACTTCCCTGTGATTCAAAACTACGTAGCCCCTCGCCAGCATCCTTCCCGTTGTTTGATTTGTTTTTTGATTAAAGTCACACTCTAAAGTAAAATAAGGGCTATTTGCAACGGATCTCGTTGTTTTTAACGCCGGTAAAGTGACGTGGACGTTACCAAGCTAACTCCACACTCTCCAGACTTCTACACCACAACAACGAGAGAACTTTGATCCCCGACAGCCACAAGTTCGTAGTTTTCTGACCTCTCAGTTATTACTTCTATGCTTGATGTAAGAAAAACAGATTTTGAAAGTCATAATCAAGCATAAAAATTATTGTGGAAAGCCCCGCGAAACATGGAAGAACGGCTTATAGATTTATACCTCTAAACCAGTGTTTCTCAAACTGTGGGGCGTGCCCCCTGGGGGGCGCGAGCATATCGAAAATAAAAGGTTTAAAAAATAATTAATTTACTGGAATGAATTAAAACAAACTTTTACTCTGATATAAGTTATAGGCGATATTAAGTCATCAAAAAAAAAACTTCTTCAATACTTAATTAGCTACCTTTGATCCTATAACCAAATAAAAAAATATTTTATTTAATTTGCTGTAATCCCATGACGAGAGAGTTTTTATTACGCTTTCTTTTTTAAAACTAACATTATACTCTTTTAGAGAAAAAACAGATCCCAGATCCAGAATCGAAAAAATTTAGGAACATAAAAAATTCATCACTGTCATTATTTTTGAAATACTGCACATTATAGCTGTAATTTGTTTGACCTTCTAAGTTATTGGTACAGTTAGTTATGACCCCTCTCTTATGTGTTTATTTCTCATTTAAGGGAGTTGTAAGTAATGTATTTTTCTGTTGCGCTTTTTTTCCATGCAAAACAGTTTTATGATATTTGGAAAAAAAACACGGAGAGCACACACACACTTTGATGGATTACTTGGCCAAGACTTAGACCAAGATGAGTATTTTCAAACATATAAAGCATAACAATTGTTTTTAGCAGTAACATACATATTATCATAATGAATACACTTTTACCTGGAAGTGGTCGCGCGGGACACACAGATCACGAAATCGTTAATTCTGGCAAAACTGTTTATTTGTTTCCAAAGAAAAATTGAAAATTTCTTGAAAGTAGGTAAGTGAACTTACTCTTAATTAAATTATTCACTGGAATAACGATTTGTATCGTGTACAATAAAATAATTATAAAAAAAAGGATTGGGGTGACTCAATAACCCCGCTCGACCTTATCGAGTGCGCGCCTGCTCCCAGGTTAAAACATGTTGAAGTCTTTTTCCTTTAAATATTAAAAATAATACAATTATTCTTCATCGGAATTTTATATTATTGTTCATTATTTAACATCAATTATAAATGCTAATTCTGTGAGGCTTAAAATTAAAATTCACTTAAAACTAATTATAATTTGAGCAATCATTTAAAAAAAAACATTTTACATTTTCGTAAACATTTTCGCGCACTTGGCTTTACTCTCCTTACAATACAGCTATTATATCAAGAATGTTTTATTTTCTTATAAATGAACTCGTGCAAGCGGGTACTTCAGCCGGTATACTTTTGATGTATCAGTGCTCCATAGTAGCTTATAACTAATTAATTAATACTAAATTAAGAACAAGTTTAATAAGTATTAACGACTTCCATGGGCTTGTATTGCAAAGCAAGGTTTTTATAAGGAATGCTTATGATTAGAAATTGACCCTCTGAGTTATTTTTCTATATTTAGCAGATATCCATATTTTGTCTTCTAAGCAGTCACCGTATTTTGCAATATGTTCAATCTAAAAATTAGAGAAAGGAAAAATAACATAAAATAATTATCATATTACTTAATTTATTTTTTTGCTTAAAAGTAGTATTCAAAATTTAATACTTATGTTATTAATTTGTATGGTTTATAATTAAGATTTCATATTGTAGCTTTAGCGTCAAAGTGCATTATTATTGCATTTAGTGCATTATTATTGCATGTAGTGCATTATTAATGTATAAAGGGGGCGCGATAAAAATTGTGATTGAAAAGGGGGGCGCCAGTATTGAAAGTTTGAGAAGCACTGCTCTAAACACTTATCTTTAAATTTAAAGTTTCGTTTAATGAATACTGTAAAGGGTGTTTGGAACATGTTTGTACATGCTGCACAGGATAATAGAGATCGTTTTGCCATAAAATATCCACTTAGAAAAAAACAACCTTTAAAATATCGTTGGCCTGAATTATCAGAATGCGTAACGCCACAAAATATCGAAATGCTTTTAATGCCATCTAGTGGAGTATTTTGAAGCTTAAAAATCTAAAAATAAATTGTAAAATTAAATTCCTTGATCATTTTTACTACTAGATTCATAACGGCATTGAAATAATTCACGTGCATAGTAAAAATAAACACAGTTTTTACTTTCTCCTGTAAAGTACACATCCAGAAGGAATTACGCATTCTGATAATTTGGCCCCTGATATGTGTGTGTGTGTGTGTGCTTAACAGCTGGTGTCCAAGATAAATTTAAAAACATGTTAAAAAAATATAAAAAACTATTTCAGGTCAATCAGGGTATTCCCACACACAATTAGAATTCAATGGAACAATTTAGTATTATTTATTGGGCCGTGGGTAGCCTAGTGGTTAGAGCATCGGACTCCAGAGCGGAAGGCCTGGGTTCGATGCTCGATGTCACCTAATACCCTCCGAGTGCACACGGAGTACGTGCTCGTTAAATCAGTGGGTCCGTAGTCTTGTGGGCTTATTCACGAGCGCAGGAACTGGAGAATATTTCCCTCCCCTTCAGTTCACTTGCTGAAATTGTGGAGGTTTAGATAGAGGTCATGGCGCCATCTATCGTCCCTTCGGGGAGTTTCTCCGAGCTTAAATCGCACTGTCACCTGTATGGTGCTCAAGGCCAATGACAGGCGTACCTCTTGCCAAGCCACGATGAATTTCGTGGGCCTCGTTCTGACTACGTCAGACAGGTGGCATTAGCCACAACAACAACAGTATTATTATATTATTTGTTTCTTACTTTTACTCTAACTATTAAATCACAATTTAATGAATTTCTTTAATATACTATTTTGTTTATACTTTATATCAATAACTACAGCAAAACCTGTTTTTGTGCGGTAGATAGAGACCGCATAAAAAAACCGCACAAAAAATATTCTTAAATTTCATAAATTCTTACACATATACACTGCTCGACACCATAAATGCAACACCCTGAAGGAAGTATGCAAATAAAACATGAAATTTACAACATGCATTAGCGGAGATGAGATATACAAATGATTAGAATTTCAGCGCAGACACACATCACGCACGCCTGTGGCGCCACTTCAAAACGCTGTTTAAGGTTTGGAGATTTCGACGATTTCAAGTTCGGCAATTGTGTTTTTCTTGTGGTTTTTTCAAAAAACGATCAGCTATGTCTCGTAAAAAACAGCTATCAGCTTTTGATCCATTATCCGAGTTCGACAGAGGAAGGATAATGGCCTACCGAGATTGTGGATTATCTTTCAGGGAAATCGGTAGTCGTGTTGGACGAAACCAAACAACTTTAATGCGGATATGTGACCGTTGGATGCAGGAGGGTACGACGGACCGACGTGGTCGGTCGCATCCACCTCAGTGCACATCTTCACGTGAGGACAGGCAAATTGTGCGCATGGCAGTGACGGATTGCTCAGTCACATCACGAACCGCAGCACAGCACATTGAGTCTGTAACGCATCATTCAGTGTCTGCGCGTAGCATTCGACGCCGTTTACAGCAGAGTGGTCTATCTGCAAGACGTCCATTGCTTTGTCTACCCTTGACGCTGAACGGCAGACGTCTCCGCCGCCAATGGTGCCATGAAAGAAGGATGTGCGCGGCAGAAGGGAATGAAGTTGTCCTTCCTGACGAGTCACGCATCTGTCTGCAACACCACGATGGTCGGATTCGAGTCTGGAGACACTGTGGAGAGAGGATGCTGAACAGTTGCGTTATGCATCGCCGCACTGGTCCTGCACCAGGTATTATGGTATGGGGCGGTATTGCATATCACTCTCGTACTCCTTTATTACGCATTGCCGGTACTTTAAACAGCCACCGCTACATCTCCGAGGTTTGTAGCCAGTTGTCCTTCCTTACCTTCAGGACTTGGCCACAGCCATAGTTCAACAGGATAATGCGTGAACACACGTGGCACGCATTGCCCAAAGGTTCTTCGTCAATTACCAGATTGATTTGCTTCCCTGGCGGGCTTGCTCTCCAGATCTTTCGCCGATAGAAAACATGTGGTCCATGGTTGCTCAATGATTTACCCAGATTACACCCCCAGTTGCCCCACCACATCAATTTTAGCAACGTGTGGAAGCTTCTTGGTCTGCTGTACCCCAAGAACACATCAAAAGGCAAAATTGAATAGGCGAAAATACGTACAATCCGAAAACAAAGGTTTATTCAAACAAAATATTGTCGTTAATTTTTTTTAAAATCAAACGAACTTTACTTAAAAAATAGCCCTTGTACCATCAATACTTATTGAGTCAAAAGGCGGTGGTTGGTCGTGACGATCGGTGAGACTGTTCGTCATACACATTTATTATCTTCGCGTTGTTGTTTTTAAAAGTGCTTGACAATGTATGTGCTATGCACTGTCAACTTTTATGGGTCATAGGTGGGACCTACTTTTCGTAGGGGCCCAAGGCTTCTAGAAATCTTAAGAAGTCTCTACCTCGTAAAGAAGTCCTGCCTAAGAAAATGCATGAAAATACATAGTAGTTTGTCGGGACCGTTGCATTATTTCGTGTTAACCATTATTTTGTCATAAGCGTTTTCGCGTTAAACGTATTCCACTGTATATTGTCAAAAGTTGTTACCTAGTTCCCAAAAGGCAACGTTAATAAACTATCAACCTATATTAGTTTGAAAGGAGTCAAGCCAGGAACCATTTATATAGCTCTGATGTCCTGCTAGTTGATTAAATGTTTAAAAAAATATTGAAATTATTAACCGAAAATTTAATAACGAACTGATCATTTATTTATTTCCTAATTTGTACATACTTTACATGCCATTGCAACAAAATAGTAACATTAATGCGTACTTCTGTTGCAATGGATGACTGGTGCTATAAATTAATGTGAGAGGGTTAGAAGGAAGATAAGAAATAGTCAAAACAAACTATTTATTAACAAATTCTCAACAAAGACACAAATTCAACAACCCAAGTCTAGAAATGCACCATTTGATAAATATGGGGAGCAATAGCGAGGTAGTCAAAGTAATGTGAGTTATAATAATAAATTGGATCACTTACACTTTACACGACCAGGCAATACACTTTCTTATATGTGAAGATAATTGCTAAAGTGATCACATTCAAACCGATCTGAATTTAATTTAACAACTAAATGACCAAATTGAGATTCTTAATATTAATAAAATATTCTACTAAGCGTTCTAGCCTAGCTTTAAGTTAATCACTCCTTGCTATTTATTCAATTAGTTTATAATCTCTCTTTCTCTCTCGAATTTGAAAGTTTTATCTTTAAATACAAGCCTTGTTTTGAATAATCACATCTTCTTCTTCGGAGGAAAGTTTTCAATAGAATAATTAAAGTCCCATTATTCCCCAAGAGGATTAGTTGGAAGAGCGCGAATAGACCCGTTACACTGTTAGGTCAAAAGCAATGTGAAACCCAATTAATTCAAGAAGAAAGTAGCAACAACCCTTTTTTAAAATTTTGAAAAGAATTACATTAATGAATCCTACAACCCACTCGATGAAGTCCACCCCTCCGAGTCTCTTTAGCACTTTTTCAGCTGTCCACCGTTTATTAAATCCATCATCACAACCCCCCTATATGAGCAACGAAACAAATTTTCTCTTGAGCCAAAAGAACCACTACTGCAAGAGAGGATGATTAAAAGCTAGGGGCATTCATACATCAAGGGGATGCAGAAATCGACATTTTCGATTTTGTTTAGGCTCTGCACGAAATGGAAATAGGAGTCCGTGGAATTTCGACACAAACTTTGGGTAATAAATGGATTCTGGGAGTTTTCCTTCTCCCTTCACTTTTTGGATGTAGTGTTTCCAGCGAACTAAGCTTATTGGACTCTAGAGCCTTTAACTTGAGGGTTGAAGTCATTGATCATGGACTCGATGCGATGTGTCAAGATTTTTGCATTTTTCCTATGTCTCTTTTTCGTTCTTTTTTTAGGGGGGGGGAGAAGAGTTAGGTCTGTGACTTAAATAATGGAAACCGATATTAAAGCGATCACTTAAGATTCCATGCTATTAAATAGTAGAGGAAAAGAATTTGTTTTAAATGTTTTTACATTCTTTTTCTTTCCTGTTTAAGTTTTTAGAAGGGAGGGGTAAGGGAGTGATTTGAAAGATTTTTATAACGATGATGGGCACATATATTTTTTGAGACTTTGAACCCGTTATAAAATCAGAAGAGAGTTTAAAACTTAAAAAATAAAATCGTATTTTTAGTGATTAAATAGTTTTTCAATTCCTAACATTAGTTCACAATCACCCTATACATATACAGTTGAACTTCCATATTACTAACCTCTATATTTTTAATTTTTCTATATAGCGAATTTTTTCCTCGAAATAAGAACATTTCACGATTTTCTTCTTAAAATAACCTCCCAATAACAAAAAACATTTTCTATAAAACACACTTTTTCTTTTGTGATTCAAATTTTTCTCCCAATTTTTAAAGTATTTCTGGACATTTTAAGTCATTCTTTCCTTTGACTCATTTTATGGTGGCTATAAATCTTGAACTGAATTTATTAGGTGCCTAACTCACCGAGAGCAATAGAATTCTGGGCGATTGATCCAAGATGTGCAACCTTTAACCCCCATCACTGGAAAAATCTTCGATATATCATTTCACCGTCAGTGGAGTTCTCTCGGGTTCCTGTGTCCTTGAGTAGTGTTCATTTGTAGTGTTCATCAGTCGTACTAGAAACTTCATTTCTTGTGGTTCGAATACGTCAAAACAAAAGAGATTGAGCATCAAAGAAAAAAAATAATTCTTCAGGAAGTGGATAAAGGTGTCTAAAAAACTTTCTTCGAATGTCTTCTTTTTTTTCTTTTCTTTTGATAGTTAAGATATATATATATACATCTTTATATATAAAAATCTTCTGTGCATGTGTTTGTCACTAAACTCCTCCTAAACGGCTGGAAAGATTTCGATGAAATTTTTTGTTTGGGTTCCAGTAAATTCGAGAATGGTTTAGATTCACAATTCGGTTCGATATCACAATTAGTTAAAAAGATATTAATTAAAAACATTCAAAAAATACAACTCAACATTCACCTGCATTGTTGTAACAACGCTATTGCTATAAACAAGCAATATAAAAAAAATTTTTAATCAATTCCTACTTAGATCAACCAAGAAAAAATTTATTTTAGCTACTTTTTATTAAATAGTTGCAATTAATATAAATATGTATATACATATGGCAGAATTAAACATTAAGGGGTAATTAATTTTTATTAATTATCATTAAAGTATCGCATTGTCATCCAAAACAATCGTGTATATAAAATTTCTTTTCAACTGAATGCTTTATTTAACACGTGAGAAAAAAACCTTTTCAAATTTTGACATAAATCGCCAAAAGGGTCGCTAAATCGCCAACGTGGCTGTAATTTTTTAAATAATTAGTTTTACTCAATGAATTTTTATTAATTATAATTAAAAAAATTACTGTATTGTGTCATCCAAAATAATCATGTACATTACATTTCAGCTCAATTGAGCGCTTTAAAATATATTTTATTAACGATAGAAAATTTCACCAAGATAAATAAATAAATAAATAAATAAACAAATAAAATATGTATAGAGATCGTGAGCTAATAGTAGGAATTGAAAAAGACGTAAGATGGCGTCGAAAATTGATTTTCAGCCAAACTGGCCAAACTGGGTCTTTATTGATACGAAAATACAGACGATTCACGCTTTTTAGCGTTTTTAATTAATATCTTTTCACATAATCTTTATATATGTAATTCTTCTGTGCGGGTGTATGTAACTGAACTCCTAAACGGCTGGACCGATTTTGATGAAAGTTTTTGTCTGTTCCAGTGGACTCGAGAATGGTTTAGATTTATAATTCAGTTTAGAAATGTTTATTTAATTAATTTTTTATTTATAAATCGTTGATCTTGGAATGTTTTACACTGGATCCGGCAGATTGCGCTAAGATCGCAGTATCGAATATTCAAAAATCTTTTGTTATAATTCAAGTTGGTCCCGACAGTTGGTGCTGTGATCATTTCAGGAAAATATTTTGTCACTTCGTGTTATAATTTTGTTGAAATAAATCGTGTGTTAATTAAATTATTACATTAAGATGTAATTAGTGTTTGAAATGTGCATAAAAAAACTATACATTTTATGTACAATTTAATAAATATACGTTTTATAATATAGTTTGAGTTTCACAACTTTTTCACCTTTAATTAAAACAAGTTTAAGTTTTTATTCACACAGTCTTTACTCATAGCCTTCGCTCATAGTATACACATACTCACTCGCTATCGATTGACTGAATTGTGATAACCGTACCTGTAATGACGTTAGACATTGTAATAACGTTTTAATTCGAATTTTACTCAAAACGGTCCAGATTGTTAAAGCTTATTCATAAAGATTTGGAATTTTTGAATTTAAGATGTGTGTACAGGACGTCTGTCGGGTCCTCTAATATATGTGTGTGTGTGTGTGTGTGTGTGTGTGTGTGTGTGTGTGTGTGTGTGTGTGTGTGTGTGTGTGTGTGTGTGTGTGTGTGTGTGTGTGTGTGTGTGTGTGTGTGTGTGTGTGTGTGTGTGTGTGTGTGTGTATACACATATTAATTTACAGAGAGGTGTGAATAATTACTTTTTTTTAAATATATAGTGTTTATGAGTATAAATTTGTTTTATATTATGGGGTTTATATATATAAAGGAAATTGAAAGATGAACTTCTGTATAACGAATTTTCGATTTAACGGATATTTTTCGGGATTTAGTGACTTCGATATAAAGAAGACCAACTGGATATATCTTGTTCAAACTTTCAATCGTTAATAAACTACTTTCTATTCATCCATTCGAGTTCAAATACATTTTTCAAAACTTGTGATGACACTTGATGTTAATACCGTTTTTTGAAATATTAATTCACTAGTTAAACTTAATGAATAAATGGTCACAAACAAAAATAATAGTCCAACACCCAAAATAAAAAGGATAATCACTCGTTGTATCCCTGTAGTGCAATTGATAGCGCTTTGGACATCTATCCCAAAGATCGTGGGTTTGAATCCTACCTGGGATGGCCTAATTTCAGAGAATGTGATTTATGAATGAATAATTAGCAGCAAACACAAAAATAATAGTCCAACACCATTTACAGAAAGGAAAATAATTTTCTACTTTGCCATTTAATATTGTGATTCTGTCATATGCATATACATATTTAAATTAATATTAATTCTTTAATAAAAAGTAACTCAAGTAAAAAAAAATTTGTTGACCTAAAGAGGAATTGACTTAATTTTTTTTATTCTACTTGTTATGAAATAATAAAATAATAAAATGTAATTTAATTAAAATATATATATATATATATATATATATATATATATATATATATATATATATATATATATAACATAGTGAGAACCATACTTATGTCGCAATATAAAGCTGTGCATGTAACTCGTTGCGGCCAATTGGAGATGCATTAATTCACAACTAATGTAAATAATCAATATCTCAAGTCAAAAATTTCTATTACAATAGCTAACATATATCGTTAATGCTACGATGACAAGCAATCCAAAATAAATATATAATACCAGGCTGAGAGAGAGTTTTTATTAACATCGTACTATTAAACAACGCGATAGCTCTAGGTCACGGACGTCGAAAGTTTGAACCTCGGTCAATTGACGAGAACTACACCTAACATCCTCCTCTCCTAACTACCACATTGTGACGTTTGAATAAATAACGATAGCATGAAATTGATTAATTTAAGCATTTAGTTTATTTACGTCACAGCTGTTATTTACAGATTATAAATTGAAGTTATTAAGCTTATGAAAGAGATATTATTAGAGTTCGAATGATGTGGTTTGTGAGGGAGGAGTTTCCTTGTGGTCCGCTTTCAACGAAGGTTGTCAGACCATCTCCCGTTCTCTTACTTTGTCCTCTCTAGCTTCGGGGATCAGAGGCCAGCGTCATTAGCTTCCAGTTACATCCGGCTAGTGGCAGCAAGGGGTTTTCCGGGGTGTCAAAGATTGCCGGGATTATTTAAGACAAGACCGTGCAATAATTTTAAAACTGCAGATGTCAATGCACGTGCGGTGATCCACAAAGATGCTGATTTATATATAGCTGTTTGGCGGGAATCGTTACAGTATCAACAGGAGGACACAGAGCCTTGGCAAATTTAACGTGCATCGCTCCTTCCCTAACGTTGAGTTTTGTGACGCTAGTATTCGATAGGGATGGCAAACTGAGATCAATGAATCAAAAAATCGATTTCTCGGACCTAAAAATCGATTTTTTTAATCCATATGTCACCCTGAATCGATTCAGGGAATCGATATTTCATCCCAGAAAATTGACATTCGATTTTTTTCTGTTTTGGCTAAAACTATAAAATTGATAAAAATGAAGGATTTAAGGCATATTTTTGGTAAAAACGAAGAATTTAAACACTATTTATCGTAGGCAGTTGTGCACCTACAGTATGATCCAGTACTTTAATGGCAAGGACAAAAAAAAACTCTATTTATCATCATGTTCACTCAATAACCACGATATATATGAGTATCGTGGGATCATCTGTTCTTTGTCAGCGGCTTTTTTCGATTGTCGACAACATCGAAAGTGATGTGCGGAACCGCTTGGATCCCAGTAGACTTGACAGACTGTTGTTTTTAAAAAGCTTATGTATTAAGTATTGATAGCTATAAGCTATATTATCTATATTCTAAACTTTTTAATGCAACAAATACATTTAGAATATATAAATGTCCTCTTTTATACCTGATACTTTGATATGGTAATAAAAAGAATTGCAATTTTTGAATTCCCTGAACTGAAAAAAATTCACTGATTTTACTGATAAGAGATCGTTTTTTATGGTATCTTTCTTGTTTTTCATAATATGGATTTATATTTACATAGTAAATGCAGACTTAGAAAAAAAACGATTTTATAGAAATGGATCTTTTTTTTTTAGACCTCGATTTTTTTGGTGAATCGATTCATCAGCTTACGCTTCGAATCGATTTAAAAATTGATCTTTTTCGGAAAAAATTGCCATCCCGAGTATTCGAGTAAGTGAGTAGTAAGCGAGCAAGCACTATAAAGGTGCATGAAGGCTACTGGCTCCAGACCTCGCAATTTTAAACCATGGGCAAGTGACACGAACAACACGAGCTGACATCTCTTCTCTTAACTAACAGGAGGACGTCTGAGCCCCGATAGAATTATCTTGTAGAACCCCCCACCCCCTAAACGGAGGGCCTTCATTTGCGCTAGGCTCGATCCCATGCCACGCAACCCACGATTTCGTGACCTTAACCACTAGGCTATCACAGCCACATAAAACTATCTATAAACACCGAATGGTCATGGTTACCGAGTGATGATGTTCACGAACTAGTAACCTTCAAATGCTTCTGCCAAGAAGAAAATATCTGTTAATTTATATATTTTTCGAATGATTTTGTTTTAAAAAGACTTTGAAACGAACATACACTCATAGACAAAAAAATTAGCGCACCAAGAAATAATTGCGGGATCGTAATGAAACTTGGCATGGAGATACATACCAAAGAGATATGCAAATGATTAAAAATGCAGCGTGATTGCGCATTACATATAGCCGGTTGAAGGTGTTTAACGGCGTTCTCCGTGGAGTATAAAACAGGTAACCAAAGCCTGTTTGAGGGTGCAGAATCGTTTACAAAGGAAAAGGTGAGGTAGACATACCATTACGCCGTTTTTGAAGACAATATGAGCAGCTGTCGTAGTTTGAGAGGGGGAGAATCATTGGCATGATGAAAGCTGGATGGTCAGCTAGGCGAGTAGCTTGTCAATTAGGCTGCTCTGATTGTGTTGTGAGGAGGTGTTGGGACCAGTGGATCCGAGAAATGTCATTGACACGAAGCCCAGGCTCAGGACACCCTCAACAGACCAGTCATCGAAAAGACCTCCACATAGTAAGAATTGCCCGCGTACAGCCAACTGCTTGATCGGCCGCCATCCAGGCACAGGTAGCACCTTCATTAGGGGCCCCTGTGTCTTCTCGAACCATACGAAGGCGCCTGGCTGAAGGACATTTGGGTTCACGGCGCCTATTACGTGCGCTGCCCTTGACGCCCATTCATTGACGCCTCCGTTTTGAGTGGTGACGCCCACGAGGTAACTGGACTGCAGCGGAATGGAACCAGGTCGTCTTTAGCGACGAATCCAGATTCAATCTCAGCAGTGATGACAATCGTGTTTGTGTGTGGAAACTCCGTGGTGAACGCCTCTATCCTGCCTTTGCTTTACAGCGACACACCTCTCCCACAACTGGTGTGATGGTATGGAGAGCCATTGTCTACAAAACACGGTCACCCCTAGTATTGATTCGTGGCACCATGACAGCTCAGCGGTATGCCCATGACATCCTGCAACCATATGTGTTGCCACTCATGCCACGGCTACCAGGAGCCATTTTTCAACAAGAGAATGCTCAGCCTCTCACGGCAAGGGTGTCACAAGACTGTCTTCGCACTGTTACTACATTTTCTTAGCCTGTCCGATCCCCAGATTTGTCTCCCCTCAAGCATATCTGGGATCATTTGGAATGGCGAGTTGGGCATCCCACGAGTTTGAACGAACAAGAGGCAAGGTTACAGCAAATATGAAACGAAATGTCTCAAGACATCATACAGAGCTTGTATGCCTCAATGCCCGATCGCATCGCATCGTGTATTTGCGCTAGAGGGGCTTTAACAGGGTATTAAATCATCCGTTCTTTCGCCTTTTTGTCTGAAATAAATTATGATTTTTCTTTGATTTTCTAATCATATCAAAGCAGTCATTACGTATGTAACATTTCATTTCATTTGGTCGAGTCCTTCTCTTGGTACGCTAATTTTTTTTGTCCATGAGTGTACTTCTTTTTAAAATAGCTGGAGTGTCTTCTTAAACGGTTGTTCATATAATCTTGCAGTTACGCCTACCATAGTAGAAATGTATCAACAGTTCACTGAGATAAAATACACAAGTTATATAAAAAAAAATTTTGAGTCAATTCCTACTTAGATCAACAAAGAAAAGTTTTATTTTAGTTACTTTTTATTAAATAGTTACAATTAATACAAATATGTATGTAAAGGGTGTTTTTTTAGAGATATAGAACTTTAAATTGCAATAAAAAAACGATGTATTATTCGATTGACATGAATTTTTTTTATTCGAAAGATAATCTTGTGGCATTACATTTTGAATATGATTTCTGGAATAGGACTGCCAAGGCTGGCTAGGATGTAGTCCAATCTGGACGTCCAATTTTCGATGACTTTTTCCAACATTTGTGGCCGTATATCGGCAATAACACGGCGAATGTTGTCTTCCAAATGGTCAAGCGTTTGTGGCTTATCCGCATAGACCAATGACCTTACATAGCCCCACAGAAAATAGTCTAGCGGTGTTAAATCACAAGATCTCGGAGGCCAATTCACAGGTCCAAAACGTGAAATTAGGCGGTCACCAAACGTGTCTTTCAATAAATCGATTGTGGCACGAGCTGTGTGACATTTTGCGCCGTCTTGTTGGAACCACAACTCCTGGACATCATGATTGTTCAATGCAGGAATGAAAAAGTTAGTAATCATGGCTCTATACCGATCACCATGGACTGTAACGTTGTGGCCTTCATCGTTTTTGAAGAAGGATTCCACCAGCCCATAAAGCGCACCAAACAGTCAGTTTTTCTGGATGTAACGGTGTTTCGACATACACTTGTGGATTAGCTTCACTCCAAATGCAGCAGTTTTGTTTGTTGACGTAGCCATTCAACCAGAAGTGGGCTTCATCGCTAAACAAAATTCGCTTATGAAAATCGGGAACAACGGCAATCTCGTTTTGGGCCCATTCGACGAATCTACGCCTTGCTTGATGATCGTTTGGATGAATTGCCAAACCAAACTGAGAATAAATCACTTGACAGCTGTTAAATCGGTCGCCATCTTGGAAAGTAATGCCAACTTAAACTTCTATACCTGGAAAAAAAACACTCTTAACGTATGACAGAATCGCAACATTAAGTGGTAATTAGTTTTTATTTATTATCACTAAAGCATTAAAGTATAGTATTGTCATCCAAAACAATCGTGTATACAAAATTTCAGTTCAACTGAATGCTTTAAAACGTGAGAAAAAATCTTTTAAAGTTTTGACCCAAGTCACTAAAAATGAGCCCAACGTGGCTGTATCTGTAATTCTTTAATTTTAATTTATTAAATTAATTGATTAATTTTAACTAATTATATTTAAATTACTGTATTGTCATCCAAAAGAATCATGTCTATAAAATTTCAGCTCAATTGAGCGCTTTAAAATGTATTTTATTAACGATTGAAAAATTCACGAAGATAAATAAATAAATATAGAGAGAGTGTGAGCTTATACTAGGAATTTAAAAACCAGTGCAACAGACACAGATTCTTGGAAAAAGGGAACCACACATAGCAGGCAGGTTTTATTAGAGGCGTAACTCGCCGAAAGCAATAGAATTATGGGCATTTCATCCAAGAAGTACAACCTTTAGCCCCCATTGTTCAGTTCACTGTAAACACCTTCGATATGTCCTTTCACCCTCAGTGAAGTTGTCTCGTGTCCCAGTATCGTTGATCTTGTCTCCGTTCAGTTGTAGTGTTGATCCGCCGTACTGGTAGCTTTGTTTCTTATAGCTCGTAAATGAAAAAACGTAAGTTCTTGAGTATCAGAGAAAAACATTTAATTGTTCAGGAAGTCGATAAAGGCGTCGAGAAACTTTCCTTGCAATTTTTATTTCTTTCTTTTTCTTTGATAGGTAAGATATAAAATAAATATACATCAATTTACAAAAATGTATGAATAATTACTTATTTTAATATGTAGTACTTATGAATTTAAAATTTGTTTTATGTGTGGTCTATAAAGAAAATTTAAATATAGACCTGTCTCTCTCTATATATAAATATTTTTAAAAAAACGAATTTTCCGTATAAGAAACTTTTTTTCGGGATATATCTACTTCGTTATATAGAGGTCCCCGATTGTATTTTGATATAACAATTTTTACTTATTTCCCAGTTTTTCACACACACAGTACATAAAAATAATAAAGTTCAGATTTCTGGATATTTTTGCATGTAAAATCTTGTTTATGGTGGTTTATCTCTGATTGAAATATGTAGAATTTAGAAGCTAAGAGTTTTGTTTAGGTAAGATCAACTATTTATTCGGAATTGTTTACTAAATTCCCATGCACGTGAAGATAGACATTTTGCAGTTTTGTTTCGTTGCCAATTTTGCCGTTGACAGCAATAGCCAAACGATTTGTTCCAAGAAGAGGGAATGGGGACTGCCCCTAAACGGAAGCTCCTAACTCTACTTTTGTTGAATGTGTGTTTGGTATACATTTTTTAAAAAATGAAACAGATAATTAACAAAAATACATCCACATCAAAATTTGCACATGTTAAAGTATCATTAAAATTTCGTCAACCTTTTATTAATATTTATTACATTTTAAACAGAACGGATTAAATAATTTTTTACTTGGATATACTGTAGAACATGGTTTTGTGCGGTCCTTTTTATGCGATTTTTTCTGTGCTACCTTTTTTTTATGCGGCATATGAATTTCAACGGCTTTGGTGCAACTGTAGTGTCTTCTGTCAATTTACCAGAGGCACAGCGGAGAATGATAGGGTCCCCCTGCAAAGTCAGGTTTTGCCTTTAATATTTTATGAATTGGGTAAATACGTACTTGGTGTTAGTCAGGCCTTGGCCTTCCTCCCCACGTCACGGGGGTTGCGGGGGTGTACTACAATGTACATATATACACTTCAAAGCACTTTATTCATTTGTTATAAACAGCCTCCCGACAATACACATTCTCAGTTGCTTTCTCTCAACATGTCAACAGCCCACGCTTGATTGAAGACGAAACTTTCAACGACAATGACATTATCGATAATTTGATAGATTATATTCTGATCAGAACAATTGAAGCAAATTATTAAATTATTGTATTGCCATCGATCCTTGACAAGTGTGCAAAAGTTTGAAAGAATTTCACCTTTTAAAGTGGGTAAAAATCGAATTCAAAAATTCCGTTACATACAGCTGAAGCTAATAAAAGCGTGTTAAAAAATAAGTTTTTTCTTGTGGAGGATTGAGCATCCAGTGGCCATGGTCGCAAACTCGTGGCCAGCCTTGTCGAGTTATGGGTTCAAGTCCTGGTGGCATTGAAGACCCGCTGTGTAATGGTGCTGATGCAAATTAAGTCTCTTGATGTTAAAATCCACGTTGGCTGGTGAGGAAACGTGACGAAGTGCCAATTCAGATGTTGCATCCATTAGATCAGTGTTCCTCAACCTTTTTGTCGCCACGAACCGGTTAACGTTGGATAATTTTACCACGGCCCGCTGAGGGGGAAGGACGTTGATTGGTTTATATTTTAATTATTTTATTTTAATTGTATTCAAACGTGCCTTCAGAATAAAATATAGCTACACCATAAATGAATATAAAGGAATTTAACAAGGAATATAAAGTGATTTTCATAAAAGGTAGCCCAAACTCAAGAAAAATTCCCCGCAGTAAATAAAATGGAAATAATTTAATATTTCTTGTGCCGACCAGTACGGGGGTTGGAAACCACTGCATTAGTTGACCAAAGTTTGAACATATAGTGCCCTTTGCCAATACCCTTGTGTTGTTTTAAGAGAGGTTCATAAATAATCAATAAATTTACACACATTTAGTACATTTACATTTCTTAAATATTCTATTAGAGTAAAAACAGCTTATCTCGAAGCTCTTATTATTTAAAAAAAATTATATAAAAAATAATCAACTAATTGAAAATAATATATTTAAATTATATGTATTCGAGAATATCTCACAACCTCCAGAAATACCTGAAAATAACGTCAAATTATTCTTAAATTTAAGATATTTGTAAGATTATCATCATTATATATCTCTCTCTCGAGACTTTCACACCAATTCTTAATTAGTTAATTGCCTATATTCTTGCTGGAGTCCAATGATTTGGATCTTGCAGTAAAGTGCTGTCATTTTGCGTTCCTTTAAAGTCAATAAAATCCTTTTTTGCCACTGTATAAATTCAATGCTGTATTTTTCACTGATTTTTTTTTCATTGACTAAGCAATGCTTTGAATCCTTATATAATATCGGATCTCAATCAATGCTTGGTCATAGTCTTTCATCTTTTGTTAGTGCGTTTCAGTTGAAAATATTTGATGATGATTGATTGCTACTCATAGCGAATAAATTATTGATAACAATATAATACCTGATGCGGTACTCCGATAATTTATCTGACAGTGAATTAAATCTTCGACAAATCAATTCTTACAACGCTTATAATGAAAAAGCGTAATTCCAGCATCATTTAATTACTTCACTCATCATGAAAAGACTTCCTGTCACTGTAATTCATTTCGACATTTCATTTCTTTGAGAGATGTCCTACAAAGAAATTGCATTACTTAACAACCAATTAAGTGCTTGTTAGAATCACTCAAAAGTTTCGTCATTAATTAAACATCCAACCAGATTCCTCCACGTCAGGATCTATTTCGTTGCGTAACACTTTTTTTATCTTATGCCCATTTCTATAGGGACTATTTACATTCCATCTTTAACAAAACCTCATCAACAAGAAACCATAATTCTGTATACTTACTCTCATTCTGACCTACATCAAATCATTTATCTCAACAAACACATCTTTATAAACTCTTATTAAGCACTCGCATACTCACAAAGGAATCCACACAATCTACATCCAAATCGTTTAATCTCAGCATCTCCTTGATGAAGGAATTCAAATCGAGAACGAGTCACAACTTTCATCCGTTCAAATAAATGCCTCTTCACAATTGAACTTTCCGCTATCGCTTGAAAATCTCATTCATTGAACACAACCTTTAAGGAATGTCCTCCACTTCACAATAATAGCCATTTAAATCATAATCAATTAAAAGTTATTCCGACGAAGCCTTTTGATCTTGATGATATCACTGCCTTCAACCCTATTGTTCTACTGAACCGACAAAGACACCCCTACATAAAGAGATTCGTTTATGATGGTAATTTGGTGGCACGCAGTCCATAGTCTTTCGGCTGAGGGTCTTTGATGGACATGAACTCATTGAACTCTTCAAGAAAAGAAAATGGAACTGGACTGCTCTGTTGAGTTTCTGGGTCTATTCTAACCTTTTGATCCGACCAGAACTGACAGATTCATTACGGAAGGCCATGATGAAGATTTTTGTCGGACTATTGTTTTGTCTACGGCAAATAAGCGTACTTCCTTCTAGTTGATAAGCTTCGTTTGAGCTTGTGCTAATCCTGCTTATCTAATCGTTTAGGTAACAAGACAAGTAAAAGCAGTAGTGAGGTTTGTAATTTGGGGATTTTTTTTCCTCCTGTCTCCCCCTGGCCCCAGAGATCACCATTAGTGACGATTTTTGGTGTTCACAATGCTGAACAAAACGGTAGAAAAAAATGGAAGCGTCATTAATTAGATTGAAGCAGATGGATAAATATACATCAGGGTAGACCAGCGTTTCTCAAACTGTGGGGCCCCCACCCTAGGGAGGGCATAATAAACCAGCGTGGGGAGGGGGGCGTAAACATATCAAAAAGTCGAAAACAAAAGATTATTTTTAAAAAAATTATTAATTTACAGAACGTAAAACAAAATACATTCTCGGATTCAATAAAAAGTAAAATACGCACAGTTACATTGATAGAATACACTTCTAAATGTATCAGTACTGCAAGATGTATTTAATAATTAATTTATGATTATTAAATTAAGAGCAAGTTTAATAATTACCATTGAAGCCATGGGCTTGTCATATATAAAATTATATACAAAATGTAATACTTATCTTGATAATACGTCGTACGTATAATTGAAGTTGTATTGTTGTGTTAGTATCAAAGTATATTATTATTAATTTCAATACATTGTTGTAGGGAGGGATGATGAAAATTATGTTTGAAAATTGGGTCGCAAGTATTGAAAGTTAGAAAATCACTGGGGTAGAACACTTTTTTTTTTCAAAATTGCAAAACCTACCTATGTATAAAAGTTGTTCTATGGTATATAGATTAACAGAAAAATAAAATAAATACTTTTTATGTTAATTATGACCACAAGAGGAATGAAGTTTGGATATTTGAGCTTTTTTACGGTAAAAAATTTGAAGTAATTTTTGTTAAAGTGAAACAGGCATTTTTGGGCATTTTTAACATTTATTGCGATGAGAGGACACATACTGAAACATCGGTACATTTTTAACAGCTTCTTTGGCATTAAATTAGAAAAAATACATATGCTACAGGAGTTACAGTGTATGATAAAGAAAAAGACGAAAAAGAGCTTGTATCGAGCTGATTCGAATACGCAGGGAAAGAGAACTGTGTTATGAAATGTTGCAAAGTGCACAATACACTTATACTCACCATTCACATTACTCACATGTTAGTAATCCTTTCTTCTGGTTATTTATATTGTAGAAAAATAATTTTATCTTGAGTCTAAAATCATTTAAACAATATAAAGTCTTCCATTTTTTCTCCCGGAAATTCAGCCCCTTTGTGGCAATATTAAATCTTGAAACTATTTTTTAAAATTATTTTTCTCTTAATCAGCATACCCAGGGTCATCTTAAGACATGGGACAGCTGGATCGGTGTCCAGGGCCTCGCCTATTTCTCGATTCATCCTTAATACTATATAATAATTCGAATAATTCCAAGGGGTCAAATGTTTTTTTCAGTTGTATTCTCCGAAACACTGGGAATTTTGGACGATATGTCTACTCTCTACATGTGATGACCATCGTGTAAGCTTAGGCCTACCACCCTACACCAACATTATTCTTTCAGTCAAAAGGCGGCAGTCGGACGAGCCAGTTTGTGCGATTGTAAGTCATGCACATTTATTGTTTTAGGTTAGTGTTTGTACGAGTATTTGACAACGAACCCTATGTACTGTTTACTTTTACGGTTCATAGGTAGGAGATTACATTTGTGTAAATGCTCAAGATCTACTTTTGTGTAAGGGCCCAGGGCCTCAATAAGTCTTTAAGACGTCTCTGCAGGGGTGTTAAACTCAAAGGTTAATTTGGGTAAACATACAAGGCTTAACTTTAAGTGGGCCACAAAAAAAAATTCAAAATTCATAGAAACGTCTGTTTATTTCGAAAAATGGATTATAATAAACATACATAAAAAAAACCAAGAAAATTTAGTGTTTACGTTCTGAACTTGAAACTTCTTGTGTGCTACTATTTTTCCTATTTCAAAAGAAATTTTGATATTGTCTTAATATATTATTGTGTGTCGATATACTGGCTGGGCCGCAAAAATGTTCGTTGAGGGTCACATGCAGCCCACGGGCCGCGATTTTAACACCCTGATACACGGCATAACTTTACTTTCGATCTATTTCCTCTACCACGACCTGACGTCATATTTGGATGTCGTATGCCAGGGGTGGGCAGGCTTTTGTAGGGTATAGGCTACTTCTAATTTTTTCAAAGTATTGCGGTCTACCAAGTGTTAGTGGGCACACACGGGTCCGGACCCTCCATCATAGCACTTGATTATTTCTTCTGGTTGATTATAATCCCATGTATATAGTACGTAAAATGCAATTAAGTATTTATCGTTAGTAATTTTTTATTAATTATTGTTGATTACTTATTCAGAAATTTATTTTTTGCTGCTTTTGTTCCCGACCCGACAATCTACAAAATCAAAAAAATACTTTGGAAGGTATGATACGAGAATGGTAGACCTTCGAGAATTCCCCTTTGAAAATTTCTTGTCTGTGTCATTGCAAAGCGTTGTAGGTGTGGTAAGGAAAATGTTATAATAATTTTAAAATAAATACGGAATATGTACTTATATATATGTATATATACTTATACAGAACCAAAAAAAAAACATTTTTAAAATCGCGTTTAAAGTAAAACGCAACATACAAACATAAGAATAATAGCCACAAATGTAATTATATCAAATGATGCATTTATTATGAGATAATGATTATTATAGATTATGATTAAAAAATAAAACATTTTTATCTAAAGTTAGTTTCTGTTATTATAGTCAGTAGACGACTTATATATAGTCTGCGTACAGTCAGACTATCTTGAATGCTCCGTATACAATTACTAACTGCTAAAATCTTCAGGCGGTCACCTCAAAATGTCTTGGTGGTCCACTGGTCGATCGCAATCGACGTAATGTTTACCTCGGCCGTATGCGAGCACCCTTCCTACCTTCCTCTGTGTCCCTGTTTGATCGCTCTGCTATAAATATGCACTCATTCTGAAACAATCGTATGTGTCCACTTTTCATTTAGGCAACCTTTATATAAAACAAAATTAATTTTATTTTAAAAATATATGTGTAAGTAGGCATATATATATATGTGTGTTTATGTATATGTGTATATGTATATATATCATGGGGAAATGTACTCGTACGTATATACAGTGGGACCTTTATATAACGAAGTCGCTAAATCCCGCAAAAAAGTTCTTTATGTATGATATGCACTTCATTATTGGGAGGTTATTTTCCGAAGAAAATCGTGAAACGGTCTTGGTTCCAAGAAAAAGTTCGCTATATAGAAAAATTCGCAATATAGAGGTTTTTAATATGGAAGTTCGACTGTATATCCTGGAGCAGAGGTTCCAAAACATTTTTGCCACATAGACCCCATGACAGGTTTTTCGGTTTGGGGTAGACCCCTACTTACCCAATATTAATTTTTTTGAAAATTCATCAACTTAAATGTGTTTTTGACGACAGGTAAATAGAGCTACTTCCTTTAAAAGAGATTTAAATGTTTAACTGTAGTGAAGCATAGTGTATAAAACTTAAGAAAATATATGTTAATAAATAAAAACTAAACCTAAAATAACTGAGCAAAACAAACAAATGCTTTTAGTGGGAAGGATGAATCAGGGGATTCAATAACAAATTTTCAACATTTGATTTCAATCTTAACCCTAAATATCTCATCAGTTAATATATATAGTGTCCAGTCTTTTATTATTTTTTTTTCAAAGTGACCGTATGAATTCATTACCTACTGTGGTATCACTATAGTCAAGAAATTATCAAACCTAATTTCTCTCTCAAAATCTAAAAAAAAAGGGCATTTAAATGTTGAACGTAGGTTAAAACGTCTTTTTCTTGGTAGATGTCTGTGACAATTGAGAAACTGGGAAAATTAGCGACAACCATTATTATACTATAGGGTGTTCTTTTTAGAGGTATAGAACTTTAAATTGTAATAAAACAACGATGTATTATTCGATTGACATGAATTTTTTTTATTCGAAAGATAATCTTGTAGCATTACATTTTAAGTATGATTTCTGGCTGCTTATTAAGTATGATTCTTTAAGTATGACTGCCACTGCTGGCTCGGATGTAGTCCAATCTGGACGTCCAATTTTCGAGGACTTTTTCCAACATTTGTGGCCGTATATCGGCAATAACACGGCGAATGTTGTCTTCCAAATGGTCAAACGTTTGTGGCTTATCCGCATAGACCAATGACTTTACATAGCTCCACAGAAAATAGTCTAGCGGTGTTAAATCACAAGATCTTGGAGGCCAATTCACAGGTCCAAAACGGGAAATTAGGCGGTCACCAAACGTGTCTTTCAATAAATCGATTGTAGCACGAGCTGTGTGACATGTTGCGCCGTCTTGTTGGAACCACAGCTCCTGGACATCATGATTGTTCAATTCAGGAATGAAAAAGTTAGTAATCATGGCTCTATACCGATCACCATTGACTGTAACGTTGTGGCCTTCATCGTTTTTGAAGAAGGATTCCACCAGCCCATAAAGCGCACCAAACAGTCAGTTTTTCTGGATGTAACGGTGTTTCGACATACACTTGTGGATTAGCTTCACTCCAAATGCGGCAGTTTTGTTTGTTGACGTAGCCATTCAACCAGAAGTGCGCTTCATCGCTAAACAAAATTCGCTTATGAAAATCGGGAACAACGGCAATCTCGTTTTGGGCCCATTCGACGAATCTACGCCTTGCTTGATCGTATTTAAAATGTAATGCCCCAAGATTATCTTTCGAATAAAAAAAATTCATGTGAATCGAATAATACATCGTTGTTTTGTTGCAATTTAAAGTTCTATACCTCTAAAAAAACACCCTATACTTTACCTTGATTCTGACTAGAAACGCTGAAATGTGGTCCTTGTTTTAATACAATTTATGTTGTCACCTTGTAACTGCAAATTAACCTAATTCAATTTAGTAAATAAATCTGTCAAATAGGTAAGCCTGGTTTCCACTTAATTGAATATCCTTTTAAAATTAAAGTCACGATCTGGTTTAATGGGAGCCACTATTGTAGACCCCCATTTACACTTCAAGGAACCCCAAATTATTTTTTTGCTGACGTGGACCCCCGCCCCACTTTGCAGGTCACCATAGACCACTTTGGGAATCGCTGTCCTAGAATCTTTTCTCTTCAGTTAGCTCGAGTTATACTAATTTCGCTCTATAAAGCAACTCTATGGATATTGGTGACGGACCTTGTAATTCTGAGCCCCTGTCAGATGACGACTAAGCCTGATCGGCTACCCCCTCTCCTAACCACCATACCAACGGGAGGAAAGTAAATATAACGACTTTGGCTGTCCCTCCCCCTACACGACGGATCTTCACAAGCATCAGAACTCGAACACGAGTTCATGACCATGACCACTAAGATTTTGCCTCGCGAATTTAACGCGCATCGGCACCTCTGCATGATTGGACTTTAGTAGCACTAGGAATTGAACCCATGACACTCCAGCCAGGAGTTTGTGATCATAACCACGAGACAACCGCGGTCCTACTTTTATCTTCGACTCAATATTAAGTAAAAGTCAAAAGTCATTAATACTATGTCTTGATAAAACATGTTAAAGATACACAATGAAAATCGCTTAACATGAAACTGAAGGCACCAAAATATGTTTTCGTGTTAAAAGAATTTCGTAAGAGGATATTGCAAAAAAACTGTACATCAACAAAATTAAGTTTATTAGAGTTGTTTTATTTACATAGATATGTATACATGCACATATATTTAATAAAAATCATTTAAACAAAAGATTCATAAGAACTTAAATAAATTCAATACAATATTTTCAAGTTTTGAAAAACACGACATTTTTGAGTTTTTTGGCAAATAATCTGATATTTTTCTTTGCATTGTTCTTTTTAGCATCAAACTGTTCAATGTCATTCATTTTGTTATTCATTTCACCATTGGAATGTGTGTCTTTATAAAGAGTGTTTTTTTTCCAGGTATAGAAGTTTAAGTTGGCATTACTTTCCAAGATGGCGACCGATTTAACAGCTGTCAAGTGATTTATTCTCAGTTTGTGGTTTGGCAATTCATCAAAACGATCATCAAGCAAGGCGTACATTCGTCGAATGGGCCCAAAACGAGATTGCCGTTGTTCCCGATTTTCATAAGCGAATTTTGTTTAGCGATGAAGCACACTTCTGGTTGAATGGCTACGTCAACAAACAAAACTGCCGCATTTGGAGTGAAGCTAATCCACAAGTGTATGTCGAAACACCGTTGCGTCCAGAAAAACTGACTGTTTGGTGCGCTTTATGGGCTGGTGGAATCCTTCTTCAAAAACGATTAAGGCCACAACGTTACAGTCAATGGTGATCGGTATAGAGCCATGATTACTAACTTTTTCATTCCTGAATTGAACAATCATGATGTCCAGGAGCTGTGGTTCCAACAAGACGGCGCAACATGTCACACAACTCGTGCCACAATCGATTTATTGAAAGACACGTTTGGTGACCGCCTAATTTCCCGTTTTGGACCTGTGAATTGGCCTCCAAGATCTTGTGATTTAACACCGCTAGACTATTTTCTGTGGGGCTATGTAAAGTCATTGGTCTATGCGGATAAGCCACAAACGCTTGACCATTTGGAAGACAACATTCGCCGTGTTATTGCCGATATACGGCCACAAATGTTGGAAAAAGTCATCGAAAATTGGACGTCCAGATTGGACTACATCCGAGCCAGCCGTGGCAGTCCTATGCCAGAAATCATATTTAAAATGTAATGCCACAAGATTACCTTTCGAATAAAAAAAAATTCATGTCAATCGAATAATACATCGTTGTTTTATTGCAATTTAAAGTTCTATACCTCTAAAAAAACACCCTTTAGCTTACTTTTCATGACGTTCCTCGTTTCGGGTGATGTGGAAACAGGAGCTGCATTATGCATTTCATCTGTATCATCGGAATCTGCATCCATGATATTTTTTGAGCTTTGAACAAACTTCAAAATGTCTTCACTGCCATAATTGGGGCTATGCACATAATTTCTCATCGTCTACTGCAACTAATTCTTCCGATTATACATTAGGACAGTCCAATTCGGCTGGTGTTTTCAGCTTTTTCTTCATTCGAAAATAAGAAATGTTTTCGAGCTAAGCGATTCTCGTTTCGTGTTAAGAGAAAAAAATGCTTGAAAATACATAGTAGTTTATCGGGAGTGCTATATTATTTCAAGTTAACCGATATTTCGTCTTAAGCGTTTTCGCGTTAAACGTATTTCACTTTATCTTTGTTAAACACAAACACAAGGGGAATAATAATAAACATAATCATCACACACACATTTGGAGAGCGCGTCGGAGAAAAAATTATTTTTTCGTTAAATAACCGATTGTAGCTAACAATATTCGTTAAAAGGTTGTTATTAAGCTATCCACATGTCTTATATACGTATGTAGGATTATCTATACAAGTTAAAATTCTTCTTCGCCGTATAAAAGATCCCTGAAAAAACGCATCAAATTGGCATGCCACCAGGAAGATATCTTCATCCGCAATCACATTTTCTCCAAAATACCTTCCTATCTCTTAATAAACCCCCATTAAGACTTAAACACATCCCATTCAGTCTACCTTTCCGACCCTCCTCCTTAAAGACCCGTCTATCTGGACACACAGAAGTAATGGTCACTCTCTTGACCCTTTCCACCATCAGATTCTAAATCTGATTGGGTTCGCGTGAACTTACTGTGTTGGCTGCAATTGTGAGGACAGCAGCACAAACGCGTTCCATTGTGTTCCAAACGCCTACACGCGACCCCCCTTTCACAATGGACACTGGAGTGACCCCACCGAAATCGTTTGGCATCTATTTTGTCGTGTGGACGAACGGGGATATGGAGAGGTTAATTGTGTTGCAGCAGTCGACGCTTGAAATGCCATTTGAAAGGGGTTGAGTGTTGTGTTTGTGTTTCTTATTTTGAATGATATGTCAACACTACGGAAGGGAAGCTGTTAGGACTGGATAATAAAGACGATTTTCTGAAATTGTAGACACTCGTTGGCCGATGTGATGAGTACATTACGTTTTGCTGCTTGATATTTATTTGTATTCTTACACTTGCACACATAGCGATCTACTTTTAAAGTCATCTTTGCGAAGTATTAAAGAAACGAATTAAATTCAGAATATTTTTTTTCTGAGGGAAAACTAAAACCAAAATGTTAATACTTTGTAATCTGACTTCTCAATAGTTCAAAAAGAAACACTTTTTATTATACTCTTAATTGTGTGTTTTTACACGATTTTTTTTCACTCGATTTTTTTTTTACTCGATTTTGTTTAACACGAATTAGAAGGAAAAAATTCTTTTTTACGCAACTTATTTTGATTTATAACAAGGATTGACCCTAATTATAATTTTTTTTTTTTTACTTCAAGGCTGTTTTCGGCTAATGTTAAAGAATAGGACCCAAATTCGGAATATTTCTTCAGATATAAAAGTACTCAAACATTAATATTATATTCTGGTCTCATTACCCTGTAGAGAGAATCACTTATTTTATCATACTACTCATTTTTATTCGAGTTGACACATTTTTTTTTCTTTTATGAAATGTGTTTCGTATTTTTTCTCCTATACCGTAATGCTAAAGGAGCTATCCCTTTACATATTAAAAGAAAAAACTCATTATTTATGAAGTATTTTGAAAACACTATACTATATATATATATATATATATAAACAAATGCATGAGTTGCAATGTCACAAATTTTTATGAAAATTGAGGCATTTTTTTCTGTCCGAAAAAATGTGCTTCGCGTTCAGTTTACGCTCTTGTGTATATGGCGAAAACAGCCTTAATTTTTATAACTTCGACTTTGGAGCCAAGGAATGTAAGGCTATTTCCATTTGTGAGAATTCCTCGAATTTTTTAACCTCAAGGGGAAGTTTGCGTTTTGAATTTGGTGAAGGGAACTGTAGGAGTGGAAAGGTCCATTAACACCTGCTAAAAGGGGATGGGTAGTTCCCCTCCCCCTTGGAATGTGGAATGTGAAGTTTTTCACCATTCGGTCTTTGGGTACGACGGAGTGAAGTCATGTCCGAGTGTTTGCTAACTGTATAATAACTGTTTTCTTTAAATGTTTTTTTAATAAACCTTAATATTTAAAATTTAGACGCCATGTTCTTAATTTGTTTCCGTGCCCATTGATTAGAATCAAACTTTAGTGGCGCAGCCGATAATGATCAATCCTTAGCGGCAAACCTCATAGGATGAACGTTATAAACGGAAATTTCGAGTTTTTTGGATTCCCGCGAAGAAATGAATCAGGTAAGAGTTTTTGCTTGAAACTCCCTGTAATGTAAGACGAGAGAAATTTATAAAATTATACTGTTTAATATCCATTTATTAGAGAGAATTTTGATTTTATTTTTGTATACGTCAGTGTACGTTTTTTGCTCTGCATATCCATGCAGTTGTAACTTGTTGAACGCCAGTTCAATTTTGAATTATTATATACATCAGTATATATTTTATTAGTCTTGTTCAATATAAATGGAAAGCAAGTTTTAGAACATCAGTTCTATAAATTAAGGAAAACTTCAAAATCATTAATTCTCTCAGTATATTATTTTATTGCATATCCATGCAGTTATAAAATTTTGAACGCCAGTTCAAATTTCAGTTATTATATATCAGTATGTTATTTTATTGCATATCCATGCAGTTATAAAATTTTGAACGCCAGTTCAAATTTCAGTTATTATATATCAGTATATTTTTTTATTATTTCTTGTTCCATATCAATGGAAAGTAAGTTTTAGAACATCAGTTCTATAAATTAAGGAAAGCTTCAAAATCATTAATTCTCTCAGTATATTTTATTGCATATCCATGCAGTTATGAAATTTTGAACGCCAGTTCAAATTAAAATTATTATACATCAGTGTATAATTTATTATTTTTGCTAGTAAGGGTTAGAACATCAGTTCTAAATTCAGTTATTCCTGCATTCAGAATATTTATGTTACACTCGGACAGATATAGTTCGAACATCAGTTCGCGATTTATATGTGTATTTAACATTTTTTAATACATTTTATATAAGATTGTTACTGATAAGTAACTACCCGAATTACTTATTGTATTTTATGAGAGTTTTGGAAAACTCATTAAGCGCTGTATATTCCAAGTTGTTTAATACGTATAATTGGTTAATTGTATTCGTATTTTGATGCATTAAGCAATGTAAATCGGTAAAATATACGAGTTATTTGAAACAGTTTGTGTAATCTAAAATTAATATAGAAAGATTGTATGTTTTTTTCATGATATTGTATTTGTTTATTTTTGTAATGCACAATAATAAGTTCACGTCAGTGAATAGCAATTGAGTTTATTGAAAAATTAATGCTAAAGAATAATACTTATTTCATGTCAATGAAATTATTTTGTGCTTATGTACGCATAGTATTTTTCGATTAATGTAAAAAAAAATATCAGTTTAAATTGGAGATAAAACTACCGAAATATTTTGTAGGGTTCCATTATTCCAGCCAGGAACAGATTAAGTTGTGCTTATCGGTAATATTTTAAGTGATTATTGTGTATCAGTAATATTTTAAGTGATTATTGTGTATCAGTAATATTTTAAGTGATTATTTTATTAGTTATTTAAGTACACTTGGTATATTGCGAAAAGTATAATACATTATTCTGGAATTCCTCCTAATTCAGTGAGCGTTGTGTTAGTGTAGCGGATGCTTATTGTAAACAAAGATATATTTGCGGTGTTTAATTTTCGGCAATCCCTTTCGGGTGTTATTTTCATTTGATTATTTGTTTAGAAGCGGTATATTGAAAAAACAATTTCAAATGGCATTTTTGGAGAAAGCTGAAAAGCAGGATTTAGTTTTGTTGGCTGAGGAGCTAGGTCAGAAGGTATCAGATAAAATGACGATTATAGATTTAAAGAATATCATAATCGGTAGCAAAGATTACGAAGAGGAGTTCGTTAGAGCTCAGTTATCCGTTATTTCAGAGGAACGCGTTGAAAAGGAAACAGAGGAAAAAATCGCCAGGCAGCACGCAATCCAGCAGCTGCACTGGGAATCAGAATTGAATGAACTGCGGTTAGAGATCGAAAGTATTCGGTCGAATGTTAAGCGGACGAGTTGTGCAGAAGATCGTAAGAAGACATCTTCAAATTACCGAATTAGTATCGGAAGGGCCGGGGAACATATGAGGGAAACATCTCCTGCTGTGTTGATGGCTGAAGCTACGATACCAGTAACTACTCCTATCAAGGAAGAAAATGGAATGGACGATTTAAGGGTTGTTTACGTCAAGGTCAAGGGTGAGCAAGAAATGGTGAATGCTGTCATGGACACAGGTGCCCAGATGCCCGTGGTAAGACCAGATGTTGTCGAAGGACAAACAATTGATAATAGAGGGTCAATTCAAATAACGTCTGCATTTGGGAGCATGAAATGGGTGAAGTAAAAGATTCCAACATGGAATTGAATGACTTTAGGCACGGTGTTGTGCCTGTCTCTAAAAATTTGGTTAACGACATGTTAATCTGTTCCTCTGATTATGAAGTATTAATAGAAAACTCGCGCAAATATGATTCGCAATCCTGCGAAACTTCGAGAACCTTCAAAGAAAGAAGGAATTATTAGTTCAACAGATTCAAAATCAGTTTGCAGACAAGAAGTGATCACCAATCTACGTCCTGAGACTTACACAGTCTTTATTGAATGTTCCAAATGGAGATTTGGTTGCAGTAAAAATTAATGCATCGAATGTCCAAACAAATGAACAAGGTATAAAAGAAAGCAAGAAGAGGTTGCCTTTACTTGTGTATTTAAAAATAGAATCTTGTATAGTAATAGGCGGGGTCAGCCCGTAAGGAATGTATTTCGAATTTATTGACTCAATCCTGGTGCAATGCTGTCGTGATCTCATAGCAGGTATTGTTAAATTGGAGTTGAAAGCAGGATTGGAAGTATTTAAGGTTCGCGTGGATATTTTATGGACAATAACATGCATTGGTTGCTTTTTGTCGCTTTTGGGATTGAAAAGATTTTTCTTGCTTTCATTCTACATAGAAATTGGAAGAAAAAGAGAAAGAGAATTTTTTAAATGTTTAAACCTGGTACAATAAAAGAATTAAAGTTGAATTATCCCAGATTGCCTGCTCCTGTTAAATAGATAAGATTTAAGCCAATGATTATATATATACTTAACGTTTTCTGTACCATAATTTCTGAAAACTGCTAAAGATTAAAACTTTGGCTTCTAAATATGCTTTGCTAGTACATGTTGTATAATTATTTTAGATTTTGTGCTATATTTTTAGTAACTTGACTTTTATATTTTAATATTTTTTCAGTGTTATTTGTGGTTGTATCTTGTATGGATATTAATTTTCTAGCATATTAATGTGATTTGCAAAACTTTTTTTGTGGAGTTGTATTAGCAAAAGCTCTTTTTACGTGATACCTGGAACAAAAAATTTCTCTCGTTATCTCGTTCTTGCCATGTATGTATGCATATGTTTTTTGTTTTTGTTTTTTATAGTTTCTTTTCAGCTTCATCGTCCCGGAATGACGGATGAGCTTTTTAAGGGGGGAGGTGTAGGAGTGGAAAGGTCCATTAACACCTGCTAAAAGGGGATGGGTAGTTCCCCTCCCCCGTGGAATGTGAAGTTTTTCACCATTCGGTCTTTGGGTACGACGGAGTGAAGTCATGTCCGAGTGTTTGCTAACTGTATAATAACTGTTTTCTTTAAATGTTTTTTTTAACAAAACTTAATATTTAAAATTTAGACGCCATGTTCTTAATTTGTTTCCGTGCCCATTGATTAGAATAAAACTCTAGTGGTACCTTTTAATGTTTATAAAGTTTAACGAGAATTTAAAATCATAATGTATTTCGTATCATGCACGTAATATCTTTATGAAAAAAAATGTTCAAAAACCGGAAGTAATGGTATTATTTTTGTAGAACCAATCTTCTTATTTTCCATAGATGCAATACACACGTATTCCACGATTCTACGGAAACATATCTATGGTGTAAAAACAGAATTATGTACTGCACGTTTATAACTAAGTCAACCCTTTTTTTCACGCATAAAATGTCTGTATTTCGTCTCCTGTACCGTAAAGCTAGGAAGGCTTAAAAGTAGTACGTTAAAGTGAAATCACATTTGTTAAGGTATCCGAACACATTGAAAATGAGCAAATTCGGTCAAGACAGATATTTTTGTTTTCTCTTTTATTGAATAGAGTCATCTTTTGGCTTTACAAAACATACTTTTGTTTTGTTTCTACTCTACCTAGAAGCCAAGCTACAATAAATTTAATTAAGTTAGAAAAACCGGAAGTGGGTCTTTGATCTACCAGAAGTGGGCATTTAAATTACATGAAATCTATGATGGCGAGTCTGATTACTCAAAATATTACAAAGGTATTTCTATGAAACTTTTTTAACATGATATTTATGCTATTTTCTACAGAATGTACTAAAATATTTCTTATTGTATGAATATTTTTTGAGTTAGGGCTTGTTATTTAAATAATAGTCTCATAAAAAATGGGATTTTTCTTATAATGTGTACTCAATCAACTCTAAAATTTTCAAATTGTAATAAAACATTAAATTTTTAGTACATTCTCTAGATAAATGCATCTAGATTGTTTGGGTGATATTTTTGCTAATATAAGTTCATTACTTTTTTTTAATTGCTTTGAAGTCTTACAAAAATGTTTCTAAAATTTCACTTATAATTCGGATTTTTGTGAAATTTAGGCAATTTATTTTAAATATCGTTAGTTAAATATTAGTATTTATTGGTATTGAGTCCTAAAAAAGCCTTTATAATGTTTAAATATTTTATTTTGTTAAAAAGTGCTCCGAACGTGTTCGGATACCTTAAGGGCAAAGAGGCCTAAATATCGAAAAAAAAAACCCAGAATGATGGTTATGTGCAATTTAATTCGAAAACTAGAATATATTTCCTACTGAAATTATGTTCTGAGTTTTGTTCCACGCTGTGTGACATAAGGTGGAGACCCCTCAAGATGTCTCTCCACATGCGATTTTGAAACCGCCAACATGTCATACACATTATTCTATAATTTTGCAATAGATCTCAAATCTACGCTGTAGTACTAATTAAAATATTATGAAGAGCACACAAAAGAATATAAAATAAAGCAAAAGTTTCTATTTGATTATTTTATTCATGTCATATTTGAGCATTTTTATACATATTTAAGTGATATACAGAGTGTTTTTTTTCCAGGTATAGAAGTTTAAGTTGGCATTACTTTCCAAGATGGCAACCGATTTAACAGCTGTCAAGTGATTTATTCTCAGTTTGGTTTGGCAATTTATCATGAATAGACTCACGCCTGAACAACGCTTTTAGATTCGTCGAATGGGCCCAAAACGAGATTGCCGTTGTTCCCGATTTTCATAAGCGAATTTTGTTTAGCGATGAAGCACGCTTCTGGTTGAATGGCTACGTCAACAAACAAAACTGCCGCATTTGGAGTGAAGCTAATCCACAAGTGTATGTCGAAACACCGTTACGTCCAGAAAAACTGACTGTTTGGTGCTCTTTATGGGGTGGTGGAATCATTGGTCCGTACTTCTTCAAAAACGATGAAGGCCACAACGTTACAGTCAATGGTGATCGGTATAGAGCAGTGTTTCTCAAACTTTCAATACTGGCGACCCAATTTTCAATCATGATTTTTGTCTCGCCCCCCTGTACAACAATAATATATTTACTGCAATAAAAATGCACTTTGAGAGAGAGACGCTAAAGTTCAGTTCTGGTTCTGCCTCCACGTAGAGAGGTCGTGTTTCTCGAGCTTTACAGCACCGGAAATTCAGTTTTTCCCCTTGCCGCAGCCTTCGCTTCCCTCTTTGCCGTTCATCAACCAGCGAGTAGGCTCTTTCTCCTTTAGCAAGCATTTTGGTATTTTTTTTTTCTCCTTTTGGTGGTGTTTTGCTTTTCCGCTTGTACATATAACTATCATGTTCAATTTACGTTTTAATAATTTCCATCGTTTTTCGTTTTATTTATAACTCCATAATTTCCATCATGTCTAAAGATACTTTTTGAAAAGACATGGGCTCCAAGATTAAGAAAAACAAAGAAAGTAAAGACAAGGATGAAGGCATTATTACTAGCCTTCTTCAGTCCTTCCCGGGAGCTGCAGGAACTGATGAATACCTTAAAATGGAGGCTACTCTTTCAGCTTTTGAAAATTTCCTCCAGACAGCCGACGCAAAACGTCTCAAGGGTTCCTCTCCTATGCTTATGGAATTCCTCATTCCCATCTTCCATATCTTTAGTGGCCTCGTAGTCAAGAAGCTTCCATCTTCGAGCGTCTCCCCTTCTGGCCCTCCAACTGAAGACCGTTCCGACGCTCCCACTCATGAGGCCCTGGATAACGCCTATCAACACATCCGAGATTTGGAAAAGCAAGTGGCTCTATCCGAAGGAAAATTACAGGAATCTCAGCGCTGTTTCGACTCGGTCATTTCTAGCCTGGCTTCACACATTGAATCAACCGTTTCCTGTGTAAGCGATCTGAAATCCTCCATGGAGCATAACACTGATACTCTCGCCTCCCTTCCAGCCATCATCGCCAAGCCTAGCTACGCACAGGTCGCTTCTTCACCAGCAGCTGTTTCCTCCTTTACCATTCCTCCGCCTCCGAGTGAACAGGTCCTTCTGGTCAGACCTCTGGAACCTAATGCCGGTTCTTCCACCACCCGTAACAAAATAACTTCCTTTCTGCTGAGCAAAAATCTACCCTTTAGAATAACCAGAATTAAAAATATCAATAATGGTGGAATTGCAATCTGTTTGACCACTGACGAGGATGTAAGCAAACTAAGCCAAGAACTCTCCAATAATGCTGACTTTGCAAGTTTCTCAATATCCAAGCCAGTCCGACGTAAGCCACAGTTTATATTATTTGGTGTGGATTCATCATACAACAAAGACTCCATTACCAAAGCATTACTTCTAAAAAATGAAATCTTCAAGGATGGTGGTTTTGAGGTCAATTTCTCTATAAAATCGAAATCTTCCAATAATTGGGTCATATCTGTAATTCCTGATCTCTACCCCGTTATCAAAGATCACGGTTATCTTTATCTAAATTTTGAGAGAGTTAGAATTGAAACATTTATATCTGTCATGCAATGCTCTACATGTGGTACTTTGGGCCACACAAGGAATCATTGCTCCAATACTCAAGCTTGCTTCAGTTGTAGTTCCACGGACGACCATGATCGAACCTCCTGCGAACCTCGATGCATAAACTGTACAAATCATAATGTCAGGTTTAGATCAGGTTTTTCAGAAAATCACGGATGCCGTGATAAACACTGCCCAGTATTAATCCAATTTAAAAAACGTACAATGGATCACACTGATTACGGACGCTGATTTCTTTCACTTACTTTCTGACTTCTTCACTTTCGCAACCTGTTTTACCATTTTTATAATTAATTATTCCATTTATTTTTATTTATCAGCATATTGAAATTACATGTTTAACTTCATTTCATGTTTATTTTGTTGAGCTGCATTTTATTCTTTATTTTTCCCTTCATTTTTGTATATTATGTGTGTACCTTGTGCTTTAATATTTAATATTTATATTTAATATTTATTTTGTAGTACCTTCTCAACTTTATGTACATATATTTTTATTATTATTTTGATATATTCTGTTTATATTTGTTCTTAAATTGTTCTGATTCACCTCTTATTTTTATGTAATCAAGGCACATTTTTTGCGTGTTATTATATTCACCTAATTAGTTTTTATTATTCGATTTTATTTGTTTTCGATTCGTTTCCTTATTCAAAATTTTTTGCAAGGCAGATTTTGGCCAATAATTTTTATCTTAGTTATTATTACTCACGTACATTATTTTTTATGTATCTTTCATGTATTCCGTTTATTGTATTTCATTTTTAAGTATTTATACTAGTATTGTATTTTTATTGATTTTTATAATATTATATTTGTATTGTATTTGTTTTGATATTTTAATTCCTTTTATTACTTTTATTTTCATTTTGCATATACTACTATCTCTATCTTTAATTATTTTATGCTTTCAATTCTTGCTTATCCATTGCAGTTATAACCACTCCTTTAATTCTGGCAGATCTTCTTAGAATTTTACAACTAAATGCGAATCACTCCCGGTCTGCCCATCTTCAAGCTCATTCGGTTGCAGTGGAGATGGGTTTCGATTTACTTCTCCTCCAGGATCCTTACCCTAACTTTAATCTTCCCTTAAATTCCCCACTTGGTTCCTCTCAATTCTTTTCCAATTCTCTCAATTGTGCAATTGTTTGTTATAATCGGAATATCATTTGCAACTTTCGCATGAAAACAGATCACACTGTGTCCGTCAACATTAAATTTAATCAAGTTCTTCTTACTGTTATTAACGTTTACTTTTCCCCTCATGGTGATTTCTCCGAGGCTATTAATCAATTGAACCTCTATAAAGGAATTAATAAGAATTGTTTGTTAGCCGGGGACTTCAATGCTAGGTCAGTTGTTTGGGGGTATAAGAACACTGACAGGAGGGGGGATATCTTGGCTGATTTCTTACTCTCCAACAATTTGCATCTTTGCAATATTCCAGGACTGGGACCAACCTTTCATGGCCCTAGGTCCGCGGTTGGGAACCCCGATCTCACCCTCGCATCTTGCGACCTGGTTTCCTTTGTTGAGAATTGGGAAATTCTTTCCACCGAATCCCTTAGCGACCATAGTTTTATCAGTGTTCATCTCCGGTGTGATCTAATCTTTTCTGACTTTGTCTTTAAAACCAAATATGGCATTAATAAATTCATCTATAATTTTCGCAAGAACTATAACCTTCTTAATTCCTTCTTGACTAACATCTCCTCAATTGAACTACTTGATGATTTCGCTAGTCTATTAATTAATACTACAAATGCCTCTGCCTTCTCAACTCTTAGAAAGCGCCGGGTTTTAAATACCCCTTCTTTCAAATGGTGGAACAATTCCTTAAGAATCCAGCGTAATCAGCTGAATGCATACAAGCGGAGGGTGGTTTCTCTCACTACGCATGGCATGTCGGTCGACGAGATTGCCTTCATGCACTCCAGGTACAAAGCCCTCAGGGCCAACTATAAAAAGTCAATAATTGACACCAAGAATAAAGCTTGGGAGTATTTCTGTTCTACGAATTCTAATAATTTTGGATTTACTTTTAAAGCAGCTTTCGGAAAGTTATCCAGCCCAACTAATCTTCATCAAATTTCGACTGGCGATCCTGCCTCTTTGTTCCATAGTAAGGTTAGCCTTCTTCTTGATTCTCATTTCCCTTCAGGATCTCCTCCTATTCCTCTTGTCTTCAATGACTGCTCTCCTCCTTCATGCCTGAGCCCCAGTGAAGTTGAAGTCGTCTTCCGGAAGCTTCGTGGGGGTAAAGCCCCGGGTATTGATCTCATTGACTATGCTATTTGGAAAGCTCTTTATAACTCCTTCCCCAACTTGCTTTTCGGTTCTTTAACCTCTGCATCCAATTTAATCACTTCCCTTCCATTTTTAAGAACACAAAAATTAAATTTTTACTAAAGCCCGGGCGTGACCCATCGTCTACTCTCTCCTATCGACCAATTTGTTTGCTCTCCACCCTTGGCAAAATTTTAGAAGAATTTTCTTAATAGGTTTCTCCGTTGGATTTCTAAGAATAATATTCTCCATAGATCTCAGTTCGGCTTTAGGGAAAACCGCAGCTGCATTGAGGCCGTGGACAAATTAGTGCATCACATTAAAAATACCAGGGTGAATAAACATACTGCTTCTACGTTTATTGATATCAAATCTGCTTTTGACAACGTTGATTGGTCGACTCTCTTCCATATTTTTCATTCATACCGTATTCCTCTTCACTTTCAGAAATTCATTCACTCTTACCTCACTAAAGGGTAATTATCTGGACTGATAATACTTTTACCATTAAAAAACAAATTTTTAAAGGCTGCCCACAAGGGTCCGTTCTTTCACCAACTCTTTGTAATATTTATTTTAATCCTATCCTTTCTCTTAACTCTGAACTGTTTCTTCTCCAAGACTTTGCGGACGATCTCGCAATTGTCTCTTTTGGCCTTTCGTAAGAAACTTGAAGATAATACTAATAAAATCCTTAGTTTAGTAAATTCTAAGCTTTCCGAGCTCAATTTGTCAATAGCAACTGCTAAAACCGTTTCAGTTGTTTTCAGATGTCCCTTTATTCAAGGCCGTGGTTTTCGAGGGAGCACGACCTTCAGGAGGAATCCCATTTTTAAAATTGGTTCCAATTCCATCCATATCTCTAAGTCATACAAATACTTGGGTGTCAACATTGACAATCGCTTATCTCGGACTCCCCATATAAATTCTATCAAGGATAAGATTCTCTGGATTTCTTCCAACTTTTATCGTGTTTCCAAAAATTTCAATCACCAGCATATTTCCTTAATGAAACTTTGGTATACTTCGGTTGTTCAACCAATCATCTACGGGCAGGAGTGTGGGGTGGATCCTGACCTCTATCCAGGTCCAAAAGCTTAAATCTATTCAGAGGATTTACTTATTAAAAATCACTAAAGCCTATAAAACCTCCCCTACTGACGCTCTTAATATCCTATCAGGCATTCCCCCATTCATATTGTTATTCGCTCTCTCTACTTTAAATTCCAACTTTGGAACAACAGGAACGATCTCCTTCAGGCCTTATCCCAGCTACGAAATTGGACTCTTTTATTTCTCTTCATCAGATCCTTCCCGATTTTCTTTCCTTTCCCATTAATACTTTCGAGGGCCCATCTGAGTGGGAAGTGTATACTGACGGATCCAAAATCGATTCCAATGTTGGTTTCACCGTGTGTATTTTTTCGGGGTCTCCCTTTAAAACATATCTCTTTAAAATTCAGGATTTTAACTCGGTCTTTCAGGCAGAGTTCTCTGCCATCGGTCTCTCTCTGTCTGTTGGGCAGTTCATCATAATGCTAAAATTCATATTTATACTGACAGTCTCTCCTCTATTCTCTTTCTTAATAATCTTACAAATAAATCCAGTTATCTCAATTCCATTAAATTCAAATTGTTTCAATTCAGAAGCTACTACAATCTTTACTGGGTCAAAGCTCATAACAATAACCTTTATAATGATTACGCCGATTTTTATGCAAAACAGGCTGTATATGATGGCGAAGTGTTTTCGGTTCCCGCTCCTCGCTCCTTCCTCTCCAGTTCCTTAAATAAATTTATCCTAGAGTCTTGGACCTCCTCTTGGAATGATTGCAATACTGGACTAAGGGTCAAGCGCTTTTCAATAATCCTAAATTAAACATTCTTCCCATTTCTAAATATCTGGTCCATTTTCTAACTAATCATGGGCCTTTCCCCTTTACTTGCACAGGTTCAATCTCCTTCCCTCTCCAAATTGCCTGTGTGGGTCGCCTGGAGACGCCGACCATTACGTATTCCACTGCCCCTTCACTTCTGATCACCATCTTGTTAACCCCAGCCCGAACGCTCTCTATCCTTGGGTCAACTCTATTATTAATAATCGTGCAATTCACAATAAATTAATTTCCTGCTTTGCTATTTCCAAATCCATATGTGATAATTTGGCTTAACTTTCCCTTTTCCCTCTTCGGTTCTTGCTATAACTTTAAATCTTTTTTGTTCCCCTCCCATAATTTTTTTTTTGCAGCTTCCTGTTTTAACCCTTAGTCATCATTCTGGGTTTACTTTATGATTAATTTCTTGTTTTTTTTTTCTCTCTTTTAGCAAAAATGGTTTCTTTAATAAAATTCAATAACTTATCTGTTTCCCCCCTTTCTCCCTCTTTCTCTTTTTTAGTGTCTTAAAAATATAATTGGAGGAGGAAATGTAAAAAAAAAAAAAAAATCATCTTTTCTATGCTTTTTCAAAAAAAAAAAAAAATCTAACGACAACAGGAAGTGTTGGCGCCATTCTTTGTCTGTGTTTGTTAAGTGTTTTTTTTTTTATGTATTTGCATTGTAATTTGTAATTGTTAAGCGTTTTTTTCTGTATTCCCCCAATTCTCAAGAATTTTGGGGAAGGGACTTTTTGTACATGTTTTTCGTTTAATTTGATAATAAAATACTTCTCGGAGGGTCGGATGCAGCTCTAAACCCTTGGGTGAGCTCGATTCTCTGGAGTAAGTAAGTAAGTAAGTAAGTAAGACGCTAAAGTTACAATACGATCTTAATTATAAACCGTACAAATTAATACGATAAGTATATTAAATTTTGTGTATATGTAACTTTTAAGTAATATATATTTTAAGAAAATTACTTAAAAAATACATTACTTAGAATTATGTTATTTTTCTTTGTCTAATTTTTAAATTGGAACAGATCGCAAAATGATGCATTTAATTAAAGATTTATTTCCTTCAGCATTCATTTCTCGAAGTACAAATGTCATTAGAAAAATAGTCTAGTCAATGTCACTCTCTATCATATCCATCACATCTGGCATTATAGGGTACGTTTGCGTGAGTCTGGGCAACCTATCGGACGTCTGCGCAAAACATGTAAAAATGCTTTTCCTCGTACAATTCAGTCAGTTTTGGTCGAATCGATACTCCTATAGCTACCGAATCTAGCTTGAATGTACATTTTTTTTTAATTTCCACGTTAATTGTAATTTACGGTAATTAAATATTTACGGCAGTAGATTAAAACAATATCATACATACATTTTTAAGTCGTACGCAAACATTCGATCATAATAAAGAATCAACAAGTACACAGACGAACAAGCATGGTTCGAAAATTAAATCAAGGCGATTTTCTCAAAAATACTTAAATTTTGGATTTACCACTACTGAAGTAAATGATGGAAAAAGTCCCAGCTCGATATGTGTTAAAACTTACAAATCTGTAGAACAACATGTGAAAGTTGTTTTTAAAACATGTAAAATCATTTAGCTATGTTGGCAAAGAATTTTAAAAAGTATTTTCTGGATGAAGACAGCTTGGTAGCAAGTTACGAGTGGATTAGGGATCTATTTCAAGATACTCAGAAGGGCTCTCAACTTCCGAAGAAGAAATCTTCATAGATTTCACATACAGTGAAAAATTAAAGGCAATTTTGTAATAAATCGCTCTTTGAATTTGGGGTAAGTGGATGAGGAATTATCTGTACTGAAAACAAAAACACTTCGTATACTATTACCATTTTCAACATCCTACCTTTTCAAACCGGATTTTCTGCAGTGGATGCCTTGAAGACAAAATATAGATCTGAGCTAAATATAGAAAAATAACTCTTTAAGTGTCAATTTCTGATATTAAACCTTTCTTTGAAAAACTTTCCTCTACAAGACAAGCCCGTGGAAGTCCCTAATAATTATTAAACTTGTTCTTAATTTAGTAATAAGATTGATTGATTGAATATTAACGTCGCACTGTTCAGCTGCACGAGGGCTTTTTGACGACGGACCACGTAATTTTGAACCATGGTCAAGTGACGTGGATGACACCTGAGCTGGCACCCCTCTCTCTAACTTCCACACCACACCAACGGGAAAACGTTTCAACTCTCAACAGATTTAACGTGCATCGCTGCCCTACACGGCGGGTCTTTAGTAGTACTGGGCTCGAACTCGTGACAAGGCAAGCCACGATCCGATACCTATACCACTCGGCTACCGCGGCCAAATTCAGGAATAAGAAATTATTTTAATACCTTCTTCAGTACTGATACATTAAAGGTATACTGGCTGAAACATCGACTCTTCGCACGAGTTCATTTTTTAAAAAATAAAACATTATTCTTGATATAATAGCTGAACTGTAAGGAGAGTAAAACTGTGTGCACGACATTGTATACAAAAATGTAAAATGATTTTTTTTTTTTAGATAAATGCTATAATTGTAAATAACTGTTTAAAAGAACTGTAATTTTAAACCTCACAATTAGCATTTAGAATTAATGTTAAATTATGAAAAAGAATATAAAATTCCGATGAAGAATAATTGTGTTATTTTTAACATTTAAAGCGAGAAGACTTCAAAATGTTTTAACCCGGGAGCAGGCGCGTACTCGATACTAACGCTAATAGTAGTGCAGGGGGACTCAGTCACCCCAATCATTTGTTTATAATTATTTTTACTGTACACGATACAAATCGGAATTCTAGTGAATATTTTAATTTATATAAAGTATACTTACCTTCTTTCAAGGACTATTCAATTCTTTGATGAGTTCAGAAAAAATCCAATAAAACTGAACTAAAATGATTCAAAAGTACAAGACCATAATAAAGGACGCAAATCAGACACTTTTCAATTATCCTACAGAAATGTTAAACATATCAATTCTTTTCCAAATATCGCAAAACTCAATTATTTACAATTTATCTAAGCGAAAAGCAAACGCATAAAAGATGGGAGGGAACTAATATTGATAATAACCATACCATAAGATTGAAGGTCAATCAAATGATTAGCAAACGTACTATGCAGCCTGGCTGAAAAGTGAATCATGACTTTCTTTTCTTTTTCTACAACTAATGTACAGTATTTCAATAATAAATACAGTGGTGAGTTGTTTATCTTCTTAGAATTTTTCGCAGGGTCTGGGTTTCGTTTTTTCTTTTAACGAGTAATATTTTATGTTAAAACGTAATAAAAAATCTCTCATTGAGGAAATACAGCAAATAAAACAATGTCTTTTTTTCTTTAATTTGGTTTTGGGATCAAAGATATCTATTTGATGACGGAAAAAAGCCAGATAATAAACATAAATTATGTCAGTGATGTTGTGTGCCTTTTTTTTATTATGGAAGAAAGCCTTTTGTTTTACTTCTCTTTCCGGTTTATTTTTTAAAAAAAATCTTTAAATTTTCGATACGCTCGCGCCCCCCTTGTAGGGTCATCGCGCCCCCCCAGGGGGGCGCGTCCCACACTTTGAGAATCACTGGTATAGAGCCATGATTACTAACTTTTTCATTCCTGAATTGAATAATCTTGATGTCCAGGAACTGTGGTTCCAACAAGACGGCGCAATATGTCACACAGCTCGTGCCGCAATCGATTTATTGAAAGACACGTTTGGTGACCGCCTAATTTCACGTTTTGGGCCTGTGAATTGGCCTCCAAGATCTTGTGATTTAACACCGCTAGACTATTTTCTGTGGGGCTATGTAAAGTCATTGGTCTATGTGGATAAGCCACAAACGCTTGACCATTTGGAAGACAACATTCGCCGTGTTATTGCCGATATACGGCCACAAATGTTGGAAAAAGTCATCGAAAATTGGACGTCCAGATTGGACTACATCCGAGCCAGCCGTGGCAGTCCTATGCTAGAAATCATATTTAAAATGTAATGCCATAAGATTATCTTTCGAATAAAAAAAATTCATGTCAATCGAATAATACATCATTGTTTTATTGCAATTTAAAGTTCTATACCTCTCAAAAAAACACCATTTATATGACGTAAAATCCAGTATATAACCCGCAATTTTAGCACAAAGAACAATATTGAAATTTGCGGGTGCGTAGGACTCGTATAAAAACCAGAGCTTTAAAAATAAAAAAAATGATGAGGATAAAAAAAATTTAAGACTTCTACATAGTTCGAAACACTGTTTATTTAAGACTGTTTTCGTCATATGTACGGGAGCGTGAACTTAACGTGGAACACATTTTTGGACAGAAAAAATGTCTCAATTTCCATTAAAAAATTGTAACATTGTAACTCATGCATTTGTTTATAATATAGTGTTTTTAAAATTTCAAAATATTTCATAAATAATGAGTTTTTTTTCTTTTAATATGTAAAGAGATAGCTCATTTAGCATTATAAATAAGGAGAAAAAATGCGTAACACATTTTATAAAAGAAAAAATGTGTGAACTTGGATAGAAATGAGAATATGATAACATAAGTGATTCTCTACAGGATAGTGAAGCCAGAATATAATATTATAATGTTTGAGGACCTTTTTATATCTGAAAAAATATTCAGAATTTGGGTCCTATTCTTTAACATTAACCGAAGGCAGCTTTAAAACATGACATACTATATGAACTTAAGGAGTTACTTGTAGAAACATAATATTTTTTCAAGAGCCTAGGATAATACCACGAATAAATGACTTCATAACATAAAAGCACTGCACGCGTTTAGGTTTCTTCGTCAAAAAAGGGATACGCGTTATGCGGCGAATATAAAGAGTGTTTTCCAGGTATAGAAGTTTAAGTTGGCATTACTTTCCAAGATGGCGACCGATTTAACAGCTGTCAAGTGATTTATTCTCAGTTTGGTTTGGCAATTCATCAAAACGATCATCAAGCAAGGCGTGCATTCGTCAAATGGGCCCAAAACGAGATTGCCGTTGTTCCCGATTTTCATAAGCGAATTTTTTTTGGCGATGAAGCGCACTTCTGGTTGAATGGCTACGTCAACAAACAAAACTGCCGCATTTGGAGTGAAGCTAATCCACAAGTGTATGTCGAAATACCGTTACATCCAGAAAAACTGACCGTTTGGTGCGCTTTATGGGCTGGTGGAATCCTTCTTCAAAAACGATGAAGGCCACAACGTTACAGTCAATGGTGATCGGTATAGAGCCATGATTACTAACTTTTTCATTTCTGCATTGAACAATCATGATGTCCAGGAGCTGTGGTTCCAACAAGACGGCGCGACATGTTACACAGCTGGTGCCACAATCGATTTATTGAAAGACACGTTTGGTGACCGCCTAATTTCACGTTTTGGACCTGTGAATTGGCCTCCAAGATCTTGTGATTTAACGCTACACTATTTTCTGTGGGGCTATGTAAAGTCATTGGTCTATGCGTATAAGCCACAAACGCTTGACCATTTGGAAGACAACATTCGCCGTGTTATTGCCGATATACGGCCACAAATGTCGGAAAAAGTCATCGAAAATTGGACGTCCAGATTGGACTACATCCGAGCCAGCCGTGGCAGTCCTATACCAGAAATCATATTTAAAATGTAATGCCACAAGATTATCTTTCGAATAAAAAAAAATTCATGTCAATTGAATAATACATCGTTGTTTTATTGCAATTTAAAGTTCTATATCTCTAAAAAAAACACCCTTTACTAAAAATACGGCTTGAAAGTATAGGTCAGCGTTATACGCCGAATTTTACTGTACTTCTTTGAGTATACCTTAAAAAAAATTTACAGAACTTTTATATAAATAAATCCCTAAAGCTCTTACAACGATAAATAATGAAATTTGGAAGAAAATTTACTAATAAAATGGTGTTCTTTTTTCTATTTGATCATGGTTCTTAATTAGGAAATCATTTGCCTTTAATCCTAAATGTTATTTTAGTAGCTTTTATAAAGACTAGATTTTTTTTCGCTGACTTACAATCTATCCCAACTTCCAAGAATACTTAACTTCTGTTTGATTTAATTTGTAAGTTTCTTACAAGATCGTTGCTATTTTTCTTTCTTTTTTTAGGTGTTCATAGGTTTTCCGATGGAGATAAAATCTCTACTCGAGAAAACTAGCAGACTAATTAAGGAAAACTATTTCATCTTGATTTGCTGAAAATATTCGCATTTTTTTTATTTAATTTTCTTACGAATATAAAGTTCAAAGTATGTACTGTTAAAGTAAAATTAAGTATTTATTATCATTGTTTTTATCTAAATATGAAATTACCCAGACGAATTAGTTTTGGTTAGCAAAGTCTGCATAATTTAACTTAGCAATTACATGGAATTACTTTTTTCTCTCTCTCTGTAATCTTAGAAAGAATCAGCATGAATATAGATTCTATATTCGAAATCTAACATTCAAATTAAATATACAAGAATTTTGGCTTAGTTTAGTTTGATAATTCTACAGGATTATTTTTTGCATTTATTATTTAATCTCTATAAGAATTTGTCTGAATGACACAAATTCTGCATCTTAAGGCTCATATACAGTGTGTCTACCCCAATAATTTATGAACCGCAAGAGTTATAGTCATAAAAGTGGGGTCCATACTCTATGCAAAAAAAAAACTGCTTACAGTGAATGTCTCCAGGTGGATAAATGTGTAGTTAGCTTTCTTATTTCAAAAACATTGCATGGTGTTTGGTATGGTATGGTGATTTGTACGGGGGAGAGAATGGCAGCTCAAGGGTCATCCACATCATTTGACTGAGGTCCATAGCCAATAATCTTCGCGTTATTTTACAGTGCAACGAGAGTAAATACTCGAATAGTTTTCAAAAGAATTTTACGATTAAAATTTAAGCCTATTTATTAAGGCACCCATATTGAAAAGAAATATATTTCAAGTTATTTTAATTGCTCTATATCAATATCATAATTTAGTTCCTTTTAAGAAATTAACAGAAAATCAGATTTTATATACTTGATTAAAGCTGTTAATTACCAAAGAGGCGTGCGTCCCATTTTTATGGTGGCCAAAATTGTGCACACTTTTGAAAATTGATGATTTATATGCTTATAGAAAATGTTACATTTTACAAAATGCAAAGTCTAGTATATCATTTTAAAGAGATTTTAATATCAAATTCAATACAGAAAAAAACAAAAATCATATATTTGCAATGCAAAAAAGTTAAGTCGTGATAACTATCGATATACATAAGGTACTGATGATAGTAGTGGGTTGTTGTTGTCGTGTTCTTACCGAAGGGAAGGAATGAAAGTTTCCAGTGCCTGAGACAGGTTGGACTTCTACACAATAGATGGTGACACCACCTATCTCCACCTCTACAATTTAGGCATGGAAAATATTCTCCAGCCCTCAGCACCCGTGGTTTCTGCTGCGACCACCCACAAGACTTTCGGGCCCACTAATTTAACAAGCCCTTACTCCGTGTGTATTTTGAGGGTATTTGGTGGCATCGGGCGTCGAACCCAGGCCTTCCGGTCTGGAGTCCGATGCTCTAGCTACTAGGCTACCCACGGCCCTAGCAATGGGTTATCAGTACTTAGTAGGGGAGACTTTATTTTTCATTACAGCTTTTCATTGATGTTTTTTTAAGCTGGCGCTCTTCCTTCACTATTACATGATGCCAGGAAACAATTAGACATATCCTCCATTAGTTCCCTTTTATTTCATAGATACCTCAAAAGCAGCCATATCAAAGGTTTTCAAAAGTTGGAATCAAAACCTATAGTCCTTCTTTAGAAGACGTAACTGCGATTTGAGCGTATTTTTCCGAAAGCGTGATCGGTGTACTCTCCGACGAATTGTACGGCAGAACCGGGGCTCTATTGTGCTTCAACTGACACAAATTGTCAAACAAGGCACTCCCCGACAGATTTCAACTTGAAACAAGCGCAAAGAATTGCAGAGGATATAAGTGCATGTTTGGGTGCCTGTGAGAATACCACTCAGAGTTCGTTTGCAGTGATGTCGGAAAAGAGGGCACAGGACATCTGAGGATTAGAAACGGGTAATGTGGTCAGATGAATGACGCTACACCTTATTTTGAACTGATGGAAAAAAAGTCGAACTTGGTAAGAACCCCACGAAGCCTTGAATCCATCTTGCCTTACTCGCTTTCTTCAAGTGTCTGGTGGGAATATCTTGATATGGATCATATTCTGCTGGCATGAAAGTGGTGTTCTGGTGTTCCTCGGGGGTAAACAGGCAGTCATAAGATATTTAGATATAATGTCTGATCAAGTGTACTTTACAATTTTGCATTTTTATCTTAATTTAGATGGATACTTCATGGACGATGATGCAACCTTACTTCGTGTCAGAGGTGTTCGAGTATACGTCTGACTTTCAAGACCTTCCCTGACCACCACGTAACCAAGATCTTAACCCCATAAGGATAGAGTGGAAAGACACATCCGACAACACTCTCCCCTTCCATTTGATTAATAAAGGTTACCCAACTGAAAAATGGACAAGCTGAATAAAAAGAATACCTTTATTGGAATTTAAACTAAATCGACTTCGGCATTCCATCCCCTCCCATTGTTTCGACAGTAGGCATTTGTTTTCGCTGTAGAAAGATTGTGGTTGACACTCGAGGAAGTTATGCATCGCTTGCTTCACCTCATCGTCCCAGTAGAATCGTAATGCTCCCTTAAGTTGGAAAAAATAGTGGAAGGTTTTAGGGAAACAAATCCGGACAATACTGTGGGTGTTCACAAAACTGTTCAACGAAATTTTTTAAGGTTGTCTGGGATTCATGCGAGACGCTTGGACCGATATTGTCATGGAAATCTGTTATCGTTTTCCAATTATCACAAAAAAATTTGCACCAATTGTTCGAACAAAGCAGTGCTCTCCATAGACTGACCCCATTCGCGGATAACTGCCCGCATTCAATTCACCTTCCGCAATCAGAAACCATACTACCACGTATTGGTTCGATATAGAAGAATTTAGGAATAGCACGTCTTTACTTTCGATCTATTTGCTTTACCAATAACAGGTTTCATGGTTGCTCGTCGTATGCGGTGTACACCTCGTTCCTTCCTTTATATCCATGTTCGGTAGCCCTGCTACAGCTGCAATCCTTTTGATGCAATTGCACGTGTTCACTTTTCATTTGGACAGTCCTTATACAATATTTCAGGGGTACTCAACCTTTTTTTCTGCTGGGCCGCATACATATGTCAGCCACTTCACGCAGGCCGAAACATGAGATTAAACAGGGGGGTAGAAATGCTTAAGACCAATATAACATAGGAAATTTAAAATATGGAAAATTTATCGAAATATTAAAACTTCTGTGTTGCTTTTTTTAATTATTATTTTTTATATATTTTTATTTTTTTTTTATTTTTGTTACTAATGCTAAATTAAAAGAATTTTAGAAGCACTCCTTCACAATTTTTGCATCAGTAAACGGTTTCATATGATTACCAATAATTTAACTTCTTAGGATGTTTTTGTTACTACTGTGACATTACCACTGACAAAACACTTACAAAGAATATTCAATAAAGCCTATTTATCACCTCTTGAAAGAGGAAAAATGTCATTAAATAATTCCTGTTTATTGGTATAATTTTAAATACAGCAATTCCCTAACAAATCAAACAAGTACTGATCCATGTTTGTTTTTCATTACAAAACGGTCAACCTCCAAATCATTCGAATATTTTTCGCTTGCAAGATATGAAAGATTGTTTTCACACACAAAATTAGTTCCATCCATAAAATTGTTGATAATCCACTGTTATCACTTACCGTAACCGTTACAAATAGAAAAAAGAATATCAATTCGCAGGTGTACGACAACGACAACAAAGCAAAATTGAAACATAAGATTTCTCGTAAAAGAATTTCCCACCAAATTTTTAATGCATTGTCTTAAATAAAAGAATTTTTCAGAGCATTGGTCATGACCGAGCCACTTAAAAATGCTCGGTGGGCCAAAGGCTGAGTATCGCTGCAAAATCTAAAAAGCTGCATAGTCAATGCACGATATTATCACGGCGTGAATGCACTACAGAGAAGCATGTGGACTCGATGCCCAAAAGAATCAGAGCAGTTATCCGTGCAAAAGGTGGTCCATTAAAATATTGATTTTTGTTTTTTTAATTCAATGATCAGTGTTTGTATATGAGCCTCTTCCAAAATGCAAACAGAAGTAATTATTTTATTATGCTATAAGTTCTTTAAGAGTTGTTGAAAGCAAAGCATGTTAGTAATTCTGCGTCTTTGGACATTCATATCTTACCTAGCAATTATCTGAACTGTGAGACAACTTTTCTTTATGATCGGATGAAAACAATTTTAAGCGAGCGTGTGCTATAGTCATAAAATTAAAATTGTGTACAGATGAATCAAATAATGACGTAACAAAGAAAATTCATTCACTACAAATTAAGATTCATTAACTTACCCAATATATCTGCAGGGTATACATTCCATCACGCATTACAAGTACCACAAATCACAGATAACACTAATTGATCGATTACTTGTGATTTATATTGTATTATGTCTACACACATGCAGAATCTAATAACTAATCATTAATGAAAGTTATTCATCGTAGAGTACAATTTTGCTTTACACAAATTGTGACAATGACAGCAATGTTAAAAATATCGAACAATTATATATTAGAACAAAGAAGAATGGCGCTAATTACTGTAATTAAACGGAATTAATTATATAACAGAACAATAAAAATTACCCAAGTTAGACTAATTAAAGTGACTCATTGTGAAAGTTAACACAATATCTGCTAAGTGTGTTGTTCTCGCCATTATTTATTTAGTGATTCGATGAAATGAAAAGATTTTGTGATATGTTTATTGTAAATGGTTATATAGACTTAAAATACTTTTAACATAAACATATATAGTTCTCTCTCTCTCTCTTTAAAATATTTTTTTCTCCGATTCTCTTTTTTTAAAATATATATATATATATAAAGGGTGTTTTTTTAGAGGTATAGAAATTTAAATTGCAATAAAAAAACGATGTATTATTCGATTGACATGAATTTTTCTTTATTCGAAAGATAATCTTGTGGCATTACATTTTAAATATGATTTCTGGCATAGGACTGCCACGGCTGGCTCGGATGTAGTTCAATCTGGACGTCCAATTTTCGATGACTTTTTCCAATATTTGTGGCCGTATATCAGCAATAACATGGCGAATGTTGTCTTCCAAATGGTCAAGCGTTTGTGGCTTATACGCATAGACCAATGACTTTACATAGCCCCACAGAAAATAGTCTAGCGGTGTTAATCACAAGATCTTGGAGGCCAATTCACAGGTCCAAAACGTGAAATTAGGCGGTCACCAAACGTGTCTTTCAATAAATCGATTGTGGCACGAGCTGTGTGACATGTTGCGCCATCTTGTTGGAACCACAGCTCCTGGACATCATGATTGTTCAATTCAGGAATGAAAAAGTTAGTAATCATGGCTCTATACCGATCACCATTGACTGTAACGTTGTGGCCTTCATCGTTTTTGAAGAAGTACGGGCCAATGATTCCACCAGCCCATAAAGCGCACCAAACAGTCAGTTTTTCTGGACGTAACGGTGTTTTGACATACACTTGTGGATTAGCTTCACTCCAAATGCGGCAGTTTTGTTTGTTGACGTAGCCATTCAACCAGAAGTGCGCTTCATCGCTAAACAAAATTCGCTTATGAAAATCGGTCAAAACGGCAATCTCGTTTTGGGCCCATTCGACGAATCTAAAAGCGTTGTTCAGGCGTGAGTCTATTCATGATAAATTGCCAAACCAAACTGAGAATAAATCACTTGACAGCTGTTAAATCGGTCACCATCTTGGAAAGTAATGCCAACTTAAACTTCTATACCCGGAAAATATATATATATATATATATATATATATATATACATATATATATATATAAGTATATATATATATATATAATATATATATATATATATATATATAAGTATATATATATATATATATATATAAGTATATATATATATATATATATATAAGTATATATATGTGGCAGCCAAAGCCAAGCAGTCTTCGCGCGCAGGCGCAGCTAACTAAAACACGAACTGAAACTATGGAACTTTGAAGAGAGATGAAAAAAGCGAGCAGAAAACGCGAGAGGTGCGCGAGCAGGCGTTACCTTCTGCGTATCATTGTCAAACTTATCTACTTTTTTAATTAATTTTTGTTTAAGTTTTTAATAAATGTGAAGAAAGACCAACGTCTTGGACCCCTTGTTGTCTCCCACAAATTATGGGGGCTCGGCCGGGATCGAAAAAATTTCGATTTTGAACCAAAGTCTAGACAATGAACAAAAGCGTCCGTAAAGGAGACGCGCCGCCATTTTTTGGAAACTTCGTTCAACCTGTGTAGAGGTTTGAACTCTCAGCATAAATATTCCGCCTGTATAGAGGTTGGAACTGTTGAATAAAATAACCTGTGTAGAGGTGTATTTTTCAACGAACCCTCAAAATTCCGCCTGTGTAGAGGTTGGAACTAACTCAGTGTGAATAATCCGCCTGTGTAGAGGCTGGAACTTTTAATCAACGTTTTTCTTCAATTGACTTTTCATCGAACCCTGAATATTCCGCCTGTGTAGAGGTTGGAAATATCAACTATATTACCTGCGCAGAGGTGTCAATTCGAACAATTTCAACTATATTACCTGCGAAGAGGTGAAATCACAGTGAAATCAACGTTTTTCTTCAATTATTGGATACATCGTACGTGCGAGCAACAAGGGAGCTAGAAAAAAAGGTAGGATCTTTCCATATTTTTTCTAAAATGTATAAAAACGCTCTTAAAGAGAATTTCATAAGAGTTGTTGAGGATCTAGACGGTACTGTGGAGAGTACGGACACTATTGCTAAACTAAAGACTAAAATTGAGAAGAGTAGTACATTTGAAAGTGATCCAGATTTCGTTAAAACTTTAATTAAAAACTGTAAAGATGAGAGGGTATCGCGAAACGAAAGAGAGGTAACTTTAGAAAAACAGAAAATTGAGCTCGCGAAACTACAGTTAGCAAAATTAGAAAAAGAAGTCGAACTTCAAACGGCTAAAAATAAAGCATTAAGTTTAAATCCTGCAGCTAAAGTCGAAGAGAAACAGTTCGAAACTTTAAATAAGGAAACTGCAACTCATATTGGCATTCGAGAAGCAGAAGATTGGTTTAGGCCTATTGATTTAGCTAAAGAGTGCGATATTTATATTTTATCTAGAGACGGATCACGTAAGGAAACTCCTATTACTTATGGATATACCGAAGACCCCTTTAAAAATAGATCACAAAACTTTAAACCAAAGATTAAAGAGAACTATCCCCAATATCTTGAAAGAGAAAATAAAAATTGCTTTATATATGCGGTGATTCATCTCATTACGCAAGAGACTGTGAGAAGCGTTTTAAAACTAAAGAATCTAACGACCACATCCATAATAGAATAAACGTGAATACTTTGAAAGTCGAGAGCGAAAAACAAAATAGCGATGAATTCGCAAATCTTCAATATGTAAACATTTTTGTGGAAAATCAGCCCGTAACAGCCTTGATCGATTCAGGTTGCCAGATCCCAGTTTTAAATTCCTCACTAATTAGAGTGCAAACACCTTCCGAAGAAATAATAACATTAAGTTCATGTTTTGGCGAACAGCGTATGGTAGAAGTTAAACCCATAAATATTTCTTTTGATCAACACTCTTCCGGTCTAAGTGTTCGAACGGCAATATCACCGACCTTGACTGAAGAATTTATTATACATCCCAGTGTATATGCTGAAATAAAGAAACTAGGCCACGCAAAGAGCGATGTTTTATTGAGTGAAAGTGGATCCTCTTTGAGTGCAGATTTAGGTGCTTATGCTTATCCTAGTGTTGCTTCTGTTTCAAATGTTTCTTTTTCAAATGTGATAGAAAACTCTAGTTATGATTTGCCACATGTTAAAAACTTTAATACTAGAAATGATTCGAGTTCTCTAATTAAGGATTATAAATGTAATAAAATTAAAAGTACTAAGTTAAAATTGAGTATTGTAAGAGAAAAATGTTCTGATATAGTATTGTGTAAGAAAGTCAATGGCGCCATGAAAACGAGTTCCGTGGAATTTATCTCCCGCTCACCTAACCCTTTACCTATGAAGAGTAAACATCGTCGGTTTGTGTTGCTCCGAAGGATCTTTGAGCCCTGGCAGTGGAAACGGAGGAAAAAGAGAGATCGTTTTGAACAGACGTCCAGAACTCTACAGAGGAAAATATCGATGCGTTCAACCAAAGATCAACTTGTTAAAAAAGACGTTCTTATGCCTGTGAAACACAATGTTTTCCTGTGGAACCTTCCGGATGTCGAAGAGGTGCCTTCACATGATGGAGAAACTGTCTAGTTCAACAAAATTATGATATGTTAAATCTTTGTGTATTTGTCGTATAGTCCTTGTCTGTTCCGTCTTTTTTGTATGTTTCAGATTCTCCTCTGGTCTCGATGAAAAAGGAAAAAAGGAAGACGTACCGCTGCGGACAGCGTACAGTCAGGCTGGCCGATTGTGGCAGCCCTACCTTTTTAATTAATTTTTGTTTAAGTTTTTAATAAATGTGAAGAAAGACAAACGTCTTGGACCCCTTGTTGTCTCCCACATATATATATATATATATATATATATATATATATATATATATATATATATATATATATATATATATATATATATATATAAGTATATATATATATATAAGTATATATATATATATAGTATATATATATATTGCATGCATTTATTTATTTCCGTTTAAATAAAATAAAATAATAGTTTATTGTGAATTGAACATGTAATAGTTGTTTTAAATTTTTCAATTGAAATAATTGTTCGTGCACATACACACCTATATGTCAAGAACGTCTTAAGACTTCTTGAGGCCCTGGACCAATACACAAATGTAGACTGTCAAATACTCGTATAAACAATAACCCGAAACAAATAAATGTGCATGATTAACAATCGTGCATACCAGCTCAATCGCCCGCTGTGTTTTGAATGAATGAGTAATGATGCTGTATAGTGGTAGGCCTAGGCCTTTACAGTCCTCACATGCAGCCGTTTGACATATCGTCCGAAATTCCCAATTTGTTTAGAGAATACAACTGGAAATAACACCTTTAACCTTTTAAATTTTTCGAATTATGATCTTCTTAAGGCTGAGTCAAGAATGAGACAAGGCCTCCACTGCGGCCGTGGGCCTGGGCCCATGCCTTAGGACGTCTCTAGTATATGTATATGTATATATATATATATACTAGAGACTATATATATATACACATATTTTTTTTGTGAAAATGACCGAAGTGCCATAAATAATGTGGCTGTTTTTATTTAATTTTAATAAAACAGAGGAGATTGATGGAAACAATGGCTCAAAAATTATAACAATTTCATCATTTGTGTATGAGTTGCGTGGGTGTGTGAGTGCGCGGGAGTGTATGCATGCGTGCGTGTGCGTGGGTGTGTGGGTGCGTGCGTGCGTGTTCATTGGAATCAAACATGCTACTGGAACACTTTTATCTGGTTGCAGTTGATTAATTTTAAGGCCATGTTTTTAATTTAGTTGAATATTTTATTCATGAACACAAAGCGAAAAGAACACAAACACTCATGGACGTACGACAATGAACAAAAGCGTTCATTTTTACATTCCAGAGATCTTAGCTTTTATACCTTTCTCTACCAAAAGTTTCACGGGTGATGTTTTCGTATGATTTTTTATATTTAATACGCTGATTGGTGAGAATGTACGGCTGATACAATATTGCAACATCGCTCTTTGAAATGTGTCAACATGGAAGTTTTTGAGGATATAAAGTTGGAGTTAAAAAGGTATTCCCGTTAGGAGGGTAAACTGAAAGATTTAGTTATTACGCGATGTCTTGGAGGGTTCAAAACTATCTTAAATTAAAGAAAAACCCCAGAAAGTTTAAATGGAAAATTATTACATATATATATAGATATATAGATAGAATCATAGAATCCCATAGATAGAATCATATGTATATAATTGCCTTATGGAAATTATGCATATATATGTGTACAAATTAAGAGAAACAGGGAAGGGATTCACATTGGAGGAATTGTTCAAAAGATGTTTAATTACAGTTAAGTTAGATAAAAATTTAGAAGGTAGAAAAAGGAAGTGCCTCCACGCATTGTCACGATTCCTTGGCGAGCCGGCCAAAATCCGAATATCCCCCCACATTCAAGGTTCAAGATTTAGTTCGTGAAAAGACTGGATGAGGCTCGTAGCTAGTACACCAGGGAGTATTCTGCCGTTAGTACGTTCGGGTTGATTTCGCTGAGGCTCTGCCGATTTTACGTCGGCAGTCACTAGGTGGATTCGGATATTAAGGTATCCGACTACTTGCGACAACTTTTTTTTGAAAAAATGGAAATATGAGGATTTTTTTGTGATTTTTAGATTTATTTAGTATATTTTAAGGAAAAAATCTTAAAATTGAAAGCAGAAAAAAAATTTATTATTATTAAAATGGAAAAAAACTGGTAAAAATATGTACAAAAAATTACATAAACGGGGTCCGCTCTGAACAAAATTTTTATGAGAAAATTCTTAATTTTTCAATTTTGATGTGTTACTTTATTATTCGTGTTTGAAATGACCTTCAGGATAAGAGATATTTAAATTTTTACAAAACCTAGAGCACTTTATCTTAGTGATTATACGAAATTGCTTAAAAAGAAAGTGATTATATCCACATAAAGGACTGTAAATTTTAAAATAAAGCAGCGATTGATAAATCTGAAGATCAAAACACTTCTACTGTTATACATAACATACACAAAAAAATTCAGCAAATTATTTTCAAAACTTTTTGGGCAATCGCTGTCCCCGTTTGAACTTTTCGCAAAAAACACATTTCGAGTAAAACGCATTTTAAAGTTTGTCATCTTGTGTAAAGTTATGGCATCTGCTTTTACTAAAACACTTGTAATTTTTGTTCTAGTGATTGGAAAATAAAACACTTGGTATTTTTATTAAGCTTATATGATGGCCTATAAAATAAAATCATAAAAAAATGCTCAATTTTTGAAAAAAATCATGATTTTAGGGTAGTCGGATACCATGTATATAAACATCAGTAGCGCCCACAGGAATGTTTCAAGGGGTGGGCAGGGTCAAAAGTCCACTATTCTCGTATAATGCACCCTTACGCCGCCCAACATATTCTACGGATTTTGCCGATTTTCGGGAACAAAAAACAGTAAAAATTTAAATATTAAAGAAATAATTAGCATTGATTAACAAAATTAATTATTAATAACAAATACTTAGTTAAATTTTACGCACTATATACATAGGGTTATAATCAATTGAAAAAATCAAGGGCTTTGGGGGGTAGCCAGACCCAAGAACACCCCCTTGTGTGCGCCACTAATATACATACATATATTTCTTAATACAATACATACAAAAGTTTGACTTATGATATATTTTATATAAAAATAAATATGTGTATATATGAGTTAAGGTAATAGATGGGGCACTGTTTCAACAACGGTGTTGCGCAATTGTACACCCGATAGTGCTGGAGCTATGTTATGACAGGAGAAAGAGAGAGAGAGATGTATTTGAAAGAGTTTGAGAGTAGGTTTTCTGAGGTTATTAGAGGTGTGAGATAATTTAGTTACATTTGTGAGGTAGTTAGTAGTTATAAAATGAAGTTATTTGTTACTGAAAAATGGCAGTTGACTTGAAATAGTAATATCAGTACAATATGTAAATGTTCTGACTCCATCAATAGGAAATTGATAACATGTGATTTTATTGTATGAACATAATATATACTTAATGTAAAAGCATTAAGTGATTCAAAAAACATTTGCCTTACAGTTCTATAACCAAACTCGTCATTTTCAGTTTCAAAAAAAAATTTAAGAACACGTGTTTACGTACAACATCTATCATCTTCGAACTCTAAAAAATAAAGAAACCTATCGGTAAAAAAAAGTCAACCAAACGATCCTCAAGGGCACAAGTAATGGACTCCAAAACCATTCATATCCACAATATCCCTCACTTTCATACCTTGATGAAATCTTTTTCCTTTCTTCCTCCATTAAAAAAGTTTCAACATTCTATCGCTATGTACATAACCAACCCGCATTCTCACCCCCTGTCAACACTATAAGCGGATCATCAGGATCTCCACGAAGTTCGGCACAAAACGTTCCATGGAACAATGTAGTTAGGGGTTTGGCAAGTCCCAATCTAATGGTAAGGGTCATCAGATAGATCCGATGGGGACAACAGCCTTCCCCCTCTTCCTCCCTCCTTTCTTACTCTTGCAACAGAAGATATTTCTTTTGGTAATGAAGACCCTCAACTGGTCTGGCTTAATTGCGGGGGTTGATCATAAAGCCTGCCATTCCAGGACGGGGTATTCCTTCTAGCAGACGATATTTCCCCCTCTCTATTCCTCCCCTTCTAGAGGGAGGTTTGAAGGAGCTGTTCTGTACCATCTGGATGTGAAGAAGGATAGAAATAAATAAATAAAAAAAGTTGCTCTGAAGAGGTTGTTCTGAAAGGTCTTTTCTTGGAGGATGAGAGGGGTGGAAATATGAATAGAGGGTAGAGAGATGTCGTTTGGTCTATATGGGATGGAGTGGTTGGTGGTATCCTTTTACTTAGTGTGGGGATGAGATTGTATGAGATGGGTAGCGGTGGTTAGAGGATTGGTTGCATAAAAAAGATGGAATGTTTTATGATGGATTAAGGGGATTATATATTTTATGTGTTGAAACATGAGATCTAGTTATATTCAAAGTGATTTTGACCTTGTTTAATGCTGCAATTTCGGACATGTTATATATTTATGTTTCATGTATGTCTAGCATGTTTCATGTTTCCATGTTATGTTTTTGTACGTTAAAATGTTTTCTGGGTATGTGTAAATTACATTAGACAAAGATAGAGATTAAAAAGAGGGGGAAATGCTGATGGTCTCTTGGATCCAATAGTAAATATTAGTAGTAGTAAATTAATAATTTTATTTAAAGTAAGATTATTAATTTACTATTAAGTATATGATTAATTAATAATAAATATTAACCGATGTAGATAATTATACACGTAATATACGTTTTTAAAAAAGGAAAGGTTCTTTTTAAAAAGCTTTAAGTTGATAGGGAATAAATTGCAGCCTAAGAACATCAATATAAAAAATAATTATACAGATGCAATTATTGCTATAAATAAAAATAACACAGGTAAATAATTTAATTTTATAGATAAATTTTTAATAGCTTTTTTTTAAATAAAAAAGTATTATAATGTTATAATAGAAATAATGTATAAAACTTTACTTGAAAAGTAGGTAAAATAAGATTTGATTTGTGTGAAAGGTTTTTTTTAAACTTTTATATTTAAAGGCATTCTCTACGAGGTTTAAAACACACGAATTATATAATACTTACATTTTAAATTAAACCCGCCTAAAATGATTTTTTCGCTGATTTTAAAAGATATACATAATTTTTTCCTAGATTTTGAAATAGTGTTTTCTAAAAAGTAAGCTTACCTTCATGGTGGTTCATAATCCACATCCCGAATTATTCTCTTAAGAAACTACAGTATTAAGAAATGTAATATTAAAATGTATCCGACTACGTTCGGAACCAAGATTTTGCAAAAGCACATAAATGGATAATATTTATGATATTTAGTGTCACTTATATTCGAAAACGTATATAAACTTGTTTTAAGATTAGTATTACAATAAAAAAGAATTTAAGTACAATATTGTGACATAAAATGAACATGGAATGACCCACTTTCAAAATATTTTCCTTTTGCGAAAAATGCTTCTATTATAATAATATTTTGCATGTATATAGCTCAGATCTCTGTACAGAGGCTCAACTAGAAGTTTTGAAATATATAACTTATAAGTGGGTTTATATATATCCATGTTTTACGACAACAGAGGGAAACAATTCTAAGAAAAAAACGCCGATAATTATTTCACTTGGTTTTTAGCTCTGAAAGCAATGTGAACTTTTCAAAAATCACAGTTGAGTCTCTGTACAGAGGTCTGAGCTATATACAGGCAAAATGTTATTATAATAGAAGCATTTTTCACAAAAGGGGAAGATTTTGAAAGAAGGTTGTTCTAAGTTAACTTTTTGCCGAAATATTGTATTTAAATATTTTTTTTGTGAAAATGTCCTTATAACAATTTTATACATTTGTTCTAATCTAAGTGACACTAAATATCATGAAAATTATCCATTTATGAGCTTTTTTAAAACCACGGTTTCGAATGTAGTCGGATACCTTAAGAAACTACAGTATTAAGAAATGAAATGTTAAAAGAGATTTTATGATGTGTGAGTGTGTAAAATATTCTCTCTCTACAACAATGTTTCATAAAAAAATTAAATTTAAAAAAAAAGGTTTTTTTAAGGGATTTTGTTAGTTCTGCCAGGAAAAAATGTGTTTCTTTTTTCATTAATTTTCCGCGAAAAGTTACTCTAAAAGAATGATTTTAAGTGTTATATGTACAACGATCCAGTGGCGTAACGAACACTCCCCCCATCGCAAAGGGGCAGAAGTCTGACTGACTCTGAGAACATACCCTTTCTAAGATTCGGCATGGTCCCCAAAACCTGACTTCGCAGAGGGGCCCTTATATTCTCCATTACACCACTGCAACGATTCTATTTACTATAAATATGCTCATTGAAGTTTCCATTTAAGGTATCTGACAACGTTCGGAACCGTGATTCTGCAAAAGCGTATAAATGGTTGATATTTATGATATTTAGTGTCACTTAGATTAGAAAATGTATATATAATTGTTTTAAGAATAGTATTATAATAAAAAATTATTTAAGTACAATATTTTGACAAAAAATGAACATAGAATGACCAATTTTTAAAATATTCACCTTTTGTGAAAAATGCCTCTATTATAATAATATTTTGCCTTGTGTATAGCCCAGACCTCTCTACAGAGGCTCAACTAGAATTTTTGAAATATATAACTTAGAAGTGGTTTTATCTATATTTTACGACAACAGAGGGGAGCTAAGAAAAAAACACCGATAATTATTTCAGTTGGTGGTAACTCTGAAAATAATGTAAATTTTTCAAAAATCCTAGTTCAAACTCTCTGGAAAAGTCTTATAGGCGAAATATTATTATTTTAGAAGCATTTTTTATAAAAGGAGAACATTTTGAAAAAAGATTATTCTAAGTTAATTTTTTGCCAAAATACTGTATTTAAATAGTTTTTTTTTGTCAAAATATCCTTAAAACAATTTATACATGCATTTTAATCTAAGTGACACTAAATATCAAGAAAATTATCCATTTATGCGCTTTTTTAAAATCACGGTTCCGAACGTAGTCGGATACCTGAAAGCAAGGCTTTGATATACACTCATGTCCATAAATTTAGGATAATGAAGTTCAGGCAAAGAAAGAGACAGAAGCAAAACAAATTTAACTTATGTGTAAAGTCTATTTATTAAACAAAAGATAAAGAGCAAAAAAGATGCTATATGTTTGACATAATTAATAAAAATTGCGATTTTTACTCCCTGGAGCAAATTTCAAAAAAGAACCTATTTACAAAAAACAGTATAACATGGTTAGTATGATGGCTAATGTGGAGTATGTCTCCCGGACGATGCAATATAGGCCTTACAACGCCTAGGCATGCTGAGTATCACATTATCAATCTGATCTTGGGGAATATTACACCACTCTATAAGCAATGCCCTCCGAAGTTCCGGTAGACAGGTGGGAAGGGGTTGACGGGCTGCAATTCGTCGGCCAAGCGTATCCCACACATGCTCTGTTGGATTAAAGTCCGGTGAGTATGCTGGCCAATCCATATGGGTGATATCCTCCGATTGAAGGCATTCGTATACAATGTTTGCACGGTGAGGACGGGCATTGTCATCCATAAACAGAAATTCAGCACCCATGGCGCCCCGAAACAAACGTTCCAGAATGACATCCCGATATATGTGACCTGTCATCATTACACTCTGAACATGCAGGTCAGTTCTGGAACCAAGAATAATTCCTCCCCAAACGAGCCATCCTGCACCACCGTAACGGTGTCGTTCAATGGTGTTCTCTTGGTGGTAACGGGTACCTGGCGCTCTTCATATTAAAGTCCGACGAGAATAAGACTGCAAACTAAACCTGGACTTGTCGGAAAACATCACACAAGACCACTGTTGTGGTGTCCACAATGCATGCTCTCTATTCTAGGTTAATCGTAGGCGACAGTGAGTTGCGGTAAGTGGAACACATCTGACAGGCCTACGAGCATATAGACCAATGTGCCCTAAGCGTCTGTACACGGTCTGCATTGAAACTGTCGTACCGGTAGCTGAAGAGAGCTGACGAGACAGGTCTGATGCTGTGCTCCGTCTGTTTCTTTTGGCAGTAACTGCCAAATATACCGGTCCTCATTTGTCGTTGTAACCTGGGGGTGACCTGTGCTGTAACATCTACTCACAATACCATCATCTTGGAATCGTTGCCAAAGCCTGGAGATGACACTCTGGGCGATTCCAAGTGCCTCGGATACTTCCAGCTGGGTACGTCCACATTCCAGTCGTCCAATAATTCTACCACGTAAAAAATCATCCAAATGCTTCATTTGTGCCATAACTATGCGTTTATTGCACTGAAAGGTTTTTAAAGCGCTTGTGAACAATTTTACTTCTTTGCCACCATTCCTTATACACCCCTCTCTTACACTCTCGTCATTGTGACGTACTATCCGCGCCATCTGGTGGTTTCGTCTAATTTGCATATTCATCTTCAAGATGTGTGTGATAATTCTACAGGTGAAATTTTTATTTTAGAGTTTAATCTCTGTGTGATTCTGAATTATCCTTAATTTATGGACATGAGTGTATATCTAATATATATCTAATATATATATTATAAATGCGAAAGTTTGTGAGTATCTTTGTGTGTCTTTCAAGCAAAAACTACTGAATGGATTTTAATGAAACTTTACAGTTATATAGCTTATACATCAGAATAGCACATAGGCTATAATTTACAGAATAGACTATAATTTATAAAGATATTGTATGAAGTGTCCAAAATGCAACGATAATTTGTCAAGTAAGTAGGAAAGAATTATGTCATCTGCTAGCAATTCTGGCATGCGCTGCAAAAAAAAAAAAAAAAAAAAAACACGTCTGCATATATGTATCTTTTGTTTGTGAAAAACCTTTTTTGTTTTGGCTACGCAAGGTGCTCGCTTCTAATTAACTCCTCTGATATAATGCCTATTTTTTTTATTTCAGAATCAAACTAAGTTTTGAAGGGAGAGGTTGTTATAAATCTCTCTTTATTTTAATGTTTTTCTTAACATTTTATTATGCACATTTGGTAGTAAGAAATTGATCTTTTTTCCAAATAAATGCTTTTATCAGTTCTGATACTTAAAGTAAATAAACTTTCACTTTCACACTGCATCATTTGGACAAATTTTCAAAATTTGTTTGTGGTTAGTAGTTAATTATAACACTATAATTTTAATTGAATAGGCAGATATATTGCATTTTTAAGTATAAAAATAATTAAAACTACTGTACTGTATCTTTTGGAACGAGTGAATATTAACGTCGCACTGTTCAGCTACATGAGGGCTTTTGGCAACGGATCACGTAATTTTGAACCATGGTCAAGTGACGTGGACGACACCTGAGCTGACACTCTCTTCTCCTAACTACCACACCACACCAACTTAGAAGGAATAGTCTACCAATACTTATCAGGAATATTCTTTGAAAAATCCACTCTTCCAAGATATATGGCAGCACGGGTTCCATGATGAGTATTTTAGCGGAAAAAATAGTTTGTCAAAATTTAAGTGTCTTATGTTTTTGTATGTTAAGGAAGACCTTAGAAAATGATTTGACTACTTATTTTAAGTGAACGGTATATATAATTAATTTTACAGTGGAATATCTTTATTTGATTTATTGGCTCTAACGGATTAAATTTTCCAAAGTGGAGTATTTTGTTTATGTACATCCCTTAATTTTTTAAATGTAGCGATCCAAAAAAAATATTGTATGAAAAAAAATGCAGTAAATCATAATCTGGTTGGATAAAGTATTAACGTGCATCGCGCCCCTACACGGCGGGTCTTACAAAGCTCTAATAAAGCTCGAGTTATGAAAGTAGCTAGGCATTTGCCAACTTTACTCTTTCGTTAACATTTCGCTATGTTTTTTATTGAATCGTCATTATAATTTAATAAACGGCATTGCTTGCGAATATTACAATTTTAACATAAAATAAATACTACAGAAAGTAATATGAATGTATTATACTTTCAGATAAAAATTATTTACACTATTTTAAGCGTTCATTACACAAAACTTTTAACAATGTGTTTCTTTTGCTGAGCAGAGATCAGCTTAGGAAGGTATTTTCAAAAATCGACCCTCAAGAGTGTTACGGGGAGTTATAAATAAAAAAAATATCCTTTTTATCAGCTATTAGATGTACATACTTAAAATTTAACAAAGGTGTTTTATTTCTCTCTTTTTTTTTAGTTGAGCTACGCAAAAAAGCTTTTTTTTGTTTAATTTGCAATTCACGTAAAATTAACTCATTAAAAACTTCTTTATCCTTCAATCTTTATTGTTTACTTTTTCAGTTCACCCGTGCGAAGAACGGGTATACCAGCTAGTATATTATAAACGTGAAAGTTTGTGAGGATGTTTGGGAGTCTTTCACGCAAAAACAACTGAATGGATTTTAATGAAACTTTACAATAGTATAGCTAATACATCAAAATAATACATAGGCTATAATTTATAGATATTGTGTGAAGTGTCCAAAATATAACAATAATTGTCAAGTAAGTAGGAGAAAAGTTCTGCCATCTGCAAAAAAGCCCGTGACAGCAAATATCTATCTTTTATGCGTGAAGCTAACCTTTGCATTTTGTTTTGTCTAAGCTGGGCGCCAGGAACTGCGAAAGTCTGAACAGGCAGAGTGTGATGCTGATTACAATTTTAGCATAAAAAATACAACAAAATGTAATATTAACTTATTACACTTCCAGATATAAATTATTTATACTATTTTAATCGAAGAATAACATTGTTTATTTGCTTATGATTTTAGAAAAGTTCGAGTATGTTACGTTCGCCAATTTTTAAATCTTAATATTTACGGACTGCGCAATATTAATTAAAGTAAAAATTCGCTGAAATTCTAAAGAAAGAATATATATATATATATATATATATATATATACAGACAATTATTCTATAAAAATCCTTGCAGAAACGAATACGTCTCGAATCAGTCAACCTGAAAAAGAATGCATTTTGAACCAAGATTGATTTACGCCGTTTTTCAGAAAAAGCTTTTCACTGTTTTTTAAATCAGGCGGTATAGTTTTCAGTTATGGTAATTTAAGGTCGCTTACACAGAATTCGAAGATTCGGTGTACTTTTCGATTTACACAACGTGAGAAAAAACATTTGATACTTTGAATGACGTTAGTGAAATTATTTTGTAAGTTAAATATTAACAGAAAGAAAGAGGTCCTCACAATCAATAAATGTCATTTAAATTCAACGTAAGATCTATTCTCCCATTTGAATGCAAAGTTGTAATAATAGTTTCCATTAAGCAAGGCGATAATTTAAAATTTAAATATTATTTGTAGCGGATAAAAAAATATTAAAATAAATTTACAGTTCATAAGATAATATCGAAATACAAAACAAACTTAGTTGAAAAAGGCAAAGTGTAGGACATCCATTTCACTAAACTTGAAGAACGGTGGATAATTAAGAATATTATAAACCTAGAACAAAACTACAGTAAAATTGATACTGGATGTATATCGAAGGTTTTACAAGTCTGTCAATGCATAATTCTAAACCTTTCAAGAAAGTGTAATAAGTATTATAATAATTAGTAAAAAAAAGGAAGCTTTAATATTTTTTAAAAAAATAGAAGACAAAGTAACATTTTTATTCAAATGAGAATTACTTAAATAAATTTTAATTCTTTATAGTATTTTATTTTTTAAATATGTTGCATCAGTTAAAATATACTCAAATTTTAAATATTTAATAACTACTTATCAAATTCAAAGTTTTTATAAATTCATTTATAAAAATAATTGCATGAAACTTTTTTCCGTTTATCGAACATTTCAAAAAATGCTCACAATTTTAATTAAACATTTAATACAGTTGTGAAATTTTATAATTATAAAAATTTCTACTTTTCTGAAGATAGAACTATTTTTAAAAATGTACATTTTCGTTTTCGGGTCCTAGAAAGTTGCAAAGTGAGTGAGTGAATATTAAGGTCCCACTGTTCACTTAATAAAGAGATATCATAGCGAGAGGGGAAGGGGAATTTCCATGACAATGTGTTCTGCATTTAAAAATGTTCAAGCAACACCGGGGGAAAATAAACCTGTTTGACAGAAAAGAAGCAAAAAAATTTCGAAACAGCGAATTTTAAGTTATACAATCGGAAAAAGGCCGAGCAACGCCGGACTAAGCTGAGGATGGGGGGTTGAAAGTCCTTTTGAAAAAGAGTATTATAAGTGCTGATTTTATGAAGGAAAAGGAACATTTTTATAAAAGTAGAGAAAGCCCGAGCAACGCCGGGCCATGCAGCTAGTATAGATTATAAGACAAAAATATAATGATTTTTTTCGTAAAATAAATAAGCCACAAAACAATTTCTAAATGAGTGTTTTATCAGCATCGTTCTACAAAGTTACACTAGTTCTATAAAGTTACACTATTGGTGACGGACCTCGTATTTCGTATCTCAGTCAAGCGTTTAGGACGATATCTGAACAGACACAGCTCTCTCAAAACTATAACACCACGTCAACGAGTAAACAATCTTCTACATATATAGACATATATCATACAAAAAGTAACTTTAATTGTAAGTTACACATTTTTTTAATAATTACTCAGGAAATTTCATATAGTATTAAATATTCTGTAAAATAAATGTATGGAAATTGTTGTTGTTTTTTTCTCTTTTTATTCAGACATTCATATTCACGAATTATTTAACAATTGCACAAGCACGTTACTGGGAGTGTTTTCTTTCAAGAATGAAGAATAAAACCGTTAATGATTTTTTAAAAATAAATTTTAGTTTTAATATTACATTTGGCTTTATTTTTCTGTAGAGATAATCCATTTCAGAGCATTCTTATTTGAATCATATTCATTTTTCCTCCATTTTTTTTCTATAGTTTATCTCTTATACCTTAATACTAAATGGTTTTTTAACTTCATAAGTTTAAATAAGATAAATTTTACTTGCATTGAATTGAATTTGAATAATTTTGCTTATTAAATACTTTTTTTAATTTAAAGTTCCGTTTTTGAAAAATAAAATAAAAACTTAAATAATATTAACCAGCACCAGTGGCGCACACAAGGGGGATCCTGGGGGTCCGGACCCCCCACCAAAGCCCTTGATTTTTTTCCGATTGATTATAATTCTAAGTATATAGTACGCAAAATGTAATTAATTACTTGTTATTAAGGATTAATTTTATTAATTAATGCTAATTATTTATTCAAAAATTAGTTTTTTTTCTGTGTTTTGTTCCCAAAAATCGACAAAATCAAAAGAAGCATGATACAAGAATGGTGAAATTCCAACCCTGGACCCCCCTTTGAAAAATTCCTGTGTGCGCTACTGACCAGCACTAATTATAAAAAGTAAATAAAAGCTAACAATCCATAAGCAATTAATATTGGCGTATTTTCCATCAGAACAATATGTTGCAATTAAATCATTCTTCTAAATGTTAGTTAAAGTTATTATTTCAATATTATTTTTCCAAGGATGAAAATTTATTGGAAGAAATTGAGCAAACTTTGCATTTTCCCAGTTTCTCGCTTTTCCTGTCCATTTTAAAATTTTTATTCCGCTCTTCAACTCTGCGTAGAAGTTGAGCGTTAGTTTAGCTCGAACTTTGCTCCTAACAGATGGAAACAAGTCTTTTGTTTAGAAAACTTCTGTCAAAAAACAAGCTGTTAAATCTGTCGACTTTCAGCTCTGTTTACACGTGTTGCTCTTAAACCATCGACAACATGGCTGCGGAAGAGACCAACAACATCCGAAAATAATTCGCTGTGTTTGCCTTACGAGGAAGAGAGATTTACATTTCCAAAAAGTTATGCTTCAACTGGAAATTCAGTATGTTTCTGAAAAGCATTTCCACTGTTACTCTGAAACCAAACATATGGGGTGAACCAAAGCCCTGCCTTGATTATAAAAATTCATTACAATATAGCCGTTTAATATATTGGCGTATTATTAATAAATATTAGAGCCCCCTCCTCCTGCACAGTCAGATTTTGAGCCCCAAGCTGGTTCTTACGTACTTAGCGTTAGGCAGGCTCTGTGCCGCCTAGAATCCTGCCCTCCCCCGCGATGTGGACGCGTACGTTAAGCCACTGACTTAATATTGTTTTTCTTTCTAATGGCGTAGATAGTTCATTGCTTCTTAAGGTATCCGACTACGTTCAGAACCGGGATTTCGCAAAAGTATATAAATTGATAACATTTATGATATTTAGTGTCCCTTAGATTAAAAATTGTATGTAAAATTGTTTTAAGAATATTATTACAATAAAAATGCATTTAAGTACAATATTGTGACATAAAATGAACATGGAATGACCCACTTTCAAAATATTCTCCTTTTGTGAAAAATATTTCTATTATAATAATATTTTGCCGGTATATAGCTCAGACCTCTGTACAGAGGCTCAACTAGAATTTTTGAAACATACAACTTAGAAGTGGGTTTATCCATGTTTTACAACAACAGAGGGGAGAAATTTTAAGAAAAAAACGCCGATAGTTATTTCAATTGGTTGTAACTCTGAAAATAATGTGAATTTTTCAAAAAAAAAAAATCGTTCAGACTCTTTGTGGTGTCTTAGTGGTCAAGGTAACGGTCTCATAGCCGGAGTATCATGAGTTTCAGCCTAGTACTGCTGAAGATCCTGAAGGTAGATCAACGTTAAATATGTCGAGGCTCAAATGTCCTCCCATTGATGTGGTGTGGAAGTTAGGATAGAGAGCTGCCAGCTCATATATTGTCCTCGTCACTTGAACATTGCTCAAAATTACGAAGTCTGTCGCCCGAAGCCCTGAAGTAGATGAATAGTGCGACGTTAATATTCACTCACTTACTTATGAGGGGGGATTAAAGGGCTTACATTCTAAAAAACACTCAGACAAAAATGCCGAAGCGAGTTCTCTTCGATAAAAACTAAAAATTTGTTAGTCTATACGGTGTTTGATCCCCCTCCCCTTTTGTACAACACTACCTTCAAAGACTAAAATAATATTTTAAATTTAAGTAAACATTTTGATAATAACTCAGAAAAACATAATATAATAAATAAACAGTTGGAATATTTCGATAACAAGTGTAAACAATCCTTGAAATTATTTTTCTTTACAAAATCGACACAAAATATCTTGATTACTTAATAATAATGCGTAATATATTTTTTTAAATATTTCGAATATATTTCCTATTTCTCATTTTAAGTATTATGCAGCAAGTTTCTTATACACGTACTATATTTTATTTGCCTGATTTCAGATACTTGACAGATAAATTTTAAGCATACAGATATTTTCTACTTTAAAAACAAAACAATCCCAATTATTTTCTGGAAAATAGTTTTCAGTAACATCTCTGCTGAGTAGCACAACTCCAAAAAGCTAACCTGATTCAAACCAGCCCCCAACTTCTTCCTTATCTGGACACGAAACAAGACATAAATAACTCCCAAACGATACTGAGCGTTGCCATTCCGTGTTGGTTAATCCTTAGTTAAGATAAATGCTACTTCTTTCACTGTTCACGTTAATGTGTGATCTCTGTTATGTTTCCAGATTGACGTCTGATACTAGTGCGGGCTGAAAAGACCCTTTTCACTGCTTTCTTTCAGCCAGTTGCTGCTGGCACTAATTAGAAGAGACAGTGCCGTCGTGTTCCTCTAGGGGGGAGTGACATCTGTTATTGGCAAATGAACTCTTTCGTGCTGTGGAGGTTTGTAAGGGTGTCTCTGTTCATATAGATGAATTAATTTTACTTTGTGCACTCATTTTTTTCAAAAGATAAGATAACCCATAAATGTTTGTTGTTGTGTGTTGCAGTGGGTATTTTCAATGTTATTTATAGAAATCAAATGATATTAAAGCTTGTAATATTTTTCAATAGCTTAAAATGAATAAATTTTTATTGTTAAAACGTTACAAACAAAAAAAAAAGTAATATGAATAAAAAAATTAAGTCAATTCCTAATTAGATCAACAAAGAAAAGTTTCATTTTAGCTACTTTTTATTAAATAGTTGCAATTAATATAAATATGTATATACATATGAAAGAATCATAACATTAAGTGGTAATTAATTTTTACTAATTATCATTAAAGTATCGTATTGTCATCTAAAACAATGGAGCATTTAAATTCGGCTCAACTGAATATTTTAACACGTGAGAAAAAAACCTTTTCAAGTTTTGACACAAGTCGCCAAAATGGTCGCTAAGTCGCCAAAAATTATGCTAACGTGGCTGAATTTGTTATTCTTTAAATAATTAATTTTAATCAATTAATTTTTATTAATTATAATTAAAAATTATTGTATTGTCATCCCAAATAATCATGTATATAAAATTTCAGCTCAAATGAGCGCTTTAAAAAGTATTTTACCAACGATTGAAAATTCCCCCATGATAAATAAATAAATAAATATAGAGAGTGTGAGCTAATAGTAGGAATTGAAAAAGCAGTCTTTAATCTAAGTTATTTTAATCTAAGTGTTTATTTATTTATAATCTTTTGGTTTAACTATGATGCACTTGAATTTAACAAAATCTTTCGTTTTATATTAATTGGATTATTATGCATTTAAATTTATTGTCTAGAATTATATTATATTTCTACAGTGGCGCACACAAGAAATTTTCAAGGAGTGGGGGGGGGGAATCCATCAGAGTCTCACATCAGTGGAGCACACAAGGGGGGTCCAGAGGGTCCGGACCCCCCCCAAAGCCCTTGATTTTTTTTTCGATTGATTATAATTCGAAGTATAAAGTGTGCAAAATTTAATTAATTTCTTGCTATTAATGATTAATTTTATTAATTAATGCTAATTATTTATTCAAAAATTAGTTTTTTATTGTGTTTTGTTCCCGAAAATCGACAAAATCAAAAGGAGCATGATACAAGAACGGTAAACTTTCGACCCCGGACCCCCTTGAAAAACTCCTGTGTGCGCTACTGTCTCATATCAAACTCCAATACGCCACCAAACATACTCTTTTGATTTTGTCAATAGTCGGGAACGAAAAACAGTAAAATAAAATTCTTCAATAAATAATTAGTATTAATTAATAAATTGAACACAGTGACTGAATGGTAGTGTACCGCGCTTCCACACCACAAGTCTGGGGTGCAAATCCAAAGCTGTGCAAAGTCGACTCAGCCTTTCATCCCTTCAGTGGGTCGATAAATGAGTAGCAAGCTTGCTTGTGAATTGAACACAGGGGTTTTCGCCGTCAGACGGACAACTTGACCGAAACATCTGCACATGTACCCTTAGGTAACGAAAACTGAGATAGACACAACAGGCCTTGGCCCTCATGTGCTGTTGCGCCACTGAGTTAAGTTCACTTTGATTAATAAAATAACTTATTCATAACAAATACTTGATTAAATTTTACGTATTATATACATAGATTTATAATCAATCGAAAAAAGAAAAAAAATCAAGTGCGATGGGTGGGGGGTCCCCTTGTTTGCCCCATAGTATTCATGTGATTGATTGTCGTCGTTGCATAGCCAGCGTGTTATGACTTCGAATGCTAATGGTGGCCATGGTAGTCACTTGGTCAAGATCCCGGACTCGTAGCCGGAGTTCATGAGTTCGAGCCTTGTACCGCTGAAGATCCAGCGTGCAGAGAGGCTGATACACGTCAAATATGTCGAGGCTCAAACATCCTCCTGTTGGTGTGGAGTTATGAGAGGGGTTGCCAGCTCAGGTGTCATCCTCATCATTGACCGTGGCTCAAAATTACAAGGTCCACAGCCAATAGCGCTCACGTTACTTTATAATACGATATTAATATAATATGCGATCTGTCTTTCACTGTGAACTTATTGCTATTGATACAGGCTTTACAGAGGCACTCTCAATTCCTGGTTCGAACAGCATTTGGATATTACCTGATAGTCGTAGTGCCATCCAACATCTTTCCAACTGGCCTAAGGTGGGTGATAACACAGGAAGGAGTGTCTATTTTGGAGAAAGTAAAACGTCTTTTATCTTCTCGCGAGATACATCTAAAATGGGTTCTTTCGCACGTAAGTGGCAAGTGGCATGTCAATTACGGAGTGCCTGTCCCGGAACGGGACGTACCTCCTCATCAGAATTTTAGAATTAAAAGCCGAAATAATGGGATTACTTAAAATAAAATTTAAAGATATAATTAAAATGGGCAGAACAATTCTGCTGGAACGGCGACAGAGTGAATCTGTCGGCCGAAGGAACAGTCGCACCATTTTCCTGCGATCTGATTGGCCGAGGCCGTTCGCTCGCAGAGAAGTGGGCGTGTCTTTCGCACGTTAACATTGCGTGCAATGAGATTGCTGCCGCACTTGCAAAAGATGGCGCAGCTCAACCCACTATGAACTCGGTCCCTCTCACCTATTCAAAACTGCTCTCCACCTACATCAACAATAAGAAATCAACTGTTCCTCTTGCTCATCACTGGTACAAGGCTAAACACCCTGGTGGTTCTCTTTCCCTTCAATGCAGCAGGCAGGAACAAACCATTCTAACTCGTTTCCGGAGTGGCCACCTCCGAACTTTGACTTTTAAGGATGGAAGTAAAGTTTTTCTGACTTGTGTTAGGTGTTCGGCCTACCAGGCATATCCAGAACACATTCTTGACTGCCTGGGGCTTTCAAAACAAAATCTGTATGAAGACTCTCTAATGGTGTTGGACTTTTTGAGAGAGAATGAGATCATGGACTTGGTCGAGCTTGGCTAGACATGGAGATGAGTAACAGCAACAACATATAACTCTCCTAGCTAACCTTTACGCCAATTACTTGAGGAAATCGAGATTGACATGAACGCACATTTTACGTGACAGTAGTCAATTCTACATAATGAATGTTTATTGGAATAATGATGGCATCCATGAAATTATGGAAAGTGACCACTGGGCTAATAAAATGTTACAAAGAAAAGGAACTTTTGGATATAAGAATAAACTAATATATACTAAGATGCTATTTCTAACTTTCACATATTGGTATACAGTGGGTTCAAATGACCAAATTATAATATATATATATATATATATATATATATATATATATATACACTCAGGAACATTGAAAATAGCGACCCAAGAAGGAAGCCAAGTACAATCGCGAAACTTTGCAAATAAGTACAGCGTAATGTGATATGCAAATGATCCAAGTTTAGTGCCAATACGCATGCTCATACACGCCAAGGTGGCGCTACAATCAGGAAGAGGGTGCTATATAAGCCAGCGCAAATTCGAAGATTCATAAACGTGACGATTACCCGCCGATTGTAGGAAGACTTTGGTAAGCGAAACATGCCAGGTAAATATGCTAGAAGACGTTTCTCTCAGTTAAGCGAGTTTGAGAGAGGCCTGATCATCGGGATGAAAACTGCAGGCTGGTCGACGCGCCGTGTTCCTGGCCTGTTGGATAGTTCGGAGTTGTCGTTAGAAATTGTTTGGAGTAGTGGACACGAGAAGGTACCCACGCGCGGAAAATCGGGTCTGGAGCGACCAGGAAGACCACGAGGAGAGAGGATCGAAGGATCGTGCAGCAAGCACTTGTGGACCCCACAGTGACTCGTTCAACGATACGAGTAGACGTAGGCGTAGCAATTGTTCGACAAAGAATTTCCAAACACCTTGCAGAAGCAAATCTTAAATCCAAGCACCCTTCCGTGCACTCCCTTTAACACCGGAACATCGGCAACTGCGTCTACAGTGGTTCCAAGCCAGATCAATGTGGAATGTCACAGATTGGCAAAATGTTGTGTCTAGTGATGAATCCCGGTTTGTTTTGGGGAAAGATGATAAACGTGTACGGGTGTGGAGGCGCCCTGGTGAGCGGTACAATCCCCCCTCCACTGTTTTACGTCACACTGCCCGAACAGTTGGTGTAATGGTCTGGGGGCCATAGCCTATGATAGCAGGTCCACTTTTGTGATGCGTGGAACCTTAACGATGATATTCTTCGACCCCATGTAGGACCTTTCCTATATGGTCTCCCAGGGGCAATTTTCCAGCAAAATAGTGCTCGTCCGCATACAGCAAAAGGTGCTCAAGACTTCCTACGTCATTTTCAGACTATTCAATGGCCGGCCCGCTTCCCCGATTTGTCCCCTGTAAAGCACGTGTGGGATCAGCTAAAACGGCAGATGCCATCGTGTCACTCTGTACATGATTTAGAGTTGGCTGTTCAAGATATGTGGGCCCATCTGCCTCTGGACAACATAAGGTGTCTAATCAACTCAATGCCGGACCGTGTGGTGGCATGTATTGCAGCTGGAGGCGGTCCAACGTGCTATTGAAGTTGCCCAATTTTTGTGTCGTTGCACACCCTGTATTCGTTTAATTGTCTTGTTTTTGAGATCAAGTGAATCTCTCATCTGTGTCATTATGTGTATTAAATTTCATTTCAATCCGATGCTTTCTTCTTAAGCCGCTATTTTCAATGTTCTTGAGTGTATATATATAAGAGACTAAAATAAGATATTTTTTTATAAAAATAATAAATGTATCAACATATACAGTCGTCATTTAACAAATTGTCAGCACAATGATTAATCCGCTAATGCTCTTAATGTGGATGCACGATGAGAATGTGTTTAAGTTAGATCTGTTTTAAGAAAAGTCACAAATTACAGTTGAACCCAAAAGGTTCTACTGTAACCTTCTAACATCAGAAGTTTTCTCTTATTTTACCGTGAATTAATTCATAATGGCCCATAAATCAACTCTGTATGTTTTCACTCAAATTTTAGATTTAATCTTTACCATTATGTGCTAGTTAAAGTATCCGAACACGTTGAAAATGACCAAATTCAGACAAGACCGATATTTTTATTTTCTATTTTATTGAAAACAGCTATCTTTTGGCTCTACAAAACATACTTTTTTTTAATTCTACGCTTCTTAGAGGCCAAGTTACAATCAATTTTATTAAGTTAGAAAATCCGGAAGTGGGTCTTCGATCTACCAGAAGTGGGCATTTAAATTGTTCGAAATCTATCATGGCGAGTCTGATCACACAAGATATTACAAATGTATTTCTATAAAACTTTTTCAACCTGATATTTATGCTATTTTCTAGAGAATGTACTAAAATATTTCTTATTGTATGAATATTTTTTGAGTTAGGGCTTGTTAGTTAAATAATGGTCTCATAAAGGCGTGGTTTTTCTTATAGCGTTTACTCAATCAGCTCTAAAATTTTCAAATTTTAATAAAACATTAAAATTTTAGTACATTCTCTAGATAAATGCCTCTAAATTGTTTTGGTAAATCTTTTACTAATATACATTTATTACTTTTTTCTCTACTTGCTTTGAAGTTTTACAAAAATATTGCTAAAATTTCACTTATAATTGTGATTTTTGTGAATTTCAGGCAATTTGTTGTAAATATTGTTGGTTAAATATTAGTATATTTTGGTATTTAGTCCTAAAAAAGCCTTTATAATGTTTAAATATGTTATTTTGTCAAAAAGTACTCTGAACGTGTTCGTATACTTTAATTATTTTGCATCACGTATTATATTAAAAATTGGTGATTAATCTCGTAATCCTGTGTAATAATCAAATGACATGGATGATTATGTGTTTAATAACCAAGTTAGTACTCGGAGACGTCTTAAGGCTTTATGAGGCCCTGGGCCCCTGTGCAAACGTAGGCCCAACCTGTGATTTTTAACAATAGACATTATACAGCAAGTATTATCAAATACTCGTACAAACGTTAATTTGGAACAAATAAATGTTTACGAGTCACAAACCTAGGCAAAATTCGGCTAGACCGATGGCTGCATTTCGACTAAATTAGTTGAATGATTGTGTATGGTAATAGGCCTAGGCCTAGACATGGACAAAGGTCATCACATAATAATACAATCTTGCCACTTTTGCCATTTGACATGCAGTTTTAAATTCTCTGCTTTTGGGAGAATATGCGAGGGAATAATATTTGACTATTAAAATTATCTGTATCACACATGACCTAATCAAGACTAAATAGAGAACGAAAGGAATCTCTCACCGAGGGTGCGGCCCTGGCCCTATGTCTTAAGCAGTAGCGCACACAAAAATTTTCAAGGGGGGGTCCGGGGTTGAAAGTTCGCCATTCTTGTATCATGCTCCTTTGATTTTGTCGATTTTGGGGAACAAAATATAGTAAAAAACTAAATATTGAATAAGCAATTAGCATTAACTCATAAAATTAATCATTAATAACATATACTTAATTAAATTTTACGTACTATACGCATATAATTATAATCAATCGGAAAAGAAATCAAGGGCTTTGGGGGGGTCCAGACCCCCCTTGTGTGCGCCACTGGTATTAAGTCATCCCTCTCTGCTAGTACTACTCACTTTTAAACACTTTCCAAACATTTTTATCCAGACATTTAAGACTATCTTCGTGCAATGTTAAAGAATAGGACACAATAATTCAGAAATATTTTTTCAGATATAAAAGTGCTCCAACATGATATCACTTTCTGGCATTGCTACTCTAAAAAAAAGCGTCGGTGACCGTGGTATTTGTCGTGGCTCAAAGTCCTTCAGTTGGCGTGGTAATTTGAAGAGGGGGATGATAGCTCAGGTGTCGTCCCGTCACTTGACCGTGGTTCAAAATTATGAAGTCCGTCGGCAATAGCCTTCGTGTTGCTTTCTCTAGGGCAATGTTAATAAACATTCACTCTATAGCAATGCTTATCAAACTTTCAATATCTGCGGCCCAATATTCAATCAAAATTTTCAACGCCCCCTCCATGCAATGACAATGTATTGAATTCAATAACACAGTACTTTGATTTTATAGCTGCAATATGACTGTAATCTCTTAAGGGCCACCAGCGTATATAAACGTCTCGCTCAGCCAAGACGTTAGTTGCCCCTGACGTATATATACGTCTTTCTGAAGGGCGATTTTCTCTGAGTACTGCTATCTATAAAATTATTCCGAAGGGTTTGGAATGCAATAAAAAGAACTTAACAGTGTTTGCGAAGGATTTACTTATTTCAGAGGATTTGCTTATGTATTCCTCCCCCCTTCCCACAATGCATCACACACGCGCACCTACGTAGAAAACGGGGATATTGGTGAGCAAATCGCGTAATTTTTAATCGTCAGAAAAAGAAGTTAATTATAAACCGTACAAATTATCAAGATAATTTTTGTATATAATTTTATCAATGACAAGCCCATGGGGCACTGGTAATTATAAAACTTGTTCTGAACTTGTTATATTGTGAAAATAGTTATAAAATACATAGTACAGTACTGATACATTTATTATTATACAGGGTCCATTATGAAAGTAATGAGCATAATGTTATTGTGACGGGGCTATAGACGGCAGCACGGTAAAACCGGCTGGGAAATGTGGTGGGGGATATGCCCTTTCAATGCATCCGGTCGTCAATTGAGTTCGAGCAATGTGAGCGGAGATACGTGCCTCCGCTTGAAGTGTGTTTTCAACTTTTGTAACATAGCGCGATGGAGCGTTCGCTTGAACAATGATCCGCCATAAAGTTTTGTGTGAGGCTTGGAAAAAATGCAACCGAAACATCCCAGATGCTGCAAGAAGCCTTCAAGGACGATTACATTTTAAGATCACAGTCTGGGAAGTGGCACAAGGCCTTCAAGGAGGGCCGGGAGGAGGTCACCGACGCACCCCGTTCTGGACGCCCAACAACAGCCAGAACTGAAGAGAACGTGGATCGTGTGCGCGAAGTTTTGCGTACCGACCGTCGGTTAAGCATCCAGCAAATTGCTGACACACTACACATGTCCACATTTGCGGTACATGGGGTAGTGATCGAGGATCTGCAAATGCGTAAGGTCTGTGTGAAGCTTGTGCCGAAAGGGTTGACGCAAGACCAGAAAGAACTTAGTTTTGCGCTGTCAAGAATTGTTGGATTTGATTCAAAATGACCCGGACACATTCTGAACTCTGTCGTAACCGGAGACAAATTCTGAATGTTTGAGTACGACCCAGAATTGAAAAGGCAGAGCTGTGAGTGGCACACAAAATCCTCCCCACGCCCCAAGAAAGCGCGAATGAGCAAGTCGTGCATCAAAACGATGATCATTGTCTTCTTTGACATCCGAGGAATAGTCCATTGTGAGTTTGTACCGCAGGGACAAACTGTAAACTCAGCCTTTTACCTGGAGGTGCTCAGGAGATTGAAATGCCGGATCGCGCGCGTGACGGCTGACATTAAAGACACGGTCAAGCTCCACCATGATAATGCCACCAGCCACACAGCCTTCATCATTACCAACTTCCTGGTCCAGAGCAACTCCCCGGTGATCTCTCACCCTCTTACAGTCCCGACTTAGCTCCATGTGACTTCTTTTTGTTTCCGCAACTCAAGAGAGAGATGAAAGGAAAACATTGGGAAACCGTGGAAAACATCCAACACCATGTTACAACGTTCCTGAGAGGCATTCCCGTCGAGGAGTTTCAGGGTGCCTTTCAGGCATGGCAAACACGTCTCCGCAAGTGTATTGATGCAGGAGGAATGTATTTTGAAGAATATTGAACATTTGTACAAATTACGATCAATAAATGTTTTTTGCCAGTAAATGCTCATTACTTTCATAATGGACCCTGTATCAGTGTAATTGTGTATTTTATTTTTTATTATGTCATAATGTATTTTGTTTGCTTACACTTTCAGTAAATTAATAATTTTTTTAAGTAATCTTTTGTTATCGATTCTTCAATATGCTCGCACCCTCCTAGAGGGACGCACCTCACAGCTTGAGAAACGCTTCTCTATAGAGTTTTTTTCCAATTCCTATTATTATCTTACTCTCTCTTTATTTATATACATTTATTTATCTTGTTCTAATTTTCAATTGTTAATAAAATACTTTTAACCAAGTAACAAGTAATATATATATATATAAAGTCAATTCCTACTTAGGTTAACAAAAAAAATTTATTTTAGTTACTTTTTATTAAATAATTTCAATTTGTATAAATGTCTATATATATGACAGAATCACAATATTAAGTGGCAAAACACCGTTTAAATTAACATTAAAACTTTTTAACGAAACTAAATTACACTTTTTAACAAAAGTTGAAAACAGTCTAAAAGGAATGCTAACGCCTAACTAGCATATGAATTTATTTAGGTTAAGTTAAATCTTCATTACAAATTTAACAAAAGTTGTTTTATCCAATGGTGCTGTCATCTAAAAGAATAATATCGACTGAAATATATCTCTTAAACAACAAAAAAGTTAATTAAGTTAAATTAATGAATTAATGTTTGAAAAAATTGTATTAACATCCAGTGTCCTCCAATACAAGTTTTAAAAAACGTATTTGAACTTGAGTGGATGAATAAAAAGTATTTTATTAACGATTATAAATTTGAACAAGATATGTAAATAAATATATATATAGGGAGAGTGTGAACTAATAATAAGAATTAAAAAAACAAATATTAAGGGTTTTTGTGTTCCATAATTATAAAATTTTAAAAAAATGTGTGAAAACTTAGAAATAAAAAAATTAAAATAAAATTCTACCATTTTCTCATTTTTTAAAGTATTATGCTTAGTTATACCAAATAAAAAGAATGTTCCCTTTTTTTCTATATACGAGTATCTTAAAAAGTATATTAATTCTACACATTAAGAATTTTTCAAATAAATCTTTTTTTCTTACATTTACGTGACCGTTAGGTTTTTTAGGCGGAATTTCTTACAATTGATAAAGTTATGCTATTATCTATTTGAAACAATAGCGTGTTGATTAAAAAACTCATTTTTAAAGTAAGAAAAATATAGAGTGATTCATCCTTGCAAATACATCAATCACGTGTGTGAAATAAGAAATGATTCATAACAAATGTGTTCTTCCTCACTACTATAAAAACAAAAGCTTAGCAATTTCTGAGGAATCGTATAATAAATTCAATTCATCTAGTTTTACAGTTACTGTAAATGAGTCATTTTTCTACGACCTAGGAAACAATTAAATTCTTACTTTTATTGAACTAATGTTATCAATCTTATTTTGAAACTGGTTTTAAGAAAGGAAAAAAAAATATTTAATTCATTTGATATATTTCTCAAATAGGAATATATTTATGATTGAGAGTCAATTTTCCATAAGTATCTTTGGGCGTAAGTATTTTTAAGCATAAAATTGTTTGTATGGATGAAAAATCGTATTTTTATCATTATTTGTATTTTTTTTCATTGATATGTTGTATACTTAATATCTATGCAATTCTTATTAATATGTACTTTGTGTAAAATAATTATTTTTAAAAACACCAATTACCACCACCATCGACTATATATTTATCTTTAGCGCTATGGCAACATGTTGTTTTGAAAGTTGTTTGAGTCTATATAGGATAGGTTCGCTGCACAAAACTACTGGCACTTATTTAAAAGTTTTTTAGCAAAATTAAACTATTGATTAAATTTAAAAGTGTTAGTCCTACGAGTTGACTGAAAATGGAGATTACGTATTTTTTTCTTTTTTGATTGAAATATTTATATAATTATTTGTCTATTTAATCTTAAATCTATAATGAATGTGATTAGTACATGCTGACAACTTTTATATTATTTGTTATTTACTTACATGGCTAGTTTGCAGTACATAGCTTAGCATGCGCTTCGTTAATGAATCAATTCATGTGAAATGTATTGAAAAATGCCCCGTATGTTGTTTTCCCCGCAGAAACACTCACTTAATGGAAAATTGATTTTTACAGGCAAAGTTTGCTTCCCTGCATGACCTTGCAAAATAAGATTATAGTTCGGCGGCAAGCTGTTGGTGAGACGCAGGGAAGGATGACCCTTGGTTACCTTGAGTGCTGCTTGGGAGTGGAGCTATTTGAACTGGTCTCCTTCGTGTCCGAAGTGCATGCCTTAGACCAGAGGTAGATTTATATTTTATCAATATATTTTTCTATAATAAATTACTTTTTAATAAATTGCGAACTGCATTATGCCAACACGCGGCCCGCGGGCCTCATGTTACCCGTCAGTACGTCGTGGCGGCTCACCGACAATTCAAAGAACACCGTAATTTTCAAGAAAATGGCAATACACTGTAGTATTTTAATAATTATTTGATCATTGCATTATATTATATTTTTAAAACTTGTTTAAATATCGGGTTTTTAAAGTTTTTTCCGAGATTATGTTTTTGAAATTTATAGACGAAAAAATTATTTCGTTAAGAGTTGAGAGAGGAGAGAGAGACTGGGAAGAGATGGATTACCAGAGAGAGAGAGAGAGAGATTGATGACTTTATTTCTCTTGGTGACAAATAATATCACCAAGGAACTATATAGAAGTCTCTGATATCGACCGTTCCCTAAATGTTCATGAGGATGTTTCGACCTGATCTGTCTGAGTCCTGTTAGTGAAACTGTTTAGAACGCCATTTCTGGAGCATTGTAGAGCTTTTTTATAACGAGTTTGATTTGAACTATTGTAAATAATATGCTACATTTGTCTGAATATACGTCGATTTGTCCTCTTCCATTCATAACTTTGTTATTTTTCAAACAATTCCATCCTTTTCACTCATGCAGAGGTCAACAGTGTCATGTCTAAGCAGGGAAGTCTTATGGCATGGGCCAGGGGGCAGGGCCTCCCCCTCGGTGGAGGCCTCGTTTCGTTTTTAACTCTGTCTTAGTAAGATCATGATCCAGATAATTTTAATGGTTAAAAATTATTCCCGTACAGATTCTTCGAAAAACATGGAATTTCAAACTGCGTGTCAACTGGCATAAGTGGTACGACTGTATTATTACATGATGACCATTGTCCATTTCTAGACCAAGACCTAATGCCATAAACCAGGGGTGGCAAACCTTTATAGATCAACGCACCATTTTTTTTACAGAAGTATTTAATAAGATATAGACGTGCCGTCAAACAATTTTGACTTGTGATTATTAGGAAAATAATAAAACTGTATACTAAGATCATAAAACTCTTTATTTACTATGAAAAAATACCTTTTGCACTGTATATTTGTAAATGTTTTAGTTATACGTGTAATTCAAATTAAAGTAACATTAGTGTGACTTCTGTAGTTGCAATTGGATGATAAATAGCATATTAGGAATGTAAGATGCTACTTTTAGTAAAATGCATGTTGAATTGGAGTCATCTGCCAATCGTTTTTTAAGCGCAACTAATTATTTTTGCAGTGGTTCACATTTTGGACAAGATGATTTGCTATTTGTTTCAAAATGCCGTTTTACAGACGATGTTCTGCAAACCACTATTCCAGAATATAAAACACACACCGGTTTGTCACCTTTACTATATTAATGCCATATTTCTAGATATTCACCTAATTTGAAATTTTCTGTTACACTTACCATCTTGTCCTTTTTTTTTTTTTTTTTTGCTGAACTAGCCATTTTAAAAATAACACTTAGAAATCGTAAATAAAACACAAATAAACTTTAAAATACAAGTTGTGTCAATGAAATTGACTCTGCTATGCGTAGACAAATTTGCATCACAAGCAATTGTAGACCACGATGTAACTAAGGCAAGACAATAACAAACGAGTATGCTCCCGGCCACCGACCACTCGCGTTTGTCCGTAATACTTCATAGGGAACTTTGTTAATTTGAAATAAAATGCAAACCATTTTGAATGCTGGCATGTCCAAAATATTGAGTCACGTGTCATGAATGGCACGCGTACCAATGGTTCACCATCCTGCCATCAACAATCATTCAACTCATTTAGATGAAATGCGGCCATTGGTCGAAACTGTTTGCGCCTAGGCTTTTGAGATTGCGAGCCGTGCACATTTGTTTCAAATGACCATTTGAACGAGTATTTGACAATGCATGCTATATACCAGGGTTGGCGAACCATTGGCGCACGTGCCATTGATGGCACGCGACACAATATTTTGGGCACGCCACTGATCAAAACGGTTTGCATTTTAATTCAAAATAACAATGTTCGACATAAAATATTACGAGAAACGTAAGAGATTGGTCACAGTTTTCAGTGAGATTTTCTCGATTAAAAGAATTATCGGAAACGGCCCAAGTTTTTTTTATGTACCTTGATGTGACTTCATTTAATAAATTGATGTCCCAATTCTATTGGTTGTAAATTGAAAAATTTGATATATGCAACTCTGATTAATCTCAAGTCTAGTTCAATATGGATTCAAAAATTTGTTGAAAAAAAAACAGTTGTAGTTGAGAGAGAGAGAGAGAGATTAAAACAGAAAGATTTACAAGCAATATAAGTTAAAATGCTACTAATGAAATTTTGGAAACACTAAATTCGATTTCAGATACATTTAGCCATTTGAAAAACTGGTTCATGCTATTTTAACCATATTTTCATCTACCCATGCCTGCGAGTCATATTCAAAGAATAACATTAACACACCGTTTGGAAGACGACTCCAATTCAGCTTGCGTTCTGTGATAAAAGTAACATTTCACAATTCTAAGTTACAGGAAAATTCGTTTTTAGCAAACTAATTATAAAATTTAATATTTGTTTTTCCTATAGTTATCGTTATTTCACATTTAATTTGTCTTATTTTTTAATTACTGTGGTATTGATGCATCTTGCTCCATGAATGGTGGCATCTTCCCCTTATATGGGGGAACATGCCACAATTGAATGAATTTCTTTAACATTAAATTTCTTGAAGTTAACTTGAAAACATAACCAATTAAATATTGAAAAATAATGCATATTTTTTTCATGGTTTTGACATTTCAATTTTCAATCTACTAATATAAAGATCCTTAACTGTGGCGTCTTTCTCCGAATTACCTTATATGTTCTACTTAGGAAACTCCACAAGTATCAAAATTAAATAGAAAATTATTCATACGCTTTTTCAGAATCACGGTTCCGAATGTAGTCGGATACCATAAAAGAAAAATGTATGCATGCTTTTTTCGGTACTAATTTGATATTGGAGCGCTAAGTGCCAAATTGTTATTTATGTTCGCCAAGGTGGGCGATAACATTACAACCTTACCTTGACATTTTATCGTGTATCATGTGGTTGCCATGGGGATGACTAATATTATAGTTAAATTTTATTGTTGTTTTTCTTTCCGCGGTAACCCTATAAATTCCAAACGATTTTAATTAGATTTCTTTTAAAATGCAATCATTTTGATATTGCATTCCTTCTTTATAAGCTACTACTTCAGTCCTCGGTTGTATTTTCGAATATGGGGATTTCTAATATCATTGGTGAGTACCAGGATATTTGTTTCAAAGAACATGAGAGAGAGGGCTGTGCTTTTAATTATTACTGAGGAAATTCTCACTTTTGGTTGTTTTTGTTTTATAAAAGTAATGACTTTCCATTCTCTTTCTTAATTAAGATCACAACCTTGCATAACATTCCTCAATCAATAATTATTTTTTTTCCGATAGTAATTTTTTTTTCTGTTTGAAATTTTAGTTTTTTAATTTTATTTCTCAAAATAATGAATTTTCAATATTTTACTTATTTTTCTGGCATTTCCAAATTCCTCATATTCTATTTTTTTTTTAAATCCTGATATTCGTCTTTTCCCATGCTCTCTACACAAAAAAGGTAAATTTTTAATTATTTCATTCAAAATCTAGTTTATTTCAGCATTTCAAAAACCTTCATCAAGAAAAAGAAACTCTTTAAAATTATTTTCCTGACGATTTGTTCCAGCTAGGCTGCCATCTTGGATTCTATATCATTCGAAATCACGCCAAACAGCGCTTGGCGCTCCAATATCTATTTAGTTCCAATACTACGAGATAAAATGTATAAAAGCAATTACTTGTAAGTATCAAACACAAAGTGAAATAAAGACAGTACACAGCAATTACTACTGAATGTGTTTAATATTGCTAAGTGCTACAGGTGACAATTAACTGATCCAGAAACGGACATGTATATATATATTTATGTATAATATATATATAACAATACATCTGTCGCTTACTTAGCAATGAAAACGGTGTTTATATCCGTCAATCCACGAAAAAAAAATTATTCGCACTTTTTTTTTTATTTTCCATTTTCTGTTTTTTTTTTAATCCCTTAATGATAGGCAGAGAAAACCGATTCTTGTGCTTCTTAGCGGCTTTTATTGATCTAAGTTCTTGAAGGTCGACCAATGATTTTTAGATGAGTTTCGGACGAGACGGATCAAAAAAATAATAAAAAACAACAAAATTATATTTTTTTTCTCACGCACACACACACAGACAGACAGACATACACACAGGTAAATTACACAGCCATACACGACCGCCATATTTGGTCAGCTAATGCGGTGGATGTACTCCATTATTGGTCACGGAATTAGCTTGTAAGCGGTAATTTGAAACAGGTAATAATGCCCGTAAAGACAGTGTTCAGACAGGTTTTCAGAGGTATGAATCCACTGTTTTCTATGATGACGTGTTACTTATATCAAAATAATGCTTCGGTTATAAGCGTGGTGGATGGAAATAACAATATTGTAATAAGAAAAGATGTTTAACATTGGAATGTGTTTACGAGATTTATTGCAAGTATGAAAATTAAGTAATTTTATTACTAAGTTTCAGATTTCACCATGTTTAAACTACCATTTTATATGCATATAAAAAAAGTGCAGGTTTATAAAAAAAAATATTAAAACTTTATTGAATTAGTAATGTCTCTCTCAACACTTTTTTTATTATCAACTTTAAATTCTCAACACAGGAACATTTCAGGTAAATTTAAGTGTAATGCACTTTATAGCTGCATATTAGTCCCTGTCCCAATTTTACAATATTCGCGGTTTTAACTTTTAAAATATATTCATCCATGAAGAATTAAAAAATCGTATTTATCACTATAATATTAGAAGTCCTTATAAAAAGAAAGATTTTTTTCCCTCTGCAGATTGGTAATTATGATTGCTGGCCTAGTACCTTTCCTGTAAGCTTTAGTGTGGCTCCATATAGGTGGATAATAATTGCCACAATGTAATTTTGATGCCCGGTTTCCTCCCCAGAGGGAGACACCTAACCATTGACAATGCAAAATTGTACTAGGAGTTTAATTTTTTCCGAGAGCTAGTAAGCCGAACAGGCACTCTAGGGATCTTAATCATACTACATTGTTATATGACATGGATCGATTTTTTGCATCATGCAAATTCACCGACTTGAGACGAGGCCGAACCCGCAAACTAGGGCGTACAAGGCCATTGCCTAGCCAACAACGCCACCCAGCCAGCCAGAAAGATATAATTAATTTGAATTTTGAGTTATTATGCTACTTTTCCAATGTTAAAAACAACTTATTACAATAATCCATCTGAATTGGCGAAAAACTACAGAGTGTCCATAAAGTCAGTATCTACCAAATTTTATACATTAAGTCATTATTTACCTATTCAGTTGTTGCCAAATTTTTATAGCCATTATAATTTTACGTTTTTTAAAAATATTTTCAGATCAGTTTTGTTTGTAAAAAAAAATATTTACTATTAAAAAGTATATAAAATATTTATTGTAAATTATTTGCTATGTAAAAATCTTTGAACACGTTTTTTTTTTTTATCCATTAAAATAAATAGTATAATAGAAATTGGTTATTTGTTTGAATAAATTTAACATTTGGCGTTACTTATATAAGAATCAAACGAAACTGTTGAAAATTTAGTCATCACCGTGATAAATAGATACAAACTTTATGGACAATCTTGTAAAATACATTCAGTACAATCGAAATATATAAATCAACTTCATTACTATGAAATAAGTAATTATAACTCACATTCATCACTACATATGATGGAAAGATATAATCCAAATATACAATTGACAATAGAAAAAACATCAAAAATATTTACCGATATTAATTAATATCTCAGGAAAAAAAAGAACCAAATAGGAATGTATATATATATACAAAGGAATGAAATATAATAGGGAACAGTTTTTGGCTATTGCACATGAATAATGATTGAAAAATTCTCTATTCTATGTCATCATACAGAAGAATGGATACATTTTTATTTTTATACATATAAAATGCATTCACAACAACTAAGAATCCAGACAACAAATACATTTTTCTTCTTGCATGGTTACGATACAGTAAAAGATTCTGAACCTACGATTCTTAGTTCTTATATAACTGTACAATTTCAAAAAATATAAAAGATTTATATACATAGTTTCGAAAATCTCAGTATAGCACTCAATTATTTTTTCAAAATATTAAATTGGTTTACTTTCATTCTTTCAGCATATTCTTCTATAAACTCGTTCCTTTTTTTTTACCGGTTGAATAACCCGAACTTTGCTAAGAGTAGAAGAAAATAAAGAAAAAAAATATGCATGTCAAGATCTAAATAAATTATAGTTTAAAAAGAAACTAAAATACGCCTTTTTACAGATAATCGAAATAAGCCGTAACTTAATCTTTTAGTCGCCAAATCTGGAAATGTGATCTGAAATTAGTCACTAGATGCGGGATGGGATCTGATAATGAGAAATCGCTAATCCTGATGGTCCTGATCTGGACAATGGAACAAAATTATTATATTGTCAATGGGGTTTTGGACAAGTGAGCAAAATTTCGAATTAATCTGATGTTTTAAAGTGGGTAAAAATTGAGTTCAAAAATCCCGTTACATACAAGTGAGGCTTATAAAAGGGTGTTAAAAAAATACTAATTTTGTTTTGAAATTAAGTTATCTATGATTCGTTTTCCTTTCAAATTTGCTGCATTTTGGCAGCGAAGCCTTTGCAGACACGGCAAGTTCTCCAAATGTGACAGCCATTCGAGTAGAGGCACCCTCTAGCGGCGACTACCACTACCAGATTTTTAACGCTTGAATTTATTTTACTCAAGCTCTCGTTGGATGCTAAATATTGCTGACAGCACCGTAGTCAAATTGATAGTCGAGGATTTTTTACATGTCACATAATTATATGACATGCGTGCCTACGATTTTCGCATTCAGAAAATCTATCGGCTCCAGCGGGGATCAAACGCTCAACCTAAAGCTTATGAGGTGGGCCCGCTACCTTTACGCCACCAAGCCTACAGTTATCATCGAAAATTAAAATCGTTAATATCCTCGGGCGAGTCCCAAAAAGAAAATGGAAGGTTAAATAAATTTGTAAGAAAAGTTATTTTATCAAATAATAAATATAAATCAGTTTACAAAATTAAATTGAACTGAAATGAAATGAAACGAAACGTTCGGGTTATTCCAAAACAGTTAAGTTCTTTGGTTATCTTTTTTGTCTTCTCATTTATAAGCTTTGTTAAGGAAAAAAAAGTTTTTTTTTTTAACCTCTTACAACTGCGCCATCTTGCAGAATTTTTTTAATAGTGTAAATTTTACGTGAGCATGAGTATTAACAAAAGTAGAAGCTACAAAGACCTTTAATAACAAGTTAGTCATTTGAGGGTAAAAATTACAAAAAAATGCTTTAAAAGTTAAACTTTTGACAAAATGAAATCTATATACAATAACTTTTTAAGCCTCCAGTAAAAAAATAGTATGCAACTGAAAATAAAAATTCTTCACGTGAAAATAAATAGTAAAATGTATAATATACAAAAAATTCAAGGAGAAAAAAAATTGAGATTTTTTATTAATAACTTTAATTTACCTTTCGAAACCAATATGCAAACAATTTTTGAATATATGTTTTATTGATTTTGCTCATCATTTAAATATGTATTTTTTTTCAGCTCAATATATATATATATAAGTATACTTTTTTAACAAATCACTTCATGATGGTTAATTTCTTTTTGGGTACTAATTTTTCTTGCATTTTAATTATATTTGATAATAAAACTATCAAAAAATTAAAAAATGCAAGATTTTATGTTACATTTTTTATAGGATTAATTACCAAACGATTCCTCATTTTAGTTAAAAAATTTCTGCTAAGGAATTTCGCTGCAATCAAAAAACACAGCAATTATTTAATAGAATTTTTTAAATCATCCGCTAGATGGCGAAGTTGAATATTTCTTTCCCCTTAACTTCTTTATTTTTAGTACAAATAAAGCACTTTAGGAGAATCACAAAAAATACACGAGAATTTTTGTACTCATTCCAGAAGATCTCAAACAAGAAGGCACTACGAACTGCATCTAATTCGAAAAAATAAACATCTTCCCTGCGTTATCAAAAATAAAAAAGGCAACGAAATTAAGACACTTGTTCGTGTTATGACGTATCACAAAAAAGGTGTTTTGTATATATTCTTTCTTGGATTTCGAACAAAAAAGCAAATCATTCTCAGGAAAAGCTTTCCAATACATACAGAAGATTTTGAGTAACTGAGGACAAATCATACAGAAAGGTAATTAAATTTAAAGTATAAAGAAATTTTTTACATTTCTTACATGGGATACAGATCTTTATACATTTTGCTTGATAATTTACATTCTGTAATTGATTTGTAAACTATTTTTATTTAGATAATGTTTTATTTGTGCGAATACTGTTTATCACTTAGAATGATACACACAATTTGTTTTAAATTTAGACATTTATTCCTTTCTAATGGGGTTGCGAATTGATAATTATCATTGCAGCCTAGTACATTCCCTGGGAGCCGGTATCACTTTTTAGCGTGTGGTACCATACATAAGGAAGGATACCAATCGCCCAAATGTATTTTCGACACCCAGTTTCCTTCCAAAGGGAGACACCTGAGCTCTGAGGATGCGAAATTGTACCAGGAATTAATTTTGCCGAGAGTACCCAAGCCAAACAAGGCACTCAAGGGATCTTTTATATGCTGCATAATCGTACAACATGGACGCTGTTGATTTTCTGCGTCATGAAAATCCACCGATTTGGGCCGGGGTTGAGCCATCTTTGAATGTTGGTTCCGTCAAACTACTTTAACCCATTTATTTGGTCCCAAGTCCGAAAAACTGCTTTTGACTCGCTGACTTCTTTTTCCAATTTGTGTATAATTGAATTACTTTTCTTTCTTTTTTGATATTTAATATTCGGTTTTCTGATTTTTGTTTTTTAGCATTTATTCTTTCATGTTTTAGTTATATATTTTAAATTTTTGATGTATATATATGCTTAAAAATAATCTCAAGCATATATTTAAGGTGGAAGTTCATAATATTTACATATAAACTAGTTTGTTTTTCTTCAAAGCAATGTATATAATTTTGATATTATTCACAGTTATTAAGTAAACAAGTTGTATAATATCCCAGATTTTTTTAATAAAAGTATTTTAATTATTTTAAGACTTAAAAATATTTTCAAATTTGTTTTAATTTCCCTTAAACAGGCATCTTAAAAATAAAATTATAGTTCAGTCCTCATTTAATCGAAATCCTCTGTATGTCTTCACAGATCACATATCAAGAATATGAGAATTTGAAATTTTATAAACAAAAAGAATGGTATTTGTCATTCAGGATCACACTAGAAGACTTTTCTTTCAGTATTTCATTTATAGCACTATACAGTCCTAATATTTATAAAAACTAGCATAACTTATTTTTTGAGTCTTTTAATTAATGACAATGTAGAGTTGTGGCTCCATGATAACATAATAAAATCAAATATATATTTTTTAACTATTGTAATAAGTTTTTATATCAAATATAATTTCAACAACACGAAAGAAAAATGGTTACATTTTCAACACATTATGGTATTAAAACAATACCTTTTTGATGGGGAAATTATAATATTTACAATTTTATAAGAAAAATAACAATCAATTATTTTATAAAAAATATTCTTAGTAACGAAGTTTGATTCCTATGTTTGAGAATTAAGCATTATTCTCAACCACAAGAATGTTTTTCTTATTTTAACTACACACCCAATCAGAATGCTAGCTCTCGTTTCTCATTACTCAACGAGCTTAATCAAAGCCCTCTAGCTCTACGATATCTGAACTCAATTATCTTATACTTACTAAATTACCTTATTTTTTAAAACTTAAATCTTAATTTATGAAACCTTCCCAAAAGAATCACGTTATTACTCAATATTTATAATGACAATGTAAATGTGCCAAAAAGAAAATCTGTAACATATTCGGCTTTATATTGGAATGTTCGTAACAAAATGAAAAATATGAAATCAATCTTTCGTTGGAAAAATAAACAAATAAGTGAAATGAACGCATGTTAAATCACCAGAATCAGATTATTACGCAACAAATAGCTTCATAATAGTGTAAAAAATAACAAAGCTTGGTAAAATATGAAATTAATAATCAATACATGAATTAAGTAACTACGAATGTCTACTATTTCAGCAAAATTTATTTCTCATACATAAAATTCGAATAAGGTAGTTAAAACACAACTAACTAAATTTGACTAACGCGAAAAATGAGGGTAAAAGTTACATGTTAGCTATTTAAATCCCCTTTATCCTTCAAGATTGTATGTTTTAGCAGCTTTTCTTGCAAGTCTTGAATTTTCCTAACACCGCTTCAAGATCGGAAAAATCGGTGAAGATATATGACAAATACCATTCTTTTAACAATACAAACACACCATAAATATTTATAATCACCATACATAATAGTAGAAAGCAGTCACCGTAGGCTAGAAAATATTAAAAAATAAATTCATTCACTCTTTTTCTTTAAAAAAAATTATACAATTTTTAGATCTATAGAGTAACACCATATCGTATCCTATACTGTCGTTTAGTTCAGAAGTCCTTTGTGTAATGCACCGATTAGCTGACCAATCAAATTCAAATAGAAAAACAATAAAATATAAAAAAGAGTTTAAGAGTTGGCGGCTGCAACTCTTCATTTTATATTTAAACTTGTTAACGACACACATTCGCAAGCGCGCGCGCGCACACACATTTAGTATAAGAATTGGCTTTGGGTTTTTTTTTCTTTATATTTATTTTGTCGAGAGCGGAGGAAAAATAGTCCCCGCTGGTGGGATGACGTCATCGCGGCGGAGCGATACAACGATGAGAGATTCAATACACATTTTGAAGAAGGCAGAAAGAGAAGACGGTCAACACCTCAGCTCACAGTAGACGCACCCTGTTTATCTGAAAAGAAAAAAAGAATAAACTTAATGTCATGTGTTTTATCTAATACTTTTAATTTATATATATATATATATATATATATATATATATATATATATATATATATATATATATATATATATATATATTATTTCTTTTAAAAATATTTTAATATTTTTAAGAGTTGCTTTTTCTCATTTAGTACTCGGTTAAGAGGGTCTAAATCACACCAAGCGGACACTTTATCGACGACATAAAAAAGGTAAAAATAAAAGCTATAAATACACAGTGGCGTAACGTACCCCCCCACACACCCGCATCGTGGAGTGTCCCAGGATCCTAGGGGGTTCAAGACCCGACTGACGCCAAATACGTATTTAATCAATTTATAAAATATTATAGGCAAAACCTAACTTTGCAGGGGATCTCTAATATTCTCTGTCACGCCACTGAATATATATATAACTGTAAATCCTTACTATTTTCCTGAAATTACTTATTTATCATTACTTATTTTCTAAACGGAGAATTTGTGTGAGGAACGAGTGAAAGGGTTGCAATTACTGATATTTTATAGTCAACCGTTAGCAACATTTGGCGATTTATCCCCTGCCCCCCGGCTAAGTAAACAATGTCCCATTTTATTACTACAATTAAGCCGCGAGGCGATAAACTTAATTTCTTTTAGATATAAAAAAATTAACAACAAATGAAGTACAAAACAGAATAACATTATAAATAATAATGTTATTCTGTTTTTACGATCATTAGAAGTAAAATAAAAAATTTGAAAATGAATCGCCAAATTCGATGACTAAGTATTTTTGCTAAATTAACAATAGCAGAAATTTGGATATTTCGCCAGCGCAAGCGATAAAGTCGCCAGAAATTGTACAAGCGACACTAAAAACAGAATATTCCCGCTGGTAATCTTTTATCATCATATTTTCAAAACAAGTTGCAGTCTTTTCTTATCAATAAAGTATTTTTCAAAATACATCAGAAATAGGCGAAAAACCCTTTTATGCGTATATTGTGCGTTTTCGCCAATAAAACCTGCTTGGCGAGATTTGCGCCGGCGAAACGTAAAAGTACCCCGACATTTTTTCACAATCAGTATATTTTACCATTATAATTTAATATAATTTTCGGTAATATGCAATTTTTATTTGTTTCCAGTCCGAATTTAATTAGTCTAATTAATTATACAAAATAAATATCAGTACTATGAACATTTATAATTCAAAAAGCTTTAGTGCATCTATAAAATTTCAAATTAACGAAGTCCTAATTTGAGCATGAACGACAATTCAATAACAAAAACAAACACTTTAAAGTGAAGAAGTTTTTAAGACTAATTGCTTAGTTATTTTAAGTGTGAAATGGGTAATATTAAATTTAAGGCTTAAAAGCGACTTCACCGAAAAGGATAATAATCATAAATAAAAATAAAATTGAAAAAAAAAGAGGGAAAATCATACAAAAGCAAGGACATAACGAATTTCCTGAGAGTACATTTTTGGCAAGCTAAATCTTTTTAAGAAAGGAAATAAAATTATTCTACAAACTGAATCAAAAATAAAAGAAAAGGGAAAAAAAATTCCAGTAAGAGGGGAAAAAAGTTCTTTGGGAGCAAATGGCGCGGTCAGTTTCTTTGACAAGATATGCTCGATTTAACTGGTAGCACTTTGCTTTCACGTCTTTTTTGACATTTGTTATTTTTTTTTAAATAAGAAAATAATAATTTTCTTCACACAACTTCGAGAAATAGGCCGATGAAAAGTCCTTGGAAAATCTACAAAAATCGAGTCTCATATCGGATCATTGAATACGGTTCGTAAATAGATGTATGATTCCAAACTTCTTTGTTAGCGTATATATAGGCAAGAAAAGCATTCGAACATTTTTCACTACAGGAGAAAAAGAAAAAAAAATCACCATTACGAACTGCAAAATGTCACACAGCGTCGCGACGCACAGATTGAATTTCGCTACATTGTTCGAACATTTTTGTACAAAATGGAAAAAGATTCATGGGAATTTTAAGGGACACGCGCAATTTGATTCCTGTGATCGCATTTAACTGTTGCAACAAACCAAGAAACCTCAACCGTAAACAAAGAGAGAGAGAGAGAGAGAACTAATGAAATGTACTTGATAAATCGGATTAAAAGAATTGGCTAGCTTTTTGCCAGTGATGAATTTTATTTTTAAAAAAGCAATTTATAATGTAACCCCTAAAACAATCAAAATACATTTTATTTAGTTTTATGAACATTAATAAAATACCCTACCAGAATTGATCTTATTGAAAAGTTATGAGAGGAAACCCATTTAAAAATTCGCTAAGAGCTTTGTACTTTATATGTTAAATGTGTTTTTTAAAGTCTTTTTTTTTTATAATTGAAAGTATTATTTCATTGTTAATTTTTTACAATTCCTACTATTAGTTCACAATCTCCCTATATATATGTATATATATCTTGTTCAAATTTTCAGTCGTAAATAAAATACATTTTAAAGCGCTCAATTGAGCTGAAACTTTATATACACGATTAGTTTGGATGACAACACGGTAATTTAATTATAATTAGTAAAAATTAATTGGTTAGAGCTAATTATTCAAAGAATTACAGATACAGCCACGTTGGCATAATTTTTGGCAACTTTTGTAAAGACTTAAAAAAGGTTTTTTCCTCACATTTTAAAGCGCTCACTTGGGCTGACATTTTCTATACATGATTGTTTTGGGTAACAATACAATAATTCATTTATAATTAAAATTAATTGGATGAAACTAATTATTTAAAGAATTATAGATACAGAGTCACGTTGGCTTCATTTTAGAGACTTGGTTCAAAACTTTAAAACATTTTTTTTTCTCACGTTTGAAAGCATTCAGTTGAACTGAAATTTTATTTACACGATGTTTTGGATGACAATACGATACTTTAGTGATAATTAATCGAAATTAACTGCCACTTAATTTGTGATTCTGTCATATGTATATACATATTTATATTAATTGTAATTATTTGATAAGTAACTAAAATAAAATTTTACTTTGTTGACCCAAGTAGGAATTGACTTAATTTTTTTCCTTTTTTATTACTTGAAATATTTTTGTTAATGTTTAAGATAGTACTTGTAAATCTTGTTTTGCCAGATTGGCAACATCCGAATGCTGACACTAACTTGAAAAGTGTAGCGACAGTTAAGCCTAACGAATAAAAAGCGAATTATTAATTTCCATGCGATTTTACTATTCTTAAAGGATATTAAAATACATTAAATTCAGAAGATAGGACTACGAAAAATGTGGTCAAAGAATAAATTATCTGAAGAAAATATAGGTTGAATATATATATTTTTAATACGTAGAAGGATTCAATAAAATCCGGATTAGTTCTTTAAAAAAATATATAATTTTAGAATAACTCGCTGAATGATAGTCAACTTGAATTTTTTTCCAGCAATAATAATTTCCATGAACGAATATTAGCTCTCTCTCTAGATTTATAAGAATGCCTATAATATATTTTCCATAAATCTTTTAAAGCTTTGGGGATAAAAATATTTCGCTTTCAGTAATATTTTTCCACAGTGTAAGAAATCGGATAAATTATATTTTTGACCTACAAAAAGAAATCGAAAATTACTTTCAAGCTTTAAAAAATAATAATAGATGATAATATTTGCTAAGTTAAAATTAAATAAAGATACAAAGAATTACTTGAGTATTTTTTTAATTAAGTGAAATTTCAATTTAAATAACTAAACAAAAATATATTCCAATATATACATCGTGTATACATATTTATTTTCTTAAAGGCAAAATTAGGAAAGTAAAATTTCGCTCCAAATAATTAAGTACAGACGATAACATCTTTCATACGAACGATGGTTTTAACGTTTCAAAAGAATTTTCATTTTCGAAATAAAATATAAAATAATAATTAAAACTTAAATTGTGACCATAAAATTATTGTTCAAAATATTTTATTTTATGCTGAGTTATTTATTAAAACAACTGGATTATTTTCTTTTGTTTTTTGAGAATTTGATTTTGATGTAAGTGAAACTGTTCTCTATAGTTTCTATTTTATTTAGCTTTATATTAAATAATAAATGATCCGTAAATCTTGAAGCCATACAAACAAATATTAACGAATATATTTACAAAACTATAAATCTTTCGAGTTTTGTAAATAGCATTGTATTTTCCCTCAGTTTCGAACAAATCAAATTCTTCTAAATAAAATAATAATTTATTTCTTCAGAAAGTAGATTAAAAGTTTTATGCACAGAAGATAAATTATTTGCATATAAATTGTACACGCTTTCAGGTGTATTTTGAAATACTTTACAAAAACATGAAATAGGGGAAGCGCCGATTTTAAATCTGCCTGACAAAAGTTTCAGTATTTTGGATTATTTTTTTTCAGGTATTTTTTCTTTGATAAAAGCATTTTACGATCGAACGCTTTTGAATATTTTACATATTTATACTAAACAAATCATATAGCTAAATGAAAAACAATTTTAACGCAAGAGCTTGTATATAGTTATAATATTCCAGCTTAAAAAAAAAATGTTGAACATCGTTTGCATTTGACTAGGATACTTAAAAAATATAAACACATTTCATTCAAAAATACAAACAAATTCGTCCCCAAGTTACTGCAAATTTTAATTATTACAAATTTGAATTGAAATTTCACGATTCCTTTCAAAAATTGATAAGAATAGCCACTTTTCAAATACAAAAGTTACGGGTATTTACGAACTATCGCAACTATGTCAACGTTCAAGATAACTCGCCAAATTGGCTACTCGAATTTCACATGTAGCATACACGCTGAATAGGCAAGTAAATGCTTCGTTTCATAAAATGTCGCCAATACGGTTGCGATAATATGTAAGTACCAGCAAAAATTGGTTGAATGCATGTTGATTTATATTTAATCATCATTTTTCGCAGATCAGCCATTTTTGATTCATAACGAATCGACATGAGAAAAATCCAACCATAAATGACAAAGAAAAACACAGAAAAAAGAGTTCCAATCAGGAACTAAGATTATGAATCTTAGCACTCAACGTATTTCTTGGAACGACCATTTTGTGTGGTAATTATATGTCAAAAACTACAAGCAAAATGTTAAAATATCTATTTTAGATTTTTGTATTTTATTTAAAGTTTCTCTTACCAATCATTATTAATTTTCCAATACAAATCTTAATCTGTGAGTCTAAAGACAATTTAAAATGTGAGTTTCTTCTTTTAGTCGCCAATCAGCTAGTTTGGAGACTTGACTTAAATTTGTGATTTTTTTGTTAGATACGATTATAAAGCGCCATTGAATCACATCGAAAACCTTTCTTTTGCTACAAGTACTTTAATCTACTTCTGGTTGAATTAAATGTCATCTCCTTTCCAAACTTCAAGACAAAAACCTCCCACGCAACTCGTTCGATGTATAAATAATGTATCAATTCCTCCAATACTTCCCCGTATTAATTCACGCAAACCGATTATATAATAGACGAAGCACATAAATAAGCTCCAGTTCAAAGCTATTGATGGATTATCGTTAAATAATCGATAATGGCCACTAACTGCCCACTGAATACGTCATCACGTCATGTTCCAGTAACATTGCGTGTTGAGTTTTACCAAATCGAATCATTCATCACTGAAGGTAAAAATCCAAAAGGAAACTGTCCATTATATGATATACTGACCTCTCGATGGACCAGAGCAGTGAACTTAACTTCCGTGACAAGTTTTTCTTTCCTGCACACAGTAACTCTTGGATAAATATACTCTGGAGCAAAAGTTCTTTCAATCATTTAGAAGCGCGAGTGACAGTTGATATTGACACGTTCCTTAGAATATGAAGGATAGAGTTTTGGGTAAAATTTAAAAATGAATGACGGGGTGATAAAAAATTCAAATGAAGTGGGATGGTGGGTGTAAATTTGGGAATAAAAAGTGTCAGAAGGGTTCTTCGCATTTCGTTTCTAGAAATGTTTACATATCTGTCATCTAAAATTTTTTATATATATATAAATACTATTTTATTTATTCTCTAAAATGTCCCTCTTTATGTATCCGATTTCTAAGTGAATATCGATTAATAGAAATGGTAAAATAATCGAAGTAAATCGATTGGATATTGAACCATCGATTTAGATTTTTAGTACCATTTACATTTATTCGAACAACGTATTCGCATTTTGAATGCAACATAAAGGTTATTAAAAAAATCCTATAAATCTTTTCGCCAAAAAAAAAGGGTTCTGTAGACCAGCGGTCGCCAACCGGTGGTCCAAGAAATTTTTTGATGCGTTTCACAAAACACAATATATATATATATAATATATATATATATATATATATATATATATATATATATATATATATATATATATATATATATATGTCAGGTTTGAAAAGTTTAGCTTCAAAATTAAGTAAGTAATAAATGAAAATAGAGCGAACTCTTTACCATCGCGTAAGGATTTGTGGGTAAATAAGCCCCCCTATTTAAAGGTGAAGAGAGCGCTGATGGAGAAAATCAGAGAGCAATCTCTTAGCTCTCAGCGAAGCCAAAAAACTCAAAAACTTTCCACCCAGATGAAGAACCATAGCCACGCCTCCCGGATTCCATCGCTCGACCAATCGCCATCATGCCACTCAGCAGAATGGAAAACACCACTTTTGCCATGCCCAGCATCATAGACTCTCACGATATGGGATTGAGGACTGTTTACAGTCCAGACGCCCGAAAGAAAACACCTATTCAACGCCTATTCTAATGATGAAGGAGAACGCATACTCGAAAAGGCTTGTTACTACTTTTAGCGAAATTCCATCCGAGTTTGGCTACTTTTTCAAATGTATTTAGCAACATTTGAAAGCGAGACTTGACAACTATGATAAATTAGCAGCATAACACTTCAGCTTATTGATATTGCTTTGCACGTCGCCGGTTAGTTCTTGCTTTTCATGGTTTCTTTTTAGTGATACGGAAATGTAAATAAGGACGTAAATAAGTGAAAATAGAGTTATAGTAGTCTGCCACATAGAGGTCAATCATATTAATGGCCCGCCAAAAACAAAATTATACATTTAGTGGTCCATAAAGTCTCAAAGGTTGACGACCTTGGCTTTATACGCACATCTATGTATCGTGAGATCAATTTCGAAATTATCAATGAATATGGTACAAATGCTCAATGAACAAAATAATAAAACATGCCGTTTCTTATAGGGTAAGAAAGTGTCCATTAACGCCGCAGTATAAAGCAATACCAAGGCTATTGAAGACGGACCTCATAATTTGAGAAACGGTCGAGAAGTTTGTAAATTCAGGTTGGAAAATCCTCTCCAAGCTACCTCACCACGCCAAATGAAGAACTTTTTGTCTCGACAGATTTAACATCCATCAGCCCTTTTACACGGCGGGTCTTCAGTGGCACTAGGGTTCGAGTTCTCTCTCTAGACACGCAGGCAATGAGTTCGTGACCATAACCCTTAAGCTACCACGGCCACGCATGTTATTGGAATAGTGGAATCAGAGAACATAATATTAATTTTATATCATTTTTCTAACTAAAGAAATGTTCCAATTTTGGATGTTATTTTTTAACATTACGTAAAAACAGCCATTAGTAGCGTAATACAAATTAATACCTCACAGCAATACCAGAGAAACCATATTTATAGCATCCATTTTCAATTTAAGAAACATTGAGCATAACATAGTACGAAATAAAAAAAAAAGGTGAATGGTAAAATACTGGGGTGACGATACACAAAGAGAAAAAAAAATTCTACAACTACCATCATAACGATCCAATCAAGAAAGGAAATAAAAATAACAAATACCCCACCAGTACCAGAACCCATTTTTTACTTCTACACTCACTCTACACAACATAAGGCTGCAGGAAATCGCAAAAAACACGACAAAATACTCATTGCGTAAGTTAACACACGGGTGCCTCAACTCAAATCGATGATGGTCCTTCTTGCCTACCTAGGCAGCCTAGCTATTTTAATACTCTACGACAGAGAGAAATGATTCAATCTGTACAGCGAACAATATGCGTGTTTGGGCTAGGTCACGCGAAATCGCCATTTTGAGACACCAGATGGGGCTGCAAAGGTAATCCCGTTCCAACTATTGTTGCCAATCTGAGGGGAAGTAATATCGCATACCTGAGTTGCATTTGATGGATGCTGGTTTGTGTCGACTAACAGATGTTTTAGCGGTGTTTAATTGGAAGTACTTTTCGGGTCATTAGGCTTAACCATGAAAGAGCGAAAAAATGATGATATGGAATGTTATTATTTTTTAATGACACAAGCTGGGGAATTGGCTGTCATATTTGTAGCCTTTCCTGCAATGTAGATTTTGATTGAATGTTATTATTTTACTATCGGGTAATCCTGGGGGGGGATTGTAAAAAAAAACGATTCTTCTATTTTATTAGGTAAAGGTGAATATAATTACAGTAAACAATTAGGAAAATAGAATTCTATTAATTGTTGTTATAAAATTTTTTAACTATTATTCGTATATTGACGTGTTATGTTGCCGTACATTTATACTTGTTATACATATAATGTAAATTGACGTAATAACAATACTCAGAAAATAAGGTTGCATAAAAACGTTGAATCGAGAGAGAAACATAAATTTTCTGTTTTCTAAATATCTTCGCAATCCTTTTTTTTTTGAGAATTCAGAAAATACGTTTAATAATACTTATTACTTTGCTATTTTCAAAATTTTTGAAAAGTTGAGAACGTATTTTTTTTAAATATACACTTGTATATTTTGTGTTTGTACTATATATGTTATTTTTATGCTTATTATATTTCTATATTAAAAAAAAAGAACTGGGTGAACCTTTAGGATTATATAACACCCCTTCCCCCAAAAGCAATGTTCAAAAACTATATTGACAATTTTATAAAAACACCGTAAATAAGCTGAACTTAAAAAGAAAATTTTGAAAACTTTTACAGTTCGCATACAAAACGTAAGTTTAATGACAGTTTTTTTTTTTTTTTTTTTTTTTTGAGTGAGAGAGTGAATATTAACGTCGCATTTAAAGGAGCCCGAGGGCTATCGGCGATAAATCCCGTAATTTTGAACAAAGGCGAAATGACGAGGACGACACTCGAGCTGGCCACCTCATCTCCAAACAAACACACCATGCCAATGGGAGGACATTGAGCCTAGACAGATTTAGCGTGCATTAGTCCCTCTACACGGCGGGTCTTCAGTGGCATAAGGTACGAACTCATGACATTGCGGCCACGAGTCCATGATCATGACCACTAGGTTACCGCGGCTACACAAATTGGCGTAGTAGCAGTGGCGCACACAAGGGGGGAGGGGGATCCTCGGCTCCGGAACACCCAAAGCCCTTTATTTCTTTTCGAATGATTATATTCCTATGCATATAGTACGTAAAATTTAATTAAGTACTGGTTATTAATATTTAATTTTTAACTGTTTTTTGTTCCCGAAAATCGTTAAAATCAAAAGAATACATTGAGCGACGTATTGGAGCGTGATACAAGAATGGGGGACTTTAGATCCTGGACCTTTTCCCTGAAAAATCTCTGTGTGCGCCACTGCATAGTAGAGAAGTATATAAACATGAAAAATTAAATTATTTTGATAAAATTTTCATTTTAACCGAATAAAAATTGTTAATAAATCAAGTATAGTCGCTAATAAAACACAATTTGGTAAGCGATTTACTAGAATAAGGTTACGTCATTTGTTTCATGAGCTTACGTATTTTGTAGTAAATTCCATGTCGACATTTAAAGTGGACAAGAAAATATAAATTATTCTTTCCTAGAAATTCATGTACTTTTTAAAAATTGTTTTTAATCTTGGAAAAGGTATTCCTCCAGATGCGTGTATATGTCCAATCAAATCAAAATCAAAGAAAAAGAAAGTGAAATAAGCTTGATTTTTTCTGACTGACAACACAGTGATCAGTAGCCCGAAGTGTAGTGGGTTCGCAATCTCCTCGGATTGGCCCTGTCTATAAATTTCTATTGCAGTTCTATACTATACTTATAAAACTAATGTGACTACTTTAGGAGTAGTTTTTAGATCCATACTACGTCGCCATGAACATTTGAAAAGTTAAAAGAAAGTTTAGTCCAGATAAATACCGTCTAGAATCAATCACCAACACTTATTGGTTCAATCGCTCACTTAAATAAATTTCTGAACGACTTCTTATTAAGCACAGTATACCCTGAAGAACAGTCACTTGTGTCTCCTACCGTTGGCGCCACGAAACCTATTTCCAGCCCTACACAGCCGTATACCCTCGTAGAAACACAAGTTCTACTTTAGCTTCAAAAACTCCAGTTCGTAAAAATGCCAAGAAGGGGACAATAAATCAGAGCCGAAAATTAGCTATCCGTTTTTATATCGGCAAGCGGGCCCTAAAAACTTGCCTTCCCCCTTCCATAGAATCGTTTTATTACTGTTTTGCCTTTATTTTATTTTTTCCTTTCCTGGGGTACTTAAAATTGTGGGACTCTACATCACACCCATCGCTAATAACTGGAAATTGCTTAAGCCTAGTTCGGCATGTCTTTTTAAGTAGGTTTTAAGACAGGAAGTTCCTGGGATGGTTGTTGGGAGGTGACAAAAGGTAAAATGTGTTGCCAGCAGCTGGTGAATAAACTTGTAATGTTTCTTTATCATAGGGAGAATTCCAGATGTCCCCAAATGGCGAATATGCAAGTTTCACTAAATGTTCATCTTAAAACACTCTCTATTTCTATTCAATTGCCTGCACATCCTTCATATCTAATTATTATTGTTCAATAAAGATAAGTTGTCCCCGGATCATTGATATTTTTGAAGGAAATTATGAACTTTTCATAAAAAAATGATTCTTTCCAGATTTTTTTTAAAAAATGATGATTCGTAAGTACACGATGCACAAACTAAAAACTAATAACAAACTAATAATAACCATTACTTGTGGATATATGAAAGAAACTGTAAATTGACAGATTTTGAACGTGAATAATAGAATCAGTAAATATGCATGAAGCAAATATTAGCGAAGCCACCACATTTATGAAATTTTCACCAGCAGCTGCATTGAAAGATGAGAGAATCAGTATCAAGAAGGAAAAATCAGGGTCTGTGTTGGCGAGCTCAACTTCGTTAAGTGCGTCAATAATTCAAAATAGCTTTTGTAAACGTCTTCAGTGGCCAGTTCATTCGTTGTTTTGGAAGAAGGTCGTTTTTCATTTGCAGCGGGATCTTCACCCCCATACATAATAAACTTTGCTTTGGATTTGAAACAAACTGTTGTTTTGAATTTAAAGATTTCGTACACTTCTCTCTACAAGGTTTTAACACATAAAATGGGATCGTTACCGAATGGTGAATGATCGGGTTCTGAACAGAGGATCTTCTGAATTATGAAAGAAAACAAAATTACAATGCAGCAAATCACAGATCTTCATCAAGGAGCGTCTCGAAGACCTTGGAGGGCAGTGTTCGTCTACTATGTATCGTATAGGCTATGAAGGACTGCAAACACCGTTGCTGTCAGCAGCAAACAAGATAAAACTTCAAATTCGTTCAGGTACACAAAGGACGGTGAACAGTTAAAATAAAATGCAATGTGGTCCGATGAGTCTCAGTTTAAGTTGGATTATACGAGGTAGGGTTTGGCGAAAACAGTACAAAAGCATGCACACAACGGCAACATTGCTACAACGCTTCAAGCTGGTGGGGATAATGTACCAAATAAGTAAGGTTTCGAGTTCGAATATAATACAGTAGAATATAAATTTTGTTTTTCATCATATTTGATATTCCCAGATAGACACAACAAAAAATAATACCTCTTCTAAAGCCAGCGGTTCTTAAATTTTTGATCACCTCAGACCCCCTCAGAGTATCAGCCTGACATCAAGGGCCCCTCAAGATTTTGAACACCCTTCCCTGACTCCTTAAAATATCCGACTACGTTCGGAACCTTGATTTTGCAAAAGCGTATAAATAGATAATATTTATGATATTTAGAGTCACTTAGATTAGTAAATGTATATAAAATCGTTTTAAGAATATTTTTACAATAAAACAACATTATTTAAGTACAATATTTTGACAAAAAATGAACATAGAATGACTAATTTTCAAAACATTCTCCTTTTGTGAAAACGCTTCTATTATAGAAGTATTTTGCCTGCATATATCTCAGACCTCTGTACAGAGGCTCAACTAGAATTTTTGAAATATATAACTAAGAAGTAGGTTTATTCATATTTTACGACAACAGAGGCGAGCAATTTTAAGGAAAAAACGCGAATAATTATTTCAATTCGTGGTAACTCTGAAAATAAAGTGAACTTTTCAAAAATTCTAGTTGAGCCTTTGTAGAGAGGTCTGAGCTATATACAGGCAAAATATTATTATTTTAGTAGCATTTTTTTACAAAAGGAGAACATTTTTAAAAAAGGTTATACTAAGTTTTTTGCCAAAATATTGTATTTAAATAATTATTTTTTGTCAAAATGTTCTTAAAACAATTTTATACATGTATTCTAATCTAAGTGACACTAAATATCTTGAAAATTGTCCATTTATGCGCTTTTTTAAAATAACGGTTCCGAACTTAGTCGGATACCTTAAACATGGCTGAGTGATTTGAAGACTCCCTCTGTTGCTTATACATACATCTTCTTAACACTTCTACGTGTTTCTGCTTTTTTCTTTTTTTTGGAAATATTACGTTATAGTAATGGCTATGTAATTGCAAACAATGAAAAACTGAATTTATCAAAACACGTGTTCTATAAATAGAGTTTTTTCACTGAGGGGGGAGCGATTTAGTGATCTAATCTAGGATGGCACTTCTTTCAATTTTTCCACGAGGCCTTCCCAAGTCAGTAAAAGAGGGAAGATTAATTATGAAACTTTCGCGGACCCCTTAAAAGAGCGCTGAGGATCCCCCCGGGGGTCCACAGACAACAGTTTAAGAACCACTACCTCAAATATGTTCATAAATTTAAAGAACAATAAAACCCCTTCTAATTTTAAGATTGAGTCACTGCATGCAACAACATTACTAAAAAAGCAGGTTTCCTTTCACAGCCTTAAAAGTGACAGGAAACGCCCATAGGTAATTTCAAAATTGCTCCGCCGTCCTTGTTTTTGATTTGCATAATTATAAAAAGATGACAACGAGAACGATTACGGATTTAACTCTTTCTTAAACGTCCTTGTTTTTTTTTTAAATAAAAATTACAGACATGCATTATGTCATCGTAAAATATCCAAAAACGGTGCTCATAATGAAAATGGGAAAATGCTAACTTGTTTCTCTAATGCAATCATGCATATCTCTCGAAGTATTTCTTATTCACGTTTTTGAAAAGTGAACATCATTAACTGTCGGTCCGAGAGAGAATATATATGTTTAATTTTTCTTCACCATTTCTTTTCTAAATCATGCACCGAACATTTAAATACAAATTATGAAAAGAAAAAAAAGTTCTCGGAGGAAAAAAAATCTCGAAGCACGTTGCTTCACCGTCATACAGTACACTTCATTTATTTCATTCTTTTGTCTGGTGCCCTATAATTTACCGAATCTAAAACCCGTTAAAATGATCGCCAGCAAACGGAACAAATGACCTTGAAATTTTTGTTAAAAATTTTAAATTTTTTTTTCTTTCTTCCTTATCTTCTCTTTGAGACAGAAAGAGATAAAAATAACTTACTCAAAAGCGCTGTCACGCTCTAGCATTGAAAATAATTTCGTAAAGCAAACAACAAACCGATATGTGAACGTCAGGCGTGGAACACATCTTAGTTGAATTTGGAGTCAAGCCAACGAAGTACATTTCAAGGTTGCCATTTTTGTCCACTGGAACCAGAATTACCTAATGGCAGGGATGGGCTTGCGGACCACATATACTTTTCTACACTTTTTTTTTAATATCAGGTGTGAGATTCCTTATTGAAATTCAAGTTTATACATCTGCCAACTGGCATCTGCATTTACTCCAGTTGAAAGAATAGGTTGAAGAACGATACAACATTCTGATTCTTAAAATCAGCGATAAATTAAGAAAGGAGAAATTTACCAACAAAAATTATATATCTCAGCAAGAAAACATCCAAGAACAATATAAAAATTGTAAGAAATTACAATAAGCAATATATATGAAATATGTAATTTACGATTTTCCAGTATGAAAAAGGATTTTCATATTCAATTTTTAGGATTGGGTATTTTCAAAGATTTAATTTGCATCAAAATGTTCCGGTACTTACGTATTATCGCAACAATCGCCAACTCTATTAATAACTCGCCAAGTTGGCAACTGCGATTTCCCGTGTCGTACGAGCTGAATTGGCAGCCATCTGCTTCATTTCATGTAATGTCACCACTAGGGTTGCGATAATATGTAAGTACCAATGTTCCTTCTTAGGAAAACTCCATAATTTTTCTATTACACTACAGATAAGTTGCTTCAATGCCAAATGCATGATAACAAACTCGTAACTCGTCGCGTCAAAATTTTTTTAAGTAGTGTGTGTGATCTATAAACCAAATAACCTAAATATTCATAGAAATACATCAACATTGATTAATTGACGCTTAGTACAATTTTTAAATTGTCAATACTGAAATCAATTAACCAACAAGATGTATTTGAAAGGGACACGAGGAAATAACTTCCAAAATGGGACAGGCAAATTAATACGGAAAAAGAAGTTGAATGCTAAGTTAATTTCAAGTGGGAAGGTAATAAAGGGAAGTTGTAATTATGTTGGCGGTATAGATGCATGAATAAATTGTTCATTTTACAATCTGATTATTTTTTAATTTATTTTGGTATTTACGTATTACCGTCACCGAAGCCAAATTTGCGCCTCGCGAATCGTGCCATTTTCCATCAAAATCTGATTGAATGCCTAAGAATTGTTTGATACATCGGCGCGATTCCCGTGGCGAAAATTTTACTGCGGTGACGCTAATACGTAAGCACTCTTATTTCTTTCAATGAAGTAATCAATATAAAAAGATAAACAATCAAGCATAATTAAAAAGCAGCCTCCTTTCTCCACACTTCGTTTATCGTAATATAATATTTTGATCTATATACCTTTAAGCTTAACCATATTCAAAGCATTTATTTAATACAAATTATTCTAGTGCCAAAACGACAATTAAGTAACAGATTTGGCGATGGTATTTAGCAAGTGTCCCCGAACATACCAAGCATTCTAACTATCAATTTCTGTATAAACTTTCAAAAACATTAACTTAAATTTAATAAGAATTTCAGTGGCACATACGTATTATTGCAACAATCGTCAAAGTTCAAGATAACTCGCCAAGTTGACAATCCCAATTACGCATGTGCCGTATGCGGTGAATTGGCAATCTTGTACTTCGTTGCACATAATATCGCCAATAGGTCGCGATAATACGTAAGTACCATTTCAGTCTTGAAACCAACTGAAGTATAGGAATAAAATATTCATGACGGTCACGTGATAAATATAATCACGTGTTCTCCATTGAATTCAAAACTTACATTCCACTTGTGTTTGTTGCCACTTGTAAAATTTTGATAAAATCTAAAATTTGATAACTGGGAAAATGTTTTCAAATGTTCAGATTCTTCAAAAACATTTTCAAATTTAAAATAAAAAATGTATTATACGCATGTACTTCGTAATAAAGTTCATTTAGTATACCTATGTGCATTATTATTGTTGACAAATATATACATTTTAAAAGATATTTTCAGCAAAAAGCAAAAGTTGGTAGCAGCGAAGTGCATGAATTGATTGGATGGAAACACGCGATGGAGTTATCATGTTGATATGACGCCACGTATATATATGACCTGATTGGCATGAAACACGTAATTGCAGTAATTTGACTATGATGTCACGGGAAAAAATTATGCGCATTTTCTTCATTATAACAATGATAAATGAGATATTTACAAAATAATATATTATTCGTAGTTTTAAGTTAATAAAACTGCTCCTAAAACTGAAAAATTAGAGATCAAAACTACAAACCTCTTGCGATTTAGTTTCCATTGTAGATTATGTAATAATTTTAACTGGCTTAGTAAAGTTCTTTTTTTTAAAAAAAAGTAATAAAAATAGCTATAACGCATTACAATATGATAACATCTACAAACATAATATACTCAACTTCATGATATATAACAAACATGGCTGCCACCATTCGTCTTGTCATTTCCTGTCGGACAGCGTTTATGGGAACTATCATCATCATAAACCCGAATCTTGTTTTCAACTTTTAGAGCATTTTTTCCCTCCCTCCTCACCTAACAGAGCTAAAAAAGAAAGCTGACATTGCACATTCTTCCCCCAAACTTTTTTTCCCTGCCAGTTTCGTAACACTGACGAGAATTTCCGAACAGTCGAAAACAGTGGGCAAATCGGACATCACGTTTAACGTCCCTTGCCCCCTTCAACAAAAATCTCTTTCCATCTTCAGATATTTTTTATATATACGTATATCTATTTCTTTTAATACACTAAAAACGTTTTCTTACCATGGTGGGGATATAATAGACATTTTGTAGGATAAAGAGTGCATCCACGTGTTGCTATTAGCCATTGGACACAAAGCGGGTTCCGTAATTTTAGGGGGGAAAGACAGTTTGATGTTTTAGAGGTGAATATAAGTTCTAATGTCCCACCCACCCCTGCAGTCAGATTTTACCTTTGATATTTTACAAATTGGTTAAATACGTACTTGGCGTCAGTCAGGCTTTGGACACTCAAGAATCTTGGAACCCTCGCCATGCAGTAGCGCACACAGGAATTTTTCAAGAGGGGAGGGGGGGTCCGGGGTCGAAAAATCACCATTATTGTATCATGTTCCTTTTGATTTTGTCGATTTTGGGGAACAAAACACAGTAAAAAAATAATTACTGAATAAATAATTAGCACTAATTAATAAAATTAATCATTAATAAATACTTAATTTAATTTTACGTACTATATACTTAGAATTATAGTCAATCGGAAAAAAATCAAGGGTTTGTGTGTGGGGGGTCCGGACCGAAAGGATCCCCCTTGTGTGCGCCACTGTGCATGGGTGTACGTTACGCCATTGGATGGTGGGTATGAGAAAATAATTTGCATCATTCTAAGTTGAACATGCACATAAAATACAAAACTTTGAAAAAAAAATTCTTTTCAGAAACGAATCTCTGTAAAAATATATTCTTTATTTCCCTTAATAATATCTGTATCAAATCTTGACCTTAACTACTCGGATACCGTGACCTTCATTTCTCATGAGCTATATTATCTACGGTTCTGAAATGATCCATGACATTCCCTTCAACTGAAAGTCACAACCCAATTTTATCCAGAAACTCCTTTATTATATAATTACTACTGCGACAAGATACAGATTACGCAACCATAACTAGAAGTACGCCTGTCGTTGGCCTAGGCCTTGAGCACCATACAGGTGACAGTACGAATTAGCTCGACGAAATTCCCCGAAGGGACGACAGATGGCGACACCACCTATCTCCACCTCCACAATTTTGGCATGGAACTGAAGGAGAGGGAAATATTCTCCAGTCCCCTGCACTTGTGATTCAGCCCACAAGACTTTCGGACCCACTGATTTAATGAGCATGTGTACTCGGAGGGTATTTGGTGGTATCGAGCATCGAACCCAGGCCTTCCGGTCTGGAGTCCGGTGCTCAAACCACTAGCGACTTGATCGTTAATGTACGAAATACCGCATTCTCGAAAGTTCTTTGAACCAATTCTAGCTGCTTTTGGAAGAATTTTTTTGATTAGGAACTAGAGATGGCCGAATAAAACAATTGTACTCTAGATCTCAGTTTAGAATATGTCAGCGAGAATTAATTTTCATTGAAGGAGTTCCAAAAATTGACACAATGCTTCGATCTGTTGCAACAGCTCTAAGTTGCGGTACTCGACAAGGAATTAAAAAATGTTCGTATAAAAAATGTGTAATGGTAAAAAGTGGGCTTGTTTCAAAAATAATAAGCAGTTCAAAGTGTCATCAAAATCCTTGATCTAACAGACAATGAAAACAAAGGTATCTCATAAAATTTATAAATTAATATTCTCTAACATTTTCGTTTTTAAAAGTTTACACAAAGTTTTTTTATAAAGCAACGGTTTTTCTTCACAGCATGTATTTTTGTTATAATATTTAAGTATAATCCATTTTTGCAACATTCTTTTTTTGCCATTTCTGTTTAACTAATATTAGCAATATGAGCAATAAAAAATAAAATCATTTGCTTTCCCTTATTTATGAATTATTCATCCGCAAAAGAGATAAAATGTATTTTTCGAGATATTTTAGCTATTTATGATTATTAAATTATGAAATATCTTTGAATTTGTTTATTTTTCAATTAAATGGTCTATCCTTAGTTATTTCATAGAATAACTAGGTAAAGTATGACATTTTTTATCTATATACTTGAACTGACTTGTCTAATTATTTCATGAAATATCTAGTTATTCTATGAAATAACTGAATTAAACATTTTAACGGTAACATATATAAAAATGACTGATATCTAAGTGTTTGCATTAAGCGTTGGATTGTATTAAAAAACATTCACGTAACTCTCACCTCTTGATTTAAGAAAAAGGGCAGGACTTGTAAATAATAGTTTCTATAATTCAAATAAAATCATTTAACCCATCCCGCAAAGTAGATTTTCGATAAATCTCTTTTGTAGTGGAACGCGACTGCCAAATTTTAAGCCTCTAGATCTGATAGTTCAAAAACAGGAATATTTATCTGTAACGCCCCTTAAGTCCTCGTAACACTCAAGAGGAATGTCGAATTTTGCAAAATCAGTTCTTCCCCATGAAAGGAACAAATTTCAAGTCTGTACTTTCTGAGATATCGCGATGAGTAAGCGAGTGAATAGCTTTTCTTTCTCTAGACCAGGGGTGGCCAACCCAAATGACCTTATGGGTCACTTCGGAAAAACATAGTCCCGCGGGCCGCATATAAAAATATGTCTTTATTATATTTGTCAATATTACAAACATTTATTGGAGTAAAAATTTAAAACGGAACGAATTATTATTATTGATTTTATTTTTCATGCATACAAAGATGATAATTTAATAATAACGCAATTATCAAATATGCCTAACTCTAGCAATAAACAGCGCGATAAAGTGACAAGAATCAAGCGTGATGCTATGGGAGGTCACTGCAATACAATACTGGTCATTTCTAAGTATGTATAAAAACAGAAGCAACGTAATAAAATAGGAACAGTTCACGGATATATATCTGTTACAAAACACTACAATAAAAACAATAATAGTACACAAAATAACTGAATTTTGTAAAGTTGTAATGAATCTCGTGGGCCGTAAAATTACTCAAGGCCGGTTGGCCACCCCTGCTCTATATAATAACTACCGGACGATTTATAAGAAATATAAAATTAATCCGCCAAACGATATTTTAACAGCTACTTTATTCTGAAAAGTGATTCGATATTTTTTTTTTAAAAAAAAGAAACGTTAAATTTAAAAACATTGAGCTCGTCTGGTGCTCAATTCCAGGAAGAGCTAAAAACCACAAGAGCGGAAAAATAAAACTCAACAACCTCTTTCACAACCCCTAACTCCTTGGCTTCATACACCATAACATGATAAACTATCAACAGACAAACAAATTTAAGAGTAGTTTACATGTTTAAAAAGTTCAGAAAAGAACTCTTGTGTAACCAAGCACAACGTGATAATCAGAAGAAGAGCGTTATTATCAATAATTTTGTCTCACCTCCTGATATAAGATATGTCATGCAGTATGAGGAGTTACCAGAGATAAAGACGCTATAGTCAAACTACCCTAGTTACTGATAAAAACCAGTTACTATTTTAGCGCGCGGATTTCCGTAGATAAGCATTATCTTTATCTGATCCAGAAAAACACGTAATTCAGAAGGAGTTTATTAAAATGATCTGACACATGCCGTACTCCGGGAAGTGATAACGCGTTTTTATCTTATTAAATAGTTTCTTCAAAAAAATATGAATGCTTTCTTGTGAAGAGGAAGTTAACAAGTGTTGCGGAGACAGTTTGTTTTTAAATACATCAAATCCGTGGGAAAATAATAGGTTGTATGACATTTTGCTACAACGGTTATCGAATATTGTCAAAAAGTTGTCACACATTTTTATCTAAAAAATCTTTTTAATTAATATGATAACGCATCAAAATCGTTCAAAACGCTCACTGTAGTAAAAGCAAGAGCTTCCTATCTAAAAGAACTGATTAAAAAGTGCCTGAAAACTTACCATCGTCCGCACACATAAGCTCAATATTAGTTAATTTTCTATAACATAATGACTTGAAAATGCTAATTTTTTGTACGCGATTACCAAATTTTCTGAATAAACGTGATAACTTTCAATTTAACATAACTTTGTAACATTTAACAAACATTTAAAATTGTAAAATCGTGTCTAAAAGTAGAAGCACTCGGTACTTACAAAATATACTCTTGATATACGCATGACTACTGATAACATATATACCCCGCATTAATCAAAATATTTCATTTAAAAAGCAGGTAGTATATTGTGAAGTGTAAAATATTTGCCTTTTGATTTTATTTTCAAATTTATCTTACTGAAATCGATGTTTAATTTAAAGGCCGACATGGCAGTCAGGTGGTAATGTAGCAGTTTCTAAATTCAATTTCGCTTACTGGAATAATGATGACACTAAAATATAAAATCATCCAGCAAAAAATACCTCACATTCCTCGCATAACCGGGTGTGAAAATGTGGAGAACGAGATGCCAAATCAGGTGTGACCCTTGTCATCTAAAGCACCTTTCAAAATTACGACGCCTGTCATCTGTATACAACCAGGGTAAACCACATACAAATCAGCAGCCACGCAGTTTTAGATTCAGGTTGGTTGGTTAAACTTATTCAAATTTTTGAAACAAAAAGTTCAAAATTTACACTAACATCAAAAGGAAAAAGACTAATTCAGAGGTGGGTAATTATTTTGGCTCGAGGGCCACACTGTAGAAAAAGAATATTCCAGAGGGCCAATGGCGTAAAGTACACTTCCGCAACTCCATCATCACGGGGGGAGGGGGGAGCAGGGTTCTACGGGGCCGAAAGCCTGATTGACGGCAAATGCGACTTGGAGCTCAAAACCTGAGTTTGCAGGGGGGCTAATATTCTCCGTTACGCCACTGCAGAAAGCCGCACCTTTTAAATGTCCTTGGCGAAGAAGATCTACGGGCCTCCTTCACACTGGCGAATCGAAATTTATTACCAGAAAACCCTAAAGGGAAGTTCAGCTTATCCAGGCCCCTGGGTGCCCAATGGATAAACCAGAACTGGTGAGATTGCTTGTCGAAATTCTCGTAACAGTATGCAAGTTGATACCAGCCAACTTTTTTGATTCTATGTTTATTTATTCTAGTTGATCTTCATGCAAGAAAAACTTAACTCACAAATATATGTTGATCCAAGTATAGAGGAAATTTGTTGTCTATTTGGTTTTCTGACTATCTTGACAGGCCGCAAAAAAAAAAAAAAAAAACTCTTTGCTGGCAGCATGTGCCCCCCTCCCCGGGACGTTATTTGCCCACCCCTGCTATAACCTACTTTTAGTGAACTCAACTTAACCCAAATTAACAAAATTGCAAGGACATAAATTAGTTTTTAAGAAGAATATATAACTTATAATTATTAAGACCATCTTTGCATTGTATTAAAGATCATAAAACACTTCTGGTTCCCTCACTAAAGTTTATAAAAGTATTGAAATTCACTTAAAGTCGAACATAAAATAAAATTTAACGAAGCCATTACAACAAAGCTTCGTAAGAACTTGTACGCAAAGAAAATCGAACATTAGACATAAATTTAACACAAATGTTATTGTTTTTATAGTAAAATTTTGATCGGAAATTGAACTTTTCCTTCCGTAATTACAATAAGATACATTTTCACACCCCAGTACTTCTTCGCACTCCTCTATTTGCTCTACAATGCCTCTTACACAATTTACGCTTGCTTACTCTCTCTCTCTCTCTCTCTCTCTCTCTAACACAGAAAATAACCACAACATTTGTACTACACAGATCATTTCCTGAGTAATTGGAGCATCTCGAGAAGAGCGCATTCCAATAAAAACAAAAATTGCATTACTGGAAGCATGTTTAAGGTAAATTTTGTTCCAAAAAAAAGAAAAATGTGATTTAACACGATTTTTGCGAATTCACTGATGTGAAAAACTACACCTCCAATAATTTGTTCCATTTCCGGCCTATTATAGAGCAGTGATACCAATTTAAAGAGGAAAAATTTTTTAAATTTTGATTGGAAATCTCTTATTTTTTCCATGTTGCCAAAACTAAAAAAGATTGCAATAAATGTCTTTTTAAGACGTATTGTTTTTTCTTTGTAATCTCTTTAATCACAAACATATAACATTTATATTTCAACGCAATTCCTTTTTTAAAATTACGTAGCATTTTAGGGACTCAAATAAATGCTGTCATTATTTAAGTAATTTATAAAACACGCTTTTTACATTAGATGCCGAGTTTTGTGCATGACTTTTATATTTCAATTTCATGATAGTTTTCCATGACGTCATAATTTTCTCTTTAAATAATTTACTTCTTACATCATACAAATTCAAGAGCTGCTGGAAAGGGAATAAAAATAAATCGGTCAAATTTAAAATAAAAGACTAATTGTTTGTGTTATATAAGAATTTTTATTCCTTCCATGTAAAAAAAAATCTATTAAACGCGTTTTTGTATGAATTTTATAGTACTAATTTTTTTTTTTTCATAATAATCTTTCGTCAAACACATGCCATTTTTATTTCTGTTGAAATTTTGGAAAAAAAATACACGACATTTTAATGATTAGAAAAATTATCATGACATCACGAAATTGAACTAATATTGTTATTATTTAATGTATAAAACGCGCACTTTATATTAGATGGCATTTTTTACCCACGACTTTCACATTTTAATGACACATGATAAGTTTTTAACGTATTTCGTAAGGGAAAAAAAATTATGGTCGAATTTAAAAAAAATGGAACTTTTACAAAAATAAATTTAAAAATTAATGAATTTTTTTAGAAAAAAATACTTTAAATTTAAAAAAAAATATTAAAAAGATAATAAAATTGCAAATCTTATGATACTTTTCCTTCGACTGAGTGTCCGCACAGCATAACAAATAAAAATAATAATTTGTACTTAGAATGATATGGAATACTTTCAAGGAAATAGACTTTGTTAGGCTTAATATTCCTAACCCTAACTAATTACTAAGAAATAGGGATCAAATGCATATTTGATACTATTTCTGCTTGAATTAAATATTTAAAATTTGAATTCTTTTATAAAAAGAATGCATATTGTTAGTGAAATATATTCGAGCAAATACTACTTTTATAGTCGTGAATAATATTTCGCAAACAGGAAAAAAATAAGCTATATTTTACAAACCAAACGCATGTTATTGAAAACCAATTCAACATTTATTTTTTCACAGGAGATATAATATTTCACTAACAGGTATTATATTCAAAAAACTAGTTATATTTTCGATTACGGGTAGGTGTAACATACATTTCAATTGCCTCACTTATAAACATTTTCAAGAAATAAAAAAGAAAACAAGCTATTCAGCTATCCGCCATCTGCTAACGATGGCATTCCTGACTTTTCATGCATGTATTATACGTCAAAAACTCGATTTTGTGTGATGACGCGAACACTACGTCAAAGTTGTGTGAGGATGTAAAAATAGAGATTCAAATGGACATGTTCGAAAAATAGGTCGTTGATCGATTTATTTGCGGGCGAGGGGGGAGATAAATTGAAAAATATTGACAGCGGAATGGATGTTCGGATGTTCTTGTATTTATCTGTGTAATGCTCGTCATTATTTACGACTTTGTTTGTTGAGTGACATTCATACAACTATTCATTGATTATGCATGGTTGTTGATAAGATTTTATGCTAAGGAGAAATTCGTACAGAACGAATGTTTTGAATTAAAAAAATTTTAAATGGACGAAATTTTTATAAAAACGAACGAAAAACTAATTATTCCAAAAAGAAATTGTACATTTTTGGAATAATTAATAAAACAGCTTTTAAGAAATTAAGTCATAAATGCACAAGAAAAAAGGAAATAAAAAATAATAAAAGTCAATGGCAGATGAAATTAAAATATTAGACTTTTACAAATCTTTATTTTAGTGAAATTAAAGTAATATCAGAAGATGAAAAACAAAACTTATCAAAACATACTCTCGTAATTTATGAGCTGGCTTTGATTTCACGAATTCTATAAAATCAACGGACTAAATTCATGTGACGCCATAGTCACATGATAACTGCAATCAAGTTTTTAAAGCCCCAATTGGTTCATAAATTCATGAGACGTAATAGTCACATGATAAATATAATCACGTGTTTCAAGACAATTCATGCGCTGCGCTTTTACTTTTTGTGTGCAGAACTGTTTTTTTTAAAAGAACATATTTGTCAACAAAAATAACACATGAGGAATCAAAATGTACTTGATTTGAAAATACACACGCAATGTAAGAAACTTTGTTTTTAACTTTGAAAAAATTTTTGAGGAATCCTAATTCATCCAACCTATCGAATCCGAAATGGCACTTTTATTTAGCAATAATAAGTGCAAATCTAAATTCATCTTAGAATTCAACGGAGAACGCGTACTTGCATTTATCATGTGATCGTCGCATTAACTTGCATCTTAAACAGATAATTTGTTAGAATAAATTAAAATATCCATCTAAAAAATGTATAATAAAACAGCAAAACGCATAAGCTACAAATACGGATATGTAATTTAAAAGCATGGAAAAATAAGGCAATTAAATTCTAAATGTAGATTTCCCTTTTTCCTCCAACCAATCGAAAATAAATGAGGAATTACATCAATTATTTTTATATATCAAGTGATAAACAATATTTTAACAATGTCTACTATAGTAAAATGAAAAAAAGTCCATTTAAGACAATGGCATTGAATTTTCATAAAAACAGCATACTTAACTCTACAAACACTTATTAATTCCAGTATCCTCATAATTAGATAAATGTTATTATATTTATTCAATTTCCTCACCAATTTATAAAAAAAATATATTATACAAATACTGTAACTCATGAACATAATTTTCTTAAGCTATATACATGTTTTGTTTTAAACGTTACAGTCAATAACCCTTTAAAAATCGAGTAGAAATTTCCGAGAGGAAACTAGCAAATATAAACATTTTCCAGCAGAGTACAAAGGAAAGAATAAAATTGTCTACACAGGGCACTTAAAAAAAAACTATGTTTATTAGCAATGCATCAATTCATGAAGCAATATTTGCTTGGAAAAAATAATGACAGAAAAGTGAAATGAAACATAATAGACATTAACTACGTTTTAATCAAATAGAAATAACTATTGCAAACAAATCTAGTTATTAACACATATAGTAGAATAAGTAATTGGTGCAACAATTTAAAATAAACGGGAATAAAACTAAATAAATAGCATTTGTATTGGATGGTACTTAACGCGTTACACCGTCAACCAATTTCGTCAAATCAAAAGACATTGCCAAATGCCGCAATATTTGGCAACGTCAATTATTGAAATAGTGGGAAACGCTCCCTCGTACTTTCGGACACGGCGATAATAACGACACTAGTATTTGGCTACATTTTTTGAATTGGCGACGTCTATGCGTTTGGAGAAATTGATCGGCAGCCTAATAAAAAAGTACCAACATTATTTTCCCCCCAAATATATCATAATTAGATAACAAAATTTTTTCTTATTACATTCTTTCTTTCAATTTTTTTTATTCAGTTAAATTTTAAAAAAAAAATTACCAAAAATGATTGGATTAACACAAAACACTATAAAAGTTACAGTCATATTTTGGCGTTAGTTGTGTATCATAATTTACAGGCAACTCAAATTATAAAAAAATTCACGATTATTTGTTTAAAAAAAATAGAAAAGAATAAATTATTTGATACATAGAATAGAAAAAAAAGCTCAAAAGAAACGTAAGCTGATATAAAACTAATCATTTTTAAAATATTCATCAATAAGTTACACCAAAAAAACTGTTTTCCTTTTTAAAAGAAAAATCACGCATAATTCAAGCATTTGACATATCGCTATCGCTACAGTTTCAATTTCTAATTCTTCAAATTCTAGAAACATGATTATGATCTGACAAATAATCACTTGACTTTCCAGTTTAGTCAAAATGCAAAAGAACATTTTATTTTCAGCCTTTTTCCAAATCATTTTTTTATCCCTTTACTTTTTCAATTCATTACATTTCAAACATCAGTCAATTTATTTATTCGCATCGTAGAGCAGATACAAAAATTCAAATCTGATAATTAAAGCCCATTAGACCATATATAATTTCTAAAATCCTTTCTAAATTCGTAAAAATATTCTTTTTAGCTGTTCGCCGAAGCATACGTTTTGTTTTGAGTTCTAATTTGAGTACATATTTGCATAATTCTAAACAGTTTCAACTCATTGAGAACAAATCTGCTTCAAGAGAATTTTGACAAGTTAATAAGTTTTTTCGTAAGTGATAGTTCCGCTACTCTGATTCTCAAAAAGAATTATTCCACGCAATTAAATTTTTCTTTATGGTTTAGAAGCATGAATTAATCCCTAAGATTGACAGAACTTTAAATCCTTCGCAACTCTAAGATTCTAAACAAACAAACAAAGAAGGAAAAAAAAACCCTCATTTTTTTTTCACAATTTAGTTCCTTATTATGTAGCGATACTACTTAAATATGTAAAACTGATATAATTACTATTATTTTCTGCTTTAATGTTCAATTCCAACGATTGATGTCAAAGTTTAACATGCATTTCTACTTGAAAATTTAATAATAGCTTTCGAAGCATGAATTTGTGTGTGTGTGACTTCGAATTTATCAAATAGCCTCATTAAAAACCGAGAAACACAAATGAATGTGTAACTTTTTTCTTTTATGTTCACAAGCAAGTTAAAAATATTTTACGTGCAAAAATCAAAACAAAATACAAATATAAGTAACACAATGTTAATTTAAATTCGAAAACAATAAAAATGTCTTACGAAAAAACAAGAGAAATTTTACTTTGGAACGATAGCAGTTTAATACATAGTTTACAAGAAAATAAGTTTCATTATATATAATATTGATATAATAGCAAATAAAAATACGAATGTCATGATTTTTTTTTTCATTTCAAATGGGACAGCGAATTGGTAATTACCACTGCAGTCCTCTGGTACCTGGCATCACTTTTTAGTGTGACACCATACAGGTAGATACCAATTACAACAATGCAATTTTGACGCCTAGTATCCTCGCCAGAGGAATCCGTCAGAAATCTGACTACGCGAAATTGTTCTCGGAATTTAATTTCACCGAGAGCACCCAAGTCAAACAGATACTCTGCGGATCTTTAACATGCCGCATAATCATACGACATGGACACTGAGAATTTTTTTTGCATTATAAAAATCCACCGACTTCAGCGTACAACCTGTCCTTAACCAACCACGCCACCCAGCCGGCATATTTCTAGTATTTTAAAAACAGTTATATATAATTTAAGCAGAAAAGTTAACAGCTAAAAAATAAAGCGCGAAGTAAAAACCATACTTGCAAAGCAATCAATTATTAGATTGAATTTAGAATGAAATTAGCACAAAATCAAGTAAGTACTCATTTATTAAAATCGTCATTTAAATAATCGTCTGCTATATTGAATCATTAAAAGTTCTATTTTTAGTGAAATGGCAATTTTAAGTTCGGTTAATACTAGTTTTTTTCTCTTATTTTCTTTTATATATATATATATATATATTTCGGCATCACTACACAAATATTTCAAAAAATTCAGGGAACATAAATTTCCACAAAACCCATCTTTTCTTTCAAATTACTATTTGCAACGAAACATTATTTCTAATTATCAATGGCAACTCTAATGAATCTTTCATATTTAAAAGCTCACAATTCCCATGACCTCCATTACACTTTAAAATAATTACAGAACTCCAATAACTCTTCTCATCAAATAAAACGCAAAACTTATAATTTTTAAGCACAACTTATAATCGTTATTCGACTCTAATAATATCATTTCACTGACATGACGACCTTTTATGTAACTGCTTTCACATTCACTGTAACCGTGAAAGCGAACAAAAATTTCAGAAACAATTTAATTACATATGACAGTTTTCGCATGTGTTTCTATGCCGTCATAATGTTTACGTACTTCTACGATTTCTGCAATCCGAAATGTAACTGCGACCGCTTTCAGCACTTTGGAAGGGGTGGGGAGAAGACAAACGCTAATGTTTACATTTCCAAGTTTCGATTAGAATTCGTGATGGTTTAAACTGAAATTGTGCTGTTTCTCCCACGGTTAAAACACGAGAGGTTTTGTAGAGGAAAAGATGGCTGCCAGCGCATGCGCACGAGAATGGAAATATTACAGTGGATTATACGTTTAAGATGACTGCCTACCTTTGGACCCAATTTTTTTATAAAAACAAATTGAGTGTTTTTAGGAAGAAAATTAAAAAAAAAATATATGTATATACATAAAAATTTTTTAAATAAATATTGTACTTTTAGAAAAATTGGTTGTTTTCAAGGAAATTTTACCAATTTTTTACTAAAACGGGTAATACTGTATAGAAAATGTTGTTTTTCGTCTACATATGGCATTTTTTTTTAATTTCAAAATCTTATAGTTTGAACATTTTTCTTTTCCCTTTACGCGAAATAAAAATAAAGTTATAGTGATTTTAAAAAACACCACTCTATGCAAAAGAGTAGTAAGATAAAACTTTAAATAAGTTTTTCTCAAAATTATGTTTTCGAAAGAAACTTTTTACCAGATACATGATATCTTAAGCAAACCAGATAACGTTTTGAAATGTTGTGGGAATGTTTATATTATACTATTTTTCATAAAGTGGACCATAAGTTTCAAGGTATGCAGTCATCTTATAATTCAAATAAATATCGACCCAGAAAACTTTTGAATGATTTTTATTGTGCTCAACTTAATAATCAAAAAAACTAATACATTAAAAAATGAAAATTATTATTACTTGTGAATTAGTTTCTGAAAAATAAAAAGAAGTTTTAAAACGAGTAATATCAGCACTTAATTAGAAAAGATATTACTTTCAAGGATAATTAAATTCAAAAGTCTTCCAGGATGAAAAATCACGTTAGCCTTGCATTACAAGTAGTTATTAATTGGATAGTAAAAACTTGTACTAATTAAGACAAAAACACTTAAAGATTAGAATTTTACCGATTTCAATACCAAATCTCATTTAAAAAACATTTTTACCACAAAATAACAATAAACTGCGAATCAGAGAACAAAAATAATAACTTTGAAATATAAGAAACCAAAAAATAAACTTCTGCCGTTCGCAAAAAAATTAAGAATTTCTAAAAACAAATATACTTTTCGCATTTTAAAAAAGAATGCAATAAAAAAAGGGGAGAAAATGATTTTTACGATGAATTGAATAAAAATTTAAAAATAAAGGTAATATATATCTTTTTTTTTGTTTTGCATGCCATTTTTTATACTAATAATTCAACTTTTTCGCAATGCTTGATTTTTAACAGAAAAGTTACAAGTTATTAAATTTATTATTTATTTAGTCATTAAAAACAAAAGTTTTCTAATCGATATAACACAATTTTAATGACGATATTTTGGAATATGATTCTAAAAAAAAAACAAATTTTTTTTCTTCGACTGTTAAATATTGTTTCTATTTTAACTGCATTAAAAAACAGAAGCTTGAAAATCGTCTAATGTTTATAGCTGTCTAAAAGAAAAAGAATGCAAATTTATTTACAATTTTTAAAACAAGAATGTATGAAAAAAACTTTAAATTTTATTTTAAAAATTAATGAATACACAAATATATTTTCAGACATACGTTTTAATCTCTGACATTTACTAACAAAAAAAAATATATATATATAAAGGTAAATGCCTTCATATATTCTTTCCTTTAATGTGTACGATTCTTCCAAAGTAAACAAAATTTATTAAAACAACGAAAAACTACTCTTTTTTTGATTAATTAATATTTAATAATCGATACGCATATTTTCCCGTTCAGTTATAACTGAATCAAATGAGCATGCGTAGACGCACAATTTTTACTCCACTCATCCCACACGTGTCAAAATCCTTCAACGAAGTCAATTCAGAGGGCGGGATTTTTAGAAAGGGGTGCGTTGAGAGGGGCTGACAAATTGAGGTGTGTGGAGGGGGTTGATTGCGAATCGGATATTGGCCTTTTAAGCGTTCATTTCCGCCGTGCAAGTCTGTCGAAAATGCAATAATAGTTTCAGGGGCTAGGTGAGGGGTGGGGATAGGGGTGCAGCTGCCACTACACAGATAGGGGATGAGAGCATCCAGCTGGTGAGGTCGATTTTTATCGATTTGCAATTTCTAGGGAGGGATGAGTTTTTGGGTGCTTTACAGCTTTTCCAGTAGATAGAACGTATCTCGTTTAGGCTTCCGGTTATTTTTTCCCCCTTCCATGTGGCAGGAGTGCACACCTGCTACTGATTACTGGAAATTCCTAAGTCAGGTGATAAGAAGGGAGAAAAAATGTTATGCGGTAGGGGTAAGGCACCGTTACAAAGACCTGAATAAATATGGAATGAAGATTATAGAGGGATGGATATCGGTGACCAGTTGAAACGGGGTCATTAAGAGTTCAAGGTCAGTCTATTACGATAAGCTAGTATCACGATTTCGGACAAGTTAATTGAATTTAAGGCAGTCTTCCTCAAATAATCCGATCCAAACAGAGAAGTCTTAATGCACGGGCCAACTGGGCCCAGGGCCTCGGCCGAACAATGGGATTCCCGTTTCGTTCACGATTCAGCCTTAATAAGATCATAATTTAAATAATATCAACGACCAAATGTTGTATTCTCCGAAAGACTGAGAATTTCAAACGATAAGTTCACTGCAGGGGCGTAGCTACCGCCGTATTAATGATACGGGGCCCCAGCATGAATCAGAAAAAAATCCTAAAGTTTTCAGGGGCCCTAAAAAGAGCCCAAGGAATTTTGATACAGGGCCCACTGAAGACTAGGTACACCAGTGGTCCACTGCAGAGGCGTAACGTGTTGTGTTGTGGCTAATTCCACTTGTCTGACGTAGTCAGAACGAGGTCCACGAAGTTCATCGTGGAAAGGGGCTAGGAGTACGCCTGTCGTTGGCCTAGGCCTTGAGCACCATACAGGTGACAGTACGAATTAGCTCGGCGAAATTCCCCGAAGGGACAATAGATGGCGACGCCACCTATCTCCTCCACAATTTTGCCATGGGACTGGAGAGAAGGGAAATATTCTCCAGTCCCCAGGCGTAACGTACTTCCCCGTAACCCCCACATTGCGGGGAGCCCCAGGATTATAGGGGGCCCAAAGCCTGACTGCCACCAAGTACCTACCCGTAGTAAAATCCAACTTGGAGGCCCAAAACCCGACTTTGAAGGGGGGACAAAATGTTCTCCGTTACGCCACTGGTCCACTGGCTGGATGTGATGACCGTCGTCCACGTACTGGCCTAGGCCTACCACCATCATTACTCATTCAGTCAGAAGGAGGCAGTCAGTCGGTTGAGCAGGTTTGTGCGTTTGTAAGTTATGTACATTTGTTTGTTTCGAGTTATTGTTTGTACGAGTACTTGACTGCGTATGCTATGTACTGTCTACTTTTAGAGTTATAGGTAGGGCCTGCGTTTGTGTAGGGGCCCAGGGCCTCAACTCTTTAAACGTCACAGGATCCAAACACATTTTTAGGCAAACTACTCTTTAAAAGATAACGAACTCAGTTTTTTTTATTTGAGTAAGAATGTTCTTTTTAATCCAAGAAAATGTTCTGATTTTTGGATCATACTTTTTTTTTAATATAACGCGAAGACAATTTTAAACAAAACAAGCTCACAGAAATTCGATCTTTTCGTTCCATTTTGCTTATAATTAATATTACGTAAGATCTACGCAGAAAGGGGCATATGTGATGAATTTACTAATACTGCACACTGCGAGGCAAACGTCTCTTTGCGGTTGTAATCTTTTTCCGAAATTTCCATACATTGTGGTATGTTTTATGCTAGAGGACTTAAGAAATATTGTTTATAAGTAGAAAAAAATTATTTCTTGCCTCCAGTTTTAAAACTGTTATACTATACAGACTATCTCTTAAAATAAGCTCTTAAAAAATTATTTAAATATATTTTAAAGTAAAAATAAAACGAATCACAAATATGCGTGCAAAAATACAGAACCTGCGTGTTTCCTTCAACATCGTGCGGCCGCGGTAGCCGAGTGGTATAGGTATCGGATCGTGGCTGGCTTTGTCACGAGTTCCGAGCCCAGTACCACTAAAAGACCAGCGATGCACGCTAAATCAGTCGAGAGCTGAAACGTCCTCCCGTTGGTGTGGTAGTGAGGAGAGGGGGTGCCAGATCAGGTGTCGTCCACGTCACTTGACCATGGTTCAAAATTACGTGGTCCGTCGCCAAAAGCTGAACAGTGCGACGTTAATATTCACTCCTTCAACATCGTAAACCTGCATATAGCCGTGCCGTATGAACGACATGTTACAACTGAAAAATGGATTTATAGACAATACGAGAATATACCGATATAAAAACGAAATTAACTTCACCTATTTATAAACATACAGAGTGTTTTTTTTCTCCAGGTATAGAAGTTTAAGTTGGCATTACTTTCCAAGATGGCGACCGATTTAACAGCTGTCAAGTGATTTATTCTCAGTTTGGTTTGGCAATTCATCATGAATAGACTCACGCCTGAACAACGCTTTCAAATTGTGCAATTTTATTTCGAAAATAATGGTCGATTTTCATAAGTGAATTTTGTTTAGCGATGAAGCGCACTTCTGGTTGAATGGCTACGTCAACAAACAAAACTGCCGCATTTGGAGTGAAGCTAATCCACAAGTGTATGTCGAAACACCGTTACATCCAGAAAAACTGACTGTTTGGTGCGCTTTATGGGCTGGTGGAATCCTTCTTCAAAAACGATGAAGGCCACAACGTTACAGTCAATGGTGATTGGTATAGAGCCATGATTACTAACTTTTTCATTCCTGAATTGAACAATCGTGATGTCCAGGAGCTGTGGTTCCAACAAGACGGCGCAACATGTCACACAGCTCGTGCCACAATCGATTTATTGAAACACAAGTTTGGTGACCGCCTAATTTCGCGTTTTGGACCTGTGAATTGGCCTCCAAGATCTTGTGATTTAACACCGCTAGACTATTTTCTGTGGGGCTATGTAAAGTCATTGGTCTATGCGGATAAGCCACAAACGCTTGAGACCATTTGGAAGACAACATTCCCCTTGCTATTGCCGATATACGGCCACAAATGTTGGAAAAAGTCATCGAAAATTGGACGTCCAGATTGGACTACATCCGAGCCAGTCCTATGCCAGAAATCATATTTAAAATGTAATGCCACAAGATTATGTTTCGAATAAAAAAAAATTCATGTCAATCGAATAATACATCGTTGTTTTATTGCAATTTAAAGTTCTATACTTCTAAAAAAAACACCCTTTATAATAAGCGAATTGTAATGTAGTACGGAAAATACGATAATAGTTCGTAATAGCATTTACGAGGAGTTAGTGTCAAATCGGAAATAACAGTTACCAGGAATGCGTGTTTACTTAAGTCTTACGGACGTCAAAAGGCATGGGCCAACTGGGCCCGGTGCCTCGATCACAATGGGGGCCTCGTCCCTTTCTCGATTCAGCCTTAACAAGATAGTGATTCGAATATTTTCACAACGATTACAACTTTTTTTCCGGTTGTTTTCTCCGAAAAACTGGAAATTTCGGACAATATATCAATTGGCTATATGTGATGACCGTCGTCTATGTATAGGCATATGCCTACCACCATACACCATCATTATTCTTTCAGTAAACGGTGGCAATCGGTCGAGCCTGTTTGAGCGATTTAAGTCATGCGCATTTATTTGTTTCGGGTTGTAATTGTATGTTTCGAGTACGAGTATTTGACAAAACGTATTCTATTTCCTGACTAATTTAAGGGTCATATGTGGAGCCAACATTTGCGTAGGGCCCGGGGCCTCAACAAATTTTATGACCCTCCCTCCCTTCGTGTTGCACTATAAAGCAACACGAAGCAGTGTGGAATAGAACTTTACTGTGAAAATAAACCAGCAGCAGTGGCGCACACAGGAATTTTTCAGGGAGCGGGGGTCCGGGGTCGAAAGTTCACCATTGTTGTATCATGCTCCTTTTGATTTTGTCGATTTTCGGGAACAAGACACAGTAAAAAACTAGTTTTTGAATAAATAATTAGCATTCATTAATAAAATTTATCATTAATAGCAAGTAATTAATTAGATTTTACGTACTATATACTTAGAATTATAATCAATCGGAAAAAAAATCAAGGTCTTTGGGGGGTCCGGACCCCAGGCCCTCCCCCCCTTTGTGAGCGCCACTGACTGGCAGAGTACCATTAAACCAGGATTCGGACACCGAAGTAAGATTTTTCGATACTTCCTTTCTTCTACTTAACAAATGAATATACAGAATCTTCTTTTCTGCATTGTAATTATTCTAAATTTTCTATATAACATTATATAAATTTTTATAATCATTACATTATTATAATACATTATTAATCTATACATTATTTATAATCATTAAAATAATACACATTCGTTCTTTTTAATTTATTCCATTATCAAATCGTCAACGAATCTAAAATAATTTAAAATTTAACGATTAAACGAGGAGAACATTTTAATCGTCATATTGTTAAAATTAATTAATGTTCCACACATGAAACAAAAGAGTAGTAATAGAATAATAAACTAATAGAAAAATAAACTTTTATGGGTGCTTTAAATATAAGTAAAAAAATTAAGCACATAAAACTCCAAGGACATTTAAAAAAATTCAAAAGAAACGTAAGTTAAAACGAAACTAACACTAAAATAAACTCAAAACTAACCCCCTCCCCCAAACAAACAAAACCCTACTCATATCTCCTCTAACTTTTCCGATAACTTAAACTAATTTTTTTCACAGACAAGGTCATGGAGGTAGGGAAGCAAATTCTAAATTCTTCAAAACCACGTTATTTACAGGAGAGGGAGTGCACCTTTCTTGTGAATACAGAAAAGACAATTCTGATAAAGAAAATAAATCCCCTTACGCATTCGATAAGAATTTCATATTTTTATCAAAAGAGAAGAAAGAAAAAGCATTGAAGTGCAAATGTAAATAACGGGATGCGTATACATAACAATGCTTCGTATTTTTAAGCCTAAAATTACAGTCACCTTGATTTTCCTGTACGGTTTCACAAACCGGTCTGTTAAGTGTATGTTACGGAAGCATTGGAATGGATTTGAGAAAAGATATCCTATGGAATAAGTAAACAAAATTGGAGGTTAAGTACTTTCCAGGGCTGGTCTTATCAAGAGGGTAGATGAAATTTCAGGTTGTGGTATAAAAACATGCACACACAACATAAACATAACACATTTATGAAAATGGCAAAACCATTTTAAGGCGGGTATAGTGTATTGTTAGATGATTATATAGTTGAAAATGAATAGAAGAGGGTATATAAATTTTTAAAAATGAAAAATCAACATTTTGTTTATATTGAATACAATACTTAGGCTGCGTTGTCGGCTATTTTGAATGTATATAGTCAAAGAAAACCTTGAGCCAAAAGGTTAAGTACCTTCTTTAGCAAAAGGAAGACTACACACGTGCTGTTAAAAATAATAGGACTCAAATCAGTTCCCTCTGTTATTTGAGGAAGAGGGGAACGCTCGAAAGATGTTTTGTATGTTGCAAAGTCAAAAACTTATTTGAAGAACTGAACCATTTTCCGTCCGAAAGAGTGTTCTAAATTTGACTGATGGATTGATTATTAGTTTTACAATCTAGAGCAGGGGTACTCAATCTGTTTCCCGCCGGGACACATACACATGTGGCAGGTATTTCACGCAGACCGCAACAGCAGGATAATTGGGAAAAACATATTATAAGAACCGAAGTAATACTGAACAAAGCACAATTGATCAAAATTTTAAAATTCTCATTTTCTGATCTTATTTCAATACTATATCAAACCCTTCTATCAAACACACACACAAATTTACTTTTATTCATCTTTAAATGAGTTTTGGGGTAGTTACGATTTACTTTCATTCATGATCAAGCCTCTTGTTCATATTCTATAAAAAAAAAGCAAATTGATAACAAAATTTATAGATTTCATTGCTTCATTGATTGAATTTCCCACAAAGTTTTGGGTACATTGTTTTTAAATAACTGAATTTCTTAGAGTAAAGGCCCATGACCGGGCCACTCAGAAAAGGCCGGTGGGCCACATGCGGCATTTAGGTTGAGTATCAATGTTCTACAGCTTTGATTCCCAAAGTGGTCTATACAGACCCGCAGGGGTCTATGACGACCTGTAAGGGGTCTACAACGGCATCAAAATAATTTTGGGGTCTAGGAGGTGTAAATAGGGGTCTACCAGTAGCGCACACAGGAATTTTTCAAGGGGGAGGAGGTCGGGATCGAAAATTCACCATTCTTGTATCATGCTCCTTTTGATTTTGTCGATATTCAGGAACAAAACACAGTAAAAAACTAATTATTGAATACATAATTACAATTAATTAATAAAATTAATCCTTAATAACAAATACTTAATTAAATTTTGCGTACTATAAACTTAAAACTATAATCAATCGGAAAAAAAATCAAGGGCTTTGGGGGGGAGGGTCGGGATCCCCAGGACCCCCCTTGTGTGCGCCACTGGGGTCTACAATAGAATATCTCTTTTAACCGATCGTGACTTTAATTTTAGAAGAAAATTCAATCAAGTGGAAACCAGATTTTACCTATTTAACAGATTACCTATTAAATTTAATGAATTTAATTTAACAAATAAATAAGTTTAATTAAAACAAAGATCATCATTTCAACGTTATGCCCGTTTTTTTATCCCAAATTATGGAATATCTTGAAAAAGTTTTTTATTGCTTTTCCTAATGAGAAAGAGTTTCAGCGTAATTGTCAATCTCAAAAATAAATAAGACTGGACACTACTAACCAAGAAAATTCAGAGTTAAACCTGAAAGATTGATGCCAAAAATTGAAAATTTGTCATTGACGCACCAGATTAATCCCTCCCATTGAAAACATTTTTTTGATTCTCAGTTATTTTATGTATCAGTTAAATTTTGATTTAATTAACTAGCATGCGTATTTTAAGTTTTAAAACACCATATATATTTTACTACAATTAGAAATTTAAATCTTTTAAAGTTGTTCCATACAAGCTGTCAAAAAGATATTTAAGTTGATAAATTTGCAATAATTCAATATTAGGTACGCAGGGGGTCTAGCGCTAACCAAAAAACACTGCAAGGGGCCTGAGACAAAAATGTTTGGGAATCTCTGTTCTACAGCTTTTGATTCCCAAAGTAGTCTATATCGACCCCAGGGAGCAAGGAGTCGATGTCAGAGGGAATAAAGATTGGGGTCTACGATATTGGCTCTTATTTATGCAGGTTGAGATATTAATCTCGGTTTTCAATGAATGGAATAATGCACATGCACAAATTTTATCTATTTACTTGTGTAATACTTAAGTATAGTATAAACACACATATCAATAAACATTGTTAAAATTGAACAGTAAACAAACGTATCTTTTCGAGAACCACTGAAAACAGAATCGCGCTGAATGTACCAAATGATGAGTATTAATCCGAGGAATCCATTTTGACCATAAGTAAATAGCATTATACCAACTGTCAAAAACACATTTGAAATTGATGAATTTGCCAAAATTCAACAACTGGTATAAAGAGGAGTTTATCCCAAACCAGAAAACATGGCAAGTGGTCTACGAGACAAAAGTTTGGAGACATTTGCTCTGAAGCAACATTGGACTAATGACGACGAACGTCGTAATTTTGAACCATGGTCACGTGACAAGCTAAGCAGCCCATTCTCCAAACTGCCATACCACGCGAACGAGAGAATTTTCAGCCACGACAGATTTAACGTCCATCTCAATCCTTCTATACAACGGGTCTTCAGCAGAACTAGACTTGAACTCAGGAGCGCAGCTATCGTCGCATCAATGTAGGGACCCTCAAAACTACATGCACCTCAACATGTGTAAGCAGAAAATCGTAAAACTGTTAAGGGGTTGCAAAAAAAAGGCTCCTAATGAATTCTGATACAGGGCCCACCCAGGACTAGCTACGCCAGTGCTTGAACTCGTGACACGCCGACCACGACTTTATGACCATGACCATGACGACTAGGCAACAGCGGTTATACTAAAAATGGCTATAAGCAACCATGCCAACAACAATGGAAGAAAGATGAAGTTAACACATGGGGCGGATAGAACCCGCAACCTATGGATCCGAAGCCTTGTAACATGACCACTAGACAAAAGGGATCACTCCTGTCTGGAGACTATTACTGCCTCATGAAGATATCCGCTACATACACAATATATATATATATATATATATATATATATATATATATATATATATTGTGAAATCAATAAATTAAACAGCTTAAATGATTAAAGAAAAACCTTGTTATTGTTTATTACACAGTTAACTATTTCTTTTTTAATGGATAATTATCTAAACAACTAACGGTTTAAAAGGATAGAGGGGGTCCTTTTTTAAAAAATTAAATACACAGGAAATCTAATTAAATACAATATCCTTATTTCTCCGAAGGAGAAGAAAAAACACCTCTGCATCATCTTGAAACAAGACTGATTCCTCCAAGAAGTATAAGTTAATAATAACTACCATACGAAGAACAAGATTTCTGAGAAAAATCCTACGATAATTAGAAGGCAATCGATAATAATCTAAGTGTTATTTCACCTGAATAACGTTTCGTAATACTCAGGAAATGTGGTGAGAGAGGTCTCATTATTTTTAGGAAGTTTATGATTTTTCTTTGAAATAAAAAACGACTTCGGTTCAAAGATCTTCGGATTAGCATAACAACCAGCGTACGTTTGTAAGTTTATGTGAGCTGCAAGTTTTCGAATTTTACAGCTGCATTTTTTTTTTAAGAGAGCAGATGTTGTTGATTACATAATATACTTCTTTCCGTTATATGTTTATGATTAGAAGTATTCAAGGAGCGTAACAAAATAGATATAGTAGTGTTAGTTGAAAACCAATTATCCAGTTTAAATGTACCGTATTATTTACTATGCATCGACTGGGAAAATTAATTTCTTCTCTCTCAGGTACATTATGAGAAATTAAAAAAAACCCAAACAAACAAGTTCACGTGAAAAAAAAAGTGTTTTCTTTTCTGCAAATAAATCATTAAACAATAAAAATATGGTAAACGCCCGTTTGCAATATTGCAATCGTAAACATTTAACTCAGCATATAAGATAGTCAGCCATAGCACAAATTTAAAAAGGGGAAAAAAACCATTCCTATTTTTTTAAAGTAACTGGGGCAGGGGTACCCTCTCTCCCCCTAACGGTGGACTAACCCCCATAGCACAAATTATACTAAAAAGTTCTACATTTTCTTCATATGGATTTTTACTCATAATTGTCTATAAAATTTGCAATATATCGTCACGATAAGCTATTTTTGCACCATCATCATAAATGTAAACTTGTCCAAATTGTGTTTTTGCACCATTCTGTTGAAAAAAAAAAAAAGGTGTAGCTGCTTTTATTAACAATACCTTACATAATAAATAATAATAATAAATTATTACAGCATAACGAAAAAAAAATTTATATAGAGAGAAATATTTGATATAGGGAGAAAAAAAATAATCAAAAAAGCTTTCACATTATCCTTTATAAATTACTTATAATTTATTAAGATAAAGATAATTCATCTTAATAAATGAAAAACTTATTAAGATTTCGAAGATAATTTTTTTAAATAAAATAATAAACATACCTTGCAAAATACGTATGATAAAAGTAAAATTCCAGTGTTCACAAACTTCTAAAATTAAAACAGAATTCAATGGAAAGTTAACATACAGTAATACATTTTACATGCATCTTAATTTTCAGTAAAAAGTAACTGTGTATTACATTTCTCATTAAAACTTTCAAATCTCAACTTTTTTTTTATCAATGCTACATGAAATTCAGATTAGAATAAAAATATTCAATGAGATTTGCATACAAAATAAATACATTTTGCTTGAAGTTTTGCATACGAAAAAAAAAATTACTAATACTTTTAAAAGTTTTCTAAAATATTGAAATGCGGTCAAAGATTAAGGTTGACAAAAATCACATGCTCCAAAATAAATACATTCAAGATCAATACACTTCGCTGTAATAAATTTTAAAGCACCTTTCCCTTGACCTACACTTCGAACTCAAGTTCAAACAAGAATAATCAAGCCTAAACATAACAAAATTTGAACGAGAGCTGAACAAATAAAAAATTAATTAAGACCCTTGTCCTTCATTTGTACCTCAAATTCCCTACACACGAGTCGAAAAAAATTACAAACACGCAAATAAAAAAGAATGATCTAAGACAATCAGTTCGGTACAATTTTGATACCAAATATTCATGTCCAAATAGGAATGGGCATGAATTGGTCGCACAACGCAAGAATCTATTTTTAAGACAAAGTAAAAACACGTGAGAATATTTGACGTGGAACTTAGCGTGGTTTGTAGCCACAGAAGCAGCTGTGTCAAATGATCTTCAGATTTTTTTTAATGTTTTTTTTAAATCTGACACTGGTTCGTTGTATGCAAATAATAAGATGATGTCTCGGAATTTGAGGAGTAATTATAAATGACATTGTGCAAAGGTCTTACGTGTAATTATTACATGTACGCAGCTACATAAAATTATTTTAATTGTGTCGCATGAAATTATATATTTCAGATTTCACTGTCCACAATATTTAGAATTTTTATATTTCTGTTTGATTAAGAATTTACCCAAAAGATCTTACAATTTTGTTCTAAAATTTACTGTCCCCAATTTTAAATCAGTAAAACTATTTTTTTTTTTTTTCCTAAAGCAGGTTTCACTAAAAACGAATTTTCAACAAACTTTTATTAGCTTCACCTGCAAGTAACGGAATCTTTGAACTCGATTTTTTTACCCACGTTAAAACATCAGATTAATTAGAAATTTTGTGCACTTGTCAAGGGCCGATGACAATACAATTTGATAAATTTGTTCCATTGTCCTGATCAGGACCATCAGGATAACAATGACTAAAAGATTAATTTACAACCTTAAAGCGAAAACGCTCATGATGAATAGAAGTACAACAAAACAAAAAAAGTGCTCTTTGTGTGGAAATCTTACTTTTTTGTTTGATTAACAATAAAAAAGTGTTTAGTTTTTCTAAACCATTATTTATTTGATGAAAATTACATCCCTTATTTCAATGGCTATGCATAGGCAAAAATATTATAGAAGCATTTTCCCACAGAAGGAGAATGATTTGAAAATATGTAGTTTTTCTTCTTTTTACGCCAAAAAATTGTATTCAAATAATTTTTTAAAGTAATAAAAAATATTTTCTTAAAACTATTCTATATGGATATTCTAATTCAACTGATACTAAACTTCAAAACAATTATTCATTTATTTTGCTTTTTCAAAACTACTGTTCTGAACATAGTCAGTATTTTAGATTCTTAAAAATAATCTAATTATTTTCATTTAAAAAGCCATGGATAAAACTATTACTTGATAAAAGAAATAAACAAATAAATAATCCCGTGCCCTGATATAAACATGAAAAATGATCGTTCACAATGCAATATGTATCAAAAGGCACACAAACGATATATATTTCACTAAAACAGGTCGTGCTTTAAAAAAGTAAAATAAACATAAAGGTCTGTTTAAAGCGCCATCTGCATAAAATGAATCAATCTACAACAGCTGTCAGATATTCTAAAAGGAACTCCAGAATCGCCAACCCTAATCCGAAATTTTTCACAGAGAATAATAGACCAGAAAGAAAATGGCGTTCTTAATGACAATCACATAGCGCGAATTTCATGCGCAATTAATCACTGGGATCTCATTGTTTCTGTCCATTGGTTGATGCGATTACCCATCGTGCAATAGGGTCAAAAGAAGGTCATTAATGTGAATGAATTAAAAGATACTGAACTGGGGGAGTAAAATTATTTTTTTGTTTTGTTCAATCATACAACAGAGAGCGAAACGTGTTTTAATGTCATTATGTTTCATTGTTATAGCAAATATGTATTTCCACTTCATATGATCCTTCACTACATTATATGCCATGACATACATACATTCTATGACACTACATTATATAAATACTAGCCGTTCCACCAACCGCATCGCTGAGTATTCCACGATGTTGTATGAATATAAACTGTTTATATATGGAGATATCAATTATAATCGCCAATCGGTAATAGTGGTTGGCGACGATGACTGCTATGCCGTAGGGCCTGAGTTCGAATCCCGAAGAAGGCACGGATGTTTGTAAATGTATTATGCCTTCGCGGCATGGGGGTACTCCGAATCGTGGTCGAGCCGCAAGTCTACTCGTGAGGTTGGTGGTAGGGTAAAAGAGGTGAAAGGCCCCTGAACACCCACAGGAAGTTCGCCCTCAAAATTGGGGTGGACACAAGCGAAGTCGTACATTCACCTGCATGGTGCTCAAAGCTCCGGCTAATGACAGGCATCAAATTTTGCCCTTTCCCATGATGAATTTCGTGAGACTCGATCTGACACTGCCGATCAGTTTTTTTTTTGACTATACGCCCCATTAACTTTCCACAGATTTACTCGGTAATCAATTCCAATACTCATTTTAATGGATCTCTACTCAACAAAAAAAACATGCTTATAAAATTTCAAGTTAGTCGGGCTAATAGATAAAAACGGCAATATTTATCTATCACGCCCCTGAACCCCTCGCAATCTCCCTTGGGAATGATTAATTCAAAACCTCTTTAGTAGCGGATCTCTATTTCATGAAAGGGGTATGCCTGCAAAATTTCAAACCTAGGTCTAATAGTTCAAAAATGGGAATACTTATCAATAACACCCCTTCACTCCTTACAACTCTCCTTGGCGCTCAATTTTAGCAAAAAGTCAATAACAACGGATCTCTACTTGATGAAAGAAACATGCTTGCGAAATTTCAAGTCTGCAGGCCAAAGAGTTTTTGAGATATCATGACGAGTATATAAGACGTTTTTCTCCTAGATGCATTCCGAGTTAAAATTGTGGGGAGAATAATTTTCCTACAAACCAGACAATTCTGACACAAATATAATGCGTCTTGCAAAAAGATAAATTAAAGCTACATAGAAAAATAAATCCAATGCACAGATTCGATATCTAATACTTCGGTTAAAAATGTTAAAACACAAATGTAAGAGAGAGCTTTATGCTATGATTTTCAATAACACCACTACACTACAAACCTACACATCCCGCAGCCTTCTTAATACACGGCCAATATCCATCCAAACTTACCTTTTGACCTACGCCAAACGATTTTACATATGCACAATAAATAATCGTGCAGAACAATTAATACCGTGACTCAGAACGTCAGGTAAACGTTTAATGAGAGAACTAGTGACCTTGGAGCTAGGGGTGGATCAACTAGTTCGTAGCGTCGCGGTCACGGTCAAGCAGAGTTCAACAGCGAACTGAAAACGATTTCTGCATCTCTATCCCTCCCTTCCTTCCTCCTGTTTAGGCTGGAGGATTAGCAGAATCTTCAGGTAATTTTAATTAAGAAGGAAGAGTACGAAAAAGAAAAAAAGTGTTACACACACAGATGTCGTCTATTGGACCCTGCGGGGGTCATTCATTTGATTTTTTCTTTTAACGTTTGGTGTGTAAAACCAGTTGTGCTAATCTAAATTCAATGCATTCTACATTTATTTATTGTTTTTTAGAGGAAGTTGAACGAGAGATGGAATTGAAGTGAACTGGGTTTTTCTAGCTTCAAATAACGTACGGTGTACAGGGGCGTAGCAACCACCGTATCAAAGACACGGGACCTCCAAACTACAGGGCCCCAACATGTATGTATAAGCAACAAAATCGTTAGAATGTTACGGGGCCCCAAAAGGGGCATTGAAGAAATTTTGAAACAGGGTCCCCACAGGACAAGCTACGTAGGTGGGTTTGCCCCAGTGGCGCATACAGGAATTTTTCAAGGAATAGGGGTCGAAAATCACCATTATCGTATCATATTCCCCAGTACGCCGCCAAACATATTCTTTTGATTTTGTCAATTGTCGAGAACAAACAGAAAAAATAAAATTCTTGGATAAATAATTTGCATTAATTAATAAAATAAATTATTAATTAGAAATAGTTAATTATAAATTTTACATACTATATACATGAAATTATAATCAGAAAGAGGAGGCGCATCCCCACCTTTTGTGTGCGCCACTGGATTGTACTCTGGTTCCACTAGTAGACACAGACTACTTTTGGGTGAGTGTTTATTAACGTCACACAAAAAGTAATACACGGGGTATTGGCAACGGATCTCGTAAATTTGATCCACAGTCAAGTGACGTGAATGACGCCCCCTGTGAGTTCCCATCCCCTTCTACAAAATTCCCCACCATGCTAAAGGAAGGACTTGGCGCCTCGGCAGATTTAAAGTGCATTTCCGTATCTACATGGAGGATGGTCAGTGGCACTGGACTCGAACTCATGACACACAAGCCGCGAGTCCGTATCTGTGGCCACTATGTTACCGCGCGGCCTTATTTATACATTGCGTAGTTATAAAACTGATTCAAGAACGTACACCTGATTTCCATTCCAATATTATGTATCAATACATTTTTATAAAAATATATTAACATAGCTTTGGAGGGGGAGGGGCCCAACCCTTATTGTACAAATTATACAACTGTGTTTACCAACCCTTATTTTGCACAAACCGTAATTTAGAACATGCATTATGTACTTCTACTTTCAGATACGCATTTATGATGTAATGTAAGCTGGAAATAGTTGATTGAACTGAAAATTGCGTCTTATTGCCAATTTGTAACCATAACATTAAGAGTCAATTTGCTGTCTTTTTATTAATGTTCTTTGGGTAAGATAAAATTTGCAATAACATCGCAGCGTTTAACTATTTTTGCACGTTAATGCAAAGCCTCCCCGTCATCATAAAAAAAATTCATTACAGCTTCACAAAAAAACTTTTATGAATGCAGATAGAGCAGTGCGTGTTTTAACATAGCGTGCTTTAACAGTGCATTCACTAAAAGAAAAAAATGCAAAGCCTCATATAAACCACATTATTAAAATAATACTAATTACCACCATAATGTATTGCATTTTTAGAAACACAAAAATAAAAAAATAATTTGAAAATTCTCACACAAGAACACAATACTCATTAACAAAAAAATGCTTCGTAACGACGCATTTCACTTTCCTAACACAAATCATTGATGAAAAGATTCCTGTTCGTTCTTAAAACCGTTCGAACACAATCCCCAAATCCCCTTTTAAAGTGCATTTTAAAGTTAATAATCCAAAATGAGAATAGCAGAAACTCAGACGCAGAAATTCATTATATTGGTAATTAATTAGAAGGTTTGCGTTGGGAGATAAGCCGCTTAAAAGTTGCAGTCTGGCAGTTCAGTGATTAATCGAAGAGTTCATTCTCCGTCAGAGGGGTGGAAGAGGGTAGCGTTTAAAATTAATTTTGTAGATTTAAGGATGCGCAATTAGTTCCGAGGTATGGGAAGTATTTGTGAAGGGGAGAGAAAAGGGGTGGGGAGTTACGTGGTTTCGAATGTTAAATGGGTGATGTGGTGTTGAATTTGGATAAAGTTCTACAAAAACGATGATATATTTTCAATTAATAAATAAGTGCTTTTTTGTTACTAGTCTCAATTTGATAATATTAATGAATGGCTGTGAACGATAAAAATGTAAATGTTTCCAAAAATGTTTATCTCTTTTTCCATGAAACGTTTTTCGTGTTGTTGTAATAAATTTATAACGTATTATCACAATACCAATGTTCGAGATAACTCGCCAAGTTGGCAACTCCGATTTGCAATGTGTCGTACGCGCTAAATTGGCAACCGTGTGCTTCGTTTCATGTAATGTCGCCAATACGGTTGCGACAGAACATTATGGCAAACTCGCACAGAAAAATATCGCGAAGATTGCCTGGACTGGAATCGTTGAGTGAGAAGAAAGGCGTTGTCTTGTATGAACACTTAGTAACAGTCAACGAAACTTTCCAGGAAGGAACCCAGGAACTACCCAACTTTCCAGGAAGCTGCAGGTTTATCAAAACCTGAGGACTTTATCAATGAAGTGGAGGAGGATGCAGCTTCAGTGATGAGTTGAACTGAAGAGGAGCGCAAGGAATGAATTTTGCGAAAAAAGAACAAATAAATAGAATTACATGTAATTACAAGTAAATTACAGTTTTATAACTTGAGCAATGAGTATGAGTAGTTGTATAAATTGTACAATAGAGGCTGGTCCGCCGTTAGACAGACAGGGATGGAACCCTTTAAAGTATTAAAAATTTATTAAAAAATATAACCTTGTGTGTGTGGTAAAGTTTTATTTGAATAAAACATTTTTGCCTTTTGAATAAAGCTGACTAAATCATTTAACTACTTATTTTTTTAAAATAGCATCCTCTTAGGATATTGAAAAGTAAAAAAAAAAAAAAAAGGGGGGTAAATTTATGTGACGCCGTAGTCACATGATAACCACAATCATGTGTTTCCAGCCATTCAGCTCAATTCATGAAGGTCACATCATAAAGACATACACGTCCATTGAATTCGAAGTATTTCGAATTTCATAATTGGGTTAAAATGTTCATATGTAAAAAAAAAAACCCTCTTCAAAAGGATTTTAAAATATTTTAAATAAAATCCGATTTTATGCATGAACTTTTAAATAAAATACGTTTTATATATCTACGTGTGTTATAAATGTGGATAAATATGTACTTTTTAAGAGAAAGTTTCTCCAAAGAGCAAAAGCTTGATACACGATTGCTTGTATCGTGTGACTATGACGTCACATGATATTTTGGACTGATTGACTAGGAACAAGTGGTTGTCATTATTGTGACAAAAACACCACATGAATTTAGTCCTTTAGTTTAAAAATTTTCGTCATAATCACATGATAGAAGCAAATGCGTGTTTCCGGCTAATTAGTAAATGAGCTTTGCTGTTGCCAAAATTAACATTTTGCACATATTTTCTTTTAAAAAAATAAATATTTATGAACAATAAGAACGAATATAGGGAGACAAAATGCATTTGATTTAAAAATATACATATTATATAATTTTTTTTTAATTTTGAAAAACTTTCTGAATAATCTTAATTGGAACATGCTTACGCAATTATCAAATTTGAAATTTTACGAGTAGAAAAATTAGTGAAAATCTAATGTTTGTTTTGAATTCAATGGAGAATACGCGATTGCATTTGAATTTAGCTTTCATTATTTTGAGTTGGCAACAAAAGATCTCGAAACAAAACTGAAGTTTAAGAACATTTTTATGATATTTAGGATTGAGACACTGAAAATATTTTTTTTTTATTTCGTTAATTCAAATTTGTTCAAAGGACGAAAAAAAATCCTTTAATAAAAAGAAGCTTTTGTAACTTGTGGAACTTTTGGGTTTTAACTAAGAACTGAGAGCATACTATTTTCTCTTTTGATTATTTGAATGTTGTTTGCATATTAACTCTTTAATAACTAAATGTTTATTTATTATTATTTGAATACATTCTTGAAATCCAAACATTGCATGTTATCTAAAAGTAATATACCGCAGAATATATTTAAATTATGAACGGAAATCAAACATTAGGAAATATCAACAAGAAATTTTGGAATACTTCATAAAAAATACCAGGAAGTACAAATATCATACATAAAATCGTATGGAATAAAAAAATTATTTAAAAAAAAAAGCTATGTAGCGATAACAAATAGGCCAGTTTTTACATAGTTAAAAAAAAATATTTAAAATCACTGAATCGTGCAAATCTTATGAAAAAGAATAAAATAGACTACAGACGATTACGTCTGGTGAAATAAAATTGATGTATTCTGTTCCAGTTCAGAATTGAGCGCTTCTAACTGAACGATTACCATTTTTATTTAATTTGAATTCTAATGATGAAAAATAATAGTGCCAATTAGCGCGATAAATAGCTTCAACTGGAGTCGGCGCGCATCGCATGCATAATTCTTATTGTGTAACTGTATCGCAAGGGTTGCAAAAATTGAATAAAGAAAATAAAAAAGAATGTATTCAGGTCCGATTTTTTTTCTCCCGTTGCCAAATAAAAAGTAGCAAAAATAACGCAAGAGCACAGACGAATTAGGAAATAAAGTGTCAGAAAAGGGGGGGAGGGAATCGAATTTATGACTGTGTTTTGATTGCAACGGACAGATGTGTTTGTGAGAGCAGTGTCACAAAAACACATTGCGTAAAGTGAAATGTGTCATTCCATGGTGCAAATAAATGCCTGTGAATATTAAAATTATTAGTTAGTGCGTCATTTAGGAAGATGATTTAAGAGACTGCAATAATTATTTCAAGTACCGAATAGTTATAAACGAAAAGTATCAATCATCTTTTTATTATTGAGCCTTAATGATTGCAATTTATACACTGTTAATAATAAATAAAATATTTAATTAATGGAGAACAGCAAAAGAGAGATAATTACAGATTTTTTTTTTATATAATGTCAATTCGGATTACTATGAGCGTGTCTGAATATAGTAATGGATAAAAAAAAATGTACATCAATATACAAATAATAATACATCGTTACAGCGTACTCTACACTTGAAACGTTGAACACTAATATCTCAATTTTCAACGCTTATTTCAATAAATAATTGATATTATAACACTCTTATTAATTTTACTAGTATGTATCTAGAAAATTTTTTACCCACTTTGAAAGGTCAAACTAATTCAACATTCTGCACCCTTGTCAAGACCGATGACCAGTGGCGCACACAAGAGGGGGTCCGGACCCCACCCCCAAGCCCTTGATTTTTTTCCCCGATTGATTATAATTCTAAATATATAGTTCATAAAATTTAATTACCTGTTATTAATGATTAATTATATTAATTAATGCTAATTATTTATTCAATAATTAGTTTTTTACTGTGTTTTGTTCCCAAAAATCGACAAAATCAAAAGGAGCATGATACAAGAATGGTGAACTTTCAACCCTGAATCCCCCCCTCCTTGAAAAATTCCTGTGTGCGCTACTGCCGATGACAATACAATAATTTAATAATTTTGTTTCATTGTCCTAGTCAGGATCATCAGGATTAATGATTTCCCATTTTCAGATCCTATCCCGCATCTGGCGACTAATTTCACAATCCCATATCCAGATTTGGCGACTAAAAATTTAAGTTATGACTTGGTTCGATGAACTATAAAAGGGTGGTTTATTTTTTTTTTATTTTTTTTTAAACTTTAATTCATAAAATTTATTTTCTTTTGCGATATAGGAGCATTTCACCCAACCAATAAAATACACCAAGTCTCTTCGGCAAATGTACCACACTCAGAACTAAACGCAAAGCATATTACAGACAAAAAACTGTCTAATTTTTCATGAAAATTTGCAGTACTGTAATTATAATACATTTATTCATAAAAGTACAGAATTCTTAAAAGTTCAAAATGTGCCATAAATAATTAATTTCTCATTTTAACGAGAGAATGGCCAACAGTTTTATTAACGTTGCACTATAAAGCAACACGAGAGCTATTGGCGACGGATCTCGTAATTTTGAACCACGGTAGAGATAGGAGTACGAAAGCTGAGCTGTAGAACACACAGGAATTTTTCAAGGAGAGGGGATCCAAGGTCGAATGTCCACCAATCTCGTATCATGCAATATGCTACCCAACATATTCTTTCGATTTTATCAATTTTTGGGAACAAAAAAAAAGTTAAGAGGGAAGGGGGGGACGACCTCTCCCCCCCTGTAAGCGCCACTGCACCTGAGACAGTACCACCCTGTCCGAGCTTCCACACTACGATAACGGGACAACTTTTAAGACTCAATAGATTCAAAGGGGGTCAACTCCTCCACACGGTTAGTATTCAGTGGCGATAGGGTTCGAACTTATTACACGCCAACAACGAATTCGTGACCATAACCACTAGGCTATCGTGGTCGTCGCCAATTATTAAGAACGGAGTCGCCAAATATTAAGAACGAAAAGGACAGAATTTGTAAACAATATCGTTTACGGACTGAAAAAGGGTTTAAAAATTAGGGTAAAAAAATAATTAAACTAGACACTCAAAGGTTGTAAAAAGACCTTAAGAGTTAAAAATTTCCAGTCACGTGTTATTTACATCAAAACACGCCTAAAATTATAAAGCTCGTCGACAACAGTTTAGCAATTCTATGCGATATTTATCCTGCCAAATCAAACCATAACAATTACGAAAATAATAGTTATCTATATAATGATTATCATATCGGCAGAATGAAAACTTATTTAATGGCCATAAAAAGCACGTCATATAATGCTTGAAAATGCACGAGTTTTAAAAATAATCAATAGTATTATAGAGGAATCGGAAAAGGGCTGATAAATATTAAAGCATGAGTCCTCTAAACAAGTCACGAAAACCAAATGCAAGTTTTTATACAGTCATTAATTTTACAATTGGTTTGTTTGAGTTACCCATTTCTATCGCATTTATCTGAGGGGGAGACGTTACAGTGACAACCCAAAAAGTTTACAAACGATTTATTCGTTAAAATTTCTCTTCATATTAATCGTGACATTGCACTCATTCTTAAGGCACTACAAAACACCCCGCAATCCGAAAACTATTACAAATTCGTCAGCTGCGTCTCCTGCTAAAAATTCGCTCAAACGATTTCTAACAGCCCCTTTCCTTTCCCCTTGAAGAGGGTGGCCCAGGCAAGTATTTCCGCAGCCGGAAACGGCGCGAAAATGACTAGGAGGCTTTATTACCGCATAGTAGAGTTAAAAAGGGAGTGAGGAGGAGGGGGAGGTAGAGAGAGTGTGAGCAATGAAAATCCTTTTGGTAGCTTTTCAATCTATTTCCTTTTTCCAAGTTATACAAAGAAAAGAATAGCAAAAATGGGGTGGCAAAGGGGACGGGGGACCGTGAGTGAAAAAAATTGCTGGAGTGGTACTAATTGAAATTTCTGCCTGGCTGGCTTTCCAATGTTTACTAGAACGAGATGGAACACTTTTTTTTTATTCTATAATTTTTTTCTTTTGTCGTTTTCGCTAGTGCAGGTAACAGTGCCATATTTCCACCCTCTGCTTCGAAAAAAAAGAGAAAAAGATGTAATCGTTTGGCGAGCGACGTAATTACTTTCATTGTTTTCATCGATAGTACGAAAGGGTGTTGAGGATTGTACTTTATTACCGAGGCTTAACAGCGCGAATCATATATGCCCCTTTTTCTTTTGAGTTTTTAAAGTAACAATGGTAGACAGCGGGGGAGAGCAGTAGGCTGTTATATTTACCGTGACATTTTACACAGTTGCTATCAATGGGATGTGTGTAGGGTGTAGCGTTCGTATTGCAACCGGGCATTTAAATGTAAATTAGCTCAACCATGGTCGAAAGGGTTAAAATACCATTAAGAAAAGCCGATGCTCTTGCTGTGTCTGCCTTAGCCCTTTCTCAACTTGTTTTATTTTTTGAAAGAAAAGATACCGATTTATCTTAATGCGTCTAACGTTGCAATAGAACTGCTCTATGGGTTATTGGAGATGTATCTTGCATTTCAGGAAGGTCAAGTTCCAGATCTTGAACTGGTTTCTTGACTGGTTCTCTAAATGTTTACGTCATTTTGTATTATGGTTCAGAGACACTGTTCGGTATAACGTATAATTTTCCTTCATCCGAATATGATGGTTTTCGATTAATTTGAATTCGGAACATTACATCGCAAATCATTTACCAGGGGTTCTTGCTATTGATTAAGGCTATCTTCGGCTAATGTTTAAAGACTAGGACCCCGATTTGGAATATTTTTCAGATATAAAATTACTCAAACAATAATATTATATTCTGTCTTCGATATCTTGTACAGCAGATGTCGTCAAAGTGGTGGTCCGTGAGAAAATTCATCTGGTCCCCAGAAAAGTGTGAAGTATACTTTCTCATCACGTTAAGCCATGTTTTACGATGCATTGAAACATAATTCCTTTCATAACAATACGTGTAAAGTTATAAAAACGCTACTTCATAGAATTAAGCCACGGGAAAATAAGTCGTACTGCTGTAGCTACTTTGTTGCTACATGCTTTGTATCGTCTCGTTTCACACTCTTCTTATACATATGCGACATATAGGAGAGTGAAACATATCAGTTGAAACATTTAAAGGTGGGCTTACGGACGTATTGAGCGCAATATAAAATACATACAATATATTCGTTGGGTTATTATGGAAGTTTTTGTGTATTTTCTTTTGTATATTGGTGGGTTTTTTTAAAGACAGGATATGATTGGATAGAACAGGTGTAACATTGGATACAAATATCCATAATCTTATTTCAGGATATCTTTAATCTTTTTGCAGGAATATTCATCACAATAGGAACGTATAATGCTAAAACTTTGGTGAGTTGAGTTGAGTTAATATTAACGTCGCACTGTTCAGCTACACGAGGGCTTTTGGCGACGGACCACGTAATTTTGAACCATGGTCAAGTGACGTGGACGACACCTGAGCTGGCACCCCCCTCTCCTAACTACCACACCACACCAACGGGAGGACGTTTCAGCTCTCGACAGATTTAACGTGCATCGCTGCCCTACACGGCGGGTCTTTAGTGGTACTGGGATCGAACTCATGACATGCCTGCCATGGTTGGATACCTTAACCACTGGGCTACCGCAGCCCCTAAAACTTTGGTGTATCTAAGCCATTTAATTGTTTTGTTTTTAAAGTTTTTATTTATTTTGTTTATTTTATTATGGTTTATTAATAAAACTTGCATAATTTGGTAACGATTAGTTGTTTAATTTTATCAAGTAGGAACAGTTTATGTGTTCTCAGATCACAATTTTTTGTATAAATATATTTAACACTTTAAAAATCAAATTCGTGGTCCGTGGGATTAAATTATGAATTTACAGGTCAGTGAGGTCTAAAAGTTTGGCGACCACTGTTATAGAGGAACACTTATTTTATCATACTACTCGTTTTTATTCTAGTTAACACATTTTTTTCTTTTATAAAATGTGTTCCGCATTTTTTTCTCCTATACCGTAATGCTAAATGAGCTGCCCGTTTACAAATTAAGAGGAAAAACTAATTATTTATGAAATATTTTGAAATTTTAAGGTATGATCCAACTGGGCCTGGCTTCAGCTTCGGTGCGGAGACCTTGTCTTGTTCTCGAATCCGCCTCAAAAAGATGATGATCCGCTTAATTTTAAAGGTCGAATATTATTTCCGGACATATTCTAGGAAAAACTGGAATGTCGAACTAAATCTCAACTGGTAAGAGTGGCAAAACTGCATAATTTTGTGATGCCTGTCGTACATGCCTTTGCCTCGGCTTATCGCCATGCACCATTATTAATCATTCTATCGAAAGGCGGCATTCGGCTCACCCGGTTTGTGAATCACGCACATTTATTTGTTTCAGAATACCGTTTGTATTTGCCAACATGAACTATATACTGTACACTTTTAAGGGTTGCATCTTTACATAACGGCCCAAGGACTCAAGCTGTTTTTTAACCCCTTAAATGCCGCGATTTAAAGTTACACGATCCTCTTCTCAGTGTCACCGTTTTAACAGGCCGTTTACACAGGCGAGCGTAAGTGGTGCGTTTTTTTTTTGGGGGGGGGAGGTACAAATAAGCAAATTCTTCGCAAACACTGTCACGGTCGTATTATAGCATTCCAAAGTCTTCAGAATAGTTTTACTGAAAGTAGCGCAAAGAAAAGTATTGTATTTCGTAAAAAAGTAAATAACGTCCGAAGCACTTAACGCACCGGTTGAGCAGGAAGGATAATTACACCGGTAGTAGTTAAGGGGTTTATAACGTACCTGACCATGAATACGGCGCCACCAAAACTTTTATCGAAAATTCTTTTCAGAGTGAATGCAAAATGAACATCTAACACAATCATTTCAGTCAAGGACACTTTTGACTCGTAATAGTATATACGATTCAAAGATAACCCAAAAAATCAATGCTCTGACAGCTGCTTCCTTGCATACATAGACTTAAAACAACCCCATTTACGTTTAATTCTCCACTAAAATAATCCATTCAAACAGAAAATCGACGATCAATCCAACCATGAGGCGAGAATAGATAGGTCATTGTAAATTTCACGCACATTCTAAAAATAAACAAAAAAAAAAAAAATCACGGAAATACTGTCACGGTTTTCAGAGCAGAATTTCAATATTCTTCCTCTGCTTTTGATACAAAATATTCCATGACCGTGAAGTGAGAGATAGGAACTTTTTCATCCCTAAAGAGGACCCAAAAAGGGGAAATAAAAGAATAATAAATTTTTCTTTCTACTCCCCCCTTTTAAAAGCAGAGATCTCGGATCTGAGAATGAGGTTTTACTTCCTTACGAGGAAGACGTGCCATGACGAACCAAAGGCAACGACGGAAGAAAATAGTTCGCTTAAACCTGACTGCGGATAGTTTCGTGGAAAGGAGATAAAAATTCAATACCAAAAACTCATGAATTTATTTTATTAATTCATATTGAAGTGAGTGAGTGATAATTTACGTCGCAGCCTAAAGCAACACGAGGGTTATTGGCGACGGACCACGTAATTCTGAACCATGGTCAAGCAACGACCTTCGAATTTCCACACCATACCAACACAAAAAGACTTAAAGCCTCCATAGGAATAACGTGCATCTGTCCATCTACACGACAGATTTTCAGTGGCACCAGGGCTCGAACTCATAACACGTCAGCAACAAGTCCGTGACCATGATCACTAGGCTACTGCGGCCACAATTTAGGCCAGTAATACTCAACCTGTGGCCCGTCAGCCTTTTCTGAGTAGCCCGGTCATGACTCAATGCACACACATTTTGGCAGGAAATTCCATAAATCAAGCAATCAAGTATATCAATTTGCTTTTCTCAATTCCTACTATTAGCTCACATTCTCTATTTATTTATCTTAGTGGAATTTTCAATCGTTAATAAAATACATTTTAAAGCGTTCAATTGAGCTGAAATTTTATATACACGATTGTTTTGGAAGACAATACGATACTTTAATGATAATTAATACAAATTAATTATCACTTAATGTTGTGGTTCTGTCCTATGTATATACATATTTATATTATATTTAATAAAAAGTAGTTAAAATAAAATTTTTCTTTGTTGATTTAAGTAGGAATTGACTTAAAATTTATATATATATATTACTTGTTCTAATAGTAGAGTGTAAGCAAGAGGCTCGATCAAAGATGAAAGAAAATAGAAATTATCCCGTAATTCAGTAAAAAATGCATAAAAGTAAATATTTTTTCGTGTTTGTTCCATCGAAGGATTAATATAGTATTAAAATAAAAGCCAAAAATATGAGTTTCAATACTTTGATCAATTTTGCTTGGTTAAATGTTTATTTGGTCCTATAGCAGGGGCGTAGCTACCGCCGTATCAATAATGCGGGGCCACCAAAATACGTAAGCGAAAAACCACAAAATGTTAAGGGGAGTCCAAAGAGAGACCCCAAGGAGTTTTGAATACAGGGCCCACTCAGAACTAGCAACGCCAGTGTCTTAGTGTTTTTTCTATGATCGTCATGTTGCGGCCCGACAGGAAAAAAAGGTTGAAAACCCCTGATTTAGACTGAAGAACGGCGGTGTTAACTATTATTCCGAGATTTAATAACATAATTAAAAATAATCTAGCACATTATTATCCACTGAAACTTATATCTTGCATATGCCGTTGTTCATAAAATGTGATAATCTCAGAAATGAATTCTAAAGGACTACTCTTAATAAACAGATTACAGTTTATGTATAATTTACCGTATAATTATTGTACATTGCATTTTTTTTTTCATTTTGTAATTTAATTAAAATTTCTATATCGTTATATTCAAAGTAAAACTTAATGCGGATGTTTATTACCGCAAGGTAAAAATACACTACAAATGTTGTTGTTGTCGTGTCCATCTCGCAGGGAAGGAATGAAAGTTATATCACAGCCTGAGACAGTTTTCACTTCTTTTCGATAGATGGCGACACCACCTATCTCCACCTACACAATTTAGTCATGGAACTGGAGGGGAGGGAAATATTCTCCAGCCCTCTGCAACCCTGGTTTCTTTTTTTACCCACTGATTAAACGAGCACGTACTCCGTGTGTACTCTGAGGATATTTGGTGGCATTGGACATCGAACCCAGGCCTTCGGCTCTGAAGTCCGATGTTTCCGAACCCAGTGATTCCCAAAGAAGTCTATATCGACCCTCAGGGGTCTATGGCGACTTGCAAGGGGTTTACGTCCGAGAAAAATAATTTTGGGGCTATGAAGTGTGTGTAAATGGTTGTCTAAGATAGTAGCTCTCATTAAACCAAATCATGATTTGAATTTAAAAAGAAAATTTAATCAAGTGAAAATTAGATTTTATGTATTTAATAGATTTATTTACTAATTTTAATGAGGTTCTTTTGCAGTTACAAGGTGACAGCATAAATTTTATTAAACCAAGAACCACGTCAACAATTTTGTCTTTAAAAGACGTACCTGTTATTTATCACGAACTATAAAATATCGTGAGAAAATTTTGAGTTACTTTTCCTAGTGGCAAGGTGTTTCAGCGTGATTGGCAATCTTCAAAACAAAAAAAAAGAAAGGGAGAAATAAGGGTTGGACCCGAGAGATTTAGGGTTAAAAATGACAAGATTGATTCCAAATGTTGAAAAGTTGTTATTGAAGCACCCGGTTTTATTCCTTCCATTGAAAGCATTTGTTTGTTGCTCAGTTATTTTATGTATTAATTCAATTTTAATTTAATTAACGTGTTTTTCTTAAATTTTAAACACTATACTTCACTTCAGTTCAGTTAGCAATTTAGATCTTTTTAAGTAGCTCAATACTAACTAGAAGTTAGTATTAGGTAAGCAGGGGTCTACCCCTAACCGAAAAACATGGCAAGCGGTCTATGAGACAAAAAAGTTTAGGAACCTCTGCTCTAACCAGTAGGCTACCTACGGCCCCTACACAACAAATCAATCCCAAATATAAGTACCCAAGCGCGTGTAAACTTTGCGCAATGCTTAAGGGGTCACACAAAATTTTTGTACAAAAAGGTGAGGTTGTTCCCACTCCGAAAAGTTTAAGAACCCTTGGTTTATAGGGAGGGGAGGGGGGTTGAACCCTCAACTCCCTTGTATAAGCCCCTCAATAAGGGGCATTTCAGTTGTGCTCCGGAACGGGAGGGTTACATTCAAAAACAGAACTATGGCAAGTCACCCATAATATAATTATACTGAGAATATAAAATTGTACCAAAGAGGTTAAGAAATAGTTAGAACGTGATAGAATTTAAAAAAAAAAAACAGTTATCAAGAGCATTCAAATAGTTCCCACTGTTCTGCATTATCAAGATCAGCTCAAAATAAATACTATTATGGGTCATGTTACTAATAACCAACAGAGATAGTTAAAATAGTTAAGTTTATTCACCTCCTGCTGCCACCGCGTAGACAAGAAAAGTTAAGAAAATATTAGGCGCCGAGAGATAGCTCTAAAAACAAAGTCGTTAAGTATGAAATTTTAGAAGTCAAAAACGTCTAGTCAGCTGACATTGTTTTATCGTCTGCTTTCAAGGGGCAAATGATAATAAAAAAGAAGGGGGAATATACACTTTTTCACACTGTTCTAAATCTAATTTATGTAGACACTTCAGTTCAACAAATAAAACACCGGAAATCTGAGACCTAAGACAACACAATCCGTGCCAACACTTCGCGCGGAAATTGCAGAAGAAACTCCTGAAAAATTTAATGGTATTATTCTATTTATCGTTTGGCGTTAATCCCTCGCCTCCGACTACAAACGATTCATTTTAGCAGATCGTAAATAGAAATATTTTACACCCCAAATTGGCCACATCAGTTTTAAAAACAGAATAAAAGCAGCAACGAATGGAGCAATTAAAATTCTTTCTTTCCGTCTATTTTTTTTAACTTGTCTTACTCACATTGTATGGACTCCATTTTTATGTACTCGAAAACAAAAAGCTTAAGATGAAAATGTTTCTCTCCCTTTTTTTGTAGTAAAACATCAAGAAAAAGTATGTTTCTATAAATATATTTTTTTTTTATCACACAAACAAATTCTTTAAATAAAAGCTTTAATACCTGAAGCGTTGCCGGGAGGCTCTGGCAGTTTTGACACCCCAGACTAATATATATATTAGAAATATGTAAGGGAAGGAAAACCATTTCAGCAGGCCAATTTCTTCGAAAAATAGACTACTAATGGTGGGGATCACAAGCGTTTGTTTTAACTTACAGTAACTACACTCAAGACTAAAATAAACCATCTCTCTCTCTCCTCCTGTGGCTCTATATCTACCAAAACTTATCTCTACCTACTTCTTATTATCCCCGTGTAACCTTTTAGATAGCTGACACCGGACATCGTAAGGGAGAAAGAATGTCCATTGTGATCTCACTTGGGGATGGGGAAAAAGTTACTAGTGACAGATGGGTGTAAACATATTAAATTTCTTGTTTTAACACATACTCCCTCGAACACTTGAAGTTTCAGCATGAAAGAAAACTGCCATTAAACATACAGAGTACAAAATATGGAGATAAGTAATGCACGTTAAATGAAATGCAAAATTCACACCCAAGAATACTTCAGAAAATATATCAAATCTTTTGTAACAAAAAAAATTATTTTTCGAATTCGATCCAAACGTCGCCACTGAAATTTGCCGCCCCTGCCTGAAGGTAATTAAATATATTTTCAATGTTTTTCAGCTTCTAACAATGAAAGTAAGCTTTAAGTAAGGGCTTTAACTCTATTTGATAGAAACGATTTAATGACAATTATGATAAAGAATTAGTTGAACTGATATGACACGTCAAAAGATAAAATTGCTTTTAAAAAAATGGTTTTCACACAGTGTAACGTTAATACAGTAGTCCCGAAAACTCGGCTTAATGTGAATTTAAGGGTAACCGAGTTAACAAAAATTTAATTAAAAAAACAATCAGTCCGAGTGTTTCCTCAGAAAATACTATACTGCATTTGTATATAGTTTTTGCTTGAAAACACAACAGAAAATAAACTATCCAAGTACCCTTACAAAAGAAAAGTACGTACTTTATGAAAGCATAAAGAATTTACTGCATGAAAATGAAAATTAATGAATGCAACAGCAATTTGCCTAATCAGACACATCACAGAAAAATATGTTTTTGAAGGCATAAAACTGTCTAATTAAAATTAAGAAATTGGCTCGGCCGAAAAATGGCTACTTTTTTTAAAAGAAATGCGAATGTCCAGTAGTCTTCCGTACTCGCACTCTGCGTTTTGGTGCTTCAAAGCGAAGACGACGAAGGACCAGGGACGTCTTAAGATTTCTTGAGGCCCTGGGCCCATAGGCAAAAATAGGCCCTGGAACGCCACATAGGTGCAGGCTCCACCGATGACCCATAAAAGTAGACAGTACATAGCATATGTTGCCAAATACTCGAACAAAAAATAACCCGAAACAAATAAAAGTGTACAAATTACAATCGCACAAACCGACCGCCGCCTTTTGTCTGAACGAGTAATGATTGTGCATGATGGTAGACCTAGTTCTATACATGGACGATAGTCATCACATGTAACCAGTTGACATATCGCACGAAATTCCAAGTTCTTCGGAGAACACAACCGGAAATAACATTGAACTTTTAAAAATATTCTCATGACCTTATTCAGGCTGAGTCGAGATCGAGACAAGGCCCCAATTGTGGCCGAGGCCCTGGGCGCAGTTGGCCCGTGCCTTTAGACGGCCCTGCGAAGGACCAATAAGTCTACTATAAACGCATCTTGTTATTCAAAATACTGAAATGGGGGTTTCGAAAGTCTTTAGTCCCTCGCTATGTGATATTTTAGGAGTTTGTACGGTTTCCTCGACGCGTTAACATCATCAATTTTTGGAATTTTTAATTACTTGTGACAGCAGCGATAATTTCTGCATCGGACGTTGGGTTTTTTCGACCTGCAAGGATGTGGCCGAGTTATCTGGACTAACGAATCGTAATGTGTCTCTACTATATATATATACAACTCTTTCTCATTCAAAAATATATAAAACAATTTCAATATTATAAAAAAAATAACAAAGACTCTAATCCAGTGGCGTAACGCAGAATATTAGGGCTCCCAAGAATCTTGGCCCCTCCGCGAAGCGGGGGTGTACGTTACGCCACTGCGCTTTTCAATCCCTACTAGTTAATATTTTTGTTAACACTTTCTTTCAAACTTACACACACACACACAAAAAGTCCACTGTACAATTAAAAAGACGTGCCTTTAAATATGGCGAGCTGCCCTTGAAAAAAGCACACACGTTCCATTGAAAAAGATCAGAACAACTACCTGCTCACGACGGCTATACCCTTCTACGCGAGAGGTACACCCTTTCTACAAAGGTTCTTATTTTTTCCCCCCCAAAACGAAATCGCACACAATACAGGAATCACGACTGGAACCGGTTGCTGAGGACAAGTCGTGTTCGGTGCCATAGCATCCTCGCCTAATTTGGGTGGTTAGTCATTAAGGGCAACTGAGTTTCTTCCGCTGCACCGAAAGCAAGAAAAAACACCGCGAAAGGTTGAACATTGATGTGCACTTTTAGGTTTCGCGTCAACTTTCAAATGGTTTGGAAGAAAAGGAGTCATTATGACACTGAGATTGCTAGTTTCGGTGATATGTTATTGTTACTAGTTTCATCAGTTTGCGTGTTAAGCTTCAATTACTTTTTTTTTTGCTTCTAAAGAAGAGGGATTGTAATTGATGCTTTATTCAGTTCAGCGTTCAGCTCTTGTGATGTATATGCGGCAAGGTAATGATCTGAAGAAGTCGAAATCCTTTTTTTTTTCCTTTGGTAACTAAATGGTTATTTGTTTCAGTATTACTGCAGACACGTGCTTTCGTTTTGTTTGATATGCTCATACGCGAACTGCACAATAGGCTACTCCTTGATCCAGTGTGAAATGAGTGCTAGAAATACATATAACTTTAGGCATTACATCTAACAATTGACAACACAATGGCCGGCCGCGCCTATTTAATGACAGATACCAAGACGTCTGTGTAGAGCAGGGGTAAGTATTAAATCGATCGCGACCAACCAGTGGACCGCCAAGACAGTTTGGGGCGACCGTCTCTTACTAAGACGCAAGACGCGCATATTAACATAATACTGACGTCAGCTAGATTGGACAATTGACTTTTCGCAATTGATGCGGTTGTAAGTAAATGATTTGATGAACATGTAGATAAAATTTTACATTTATCGCGAAATACGTAAATTTTAGCAAGATAAGAACATGGCAGAAGAGAGTTATTCCGTAATATATAGGCATCCACGATAAAATATTCAGTAATGTTCCTAAAAATGAGTTGCAACACACACGGTTCAGAAAAGTCGATGATCCCTATCAAATTAAAACCTCTAAATAATTTGCATAAATGATTTTCAGCTTTTATATCGATACAAATTTACTATAGTCCTAATAAAATTTAGATTATTCCTAAGTTGTGATAATATATTTTAAACATAGGATTCAGGAGCACACATTGCATGCAGTGCATTTTTGCTTTTGGTATAATGAAACAAATGTGTGAACTAACAATTTATCATAAACGCTTAAGCGATGGTAACACGCAACTCAGTCTAAGCTATGATTATTAATGTATAAATGAGGCATTTTTAAATGAGCCAACTTGGTTATCCGTTGTTTCTGACCAGAAAATGAAGAAGATAACCCAATCTGGTCAATATTTAGTAGTATTCTTTGATAGAAAATATAAGTGAAATTACTATAGTTTCTCTCTTTCTCGCTATAGTTTCTAGTTATAATAAAGTTCTAAGCTATAGTTTCTAGTTCGCTACAGTTAGTTTTTTACTAACTTTATTATAAACTAAGGACCTATATAAAATCCAAATACCGAAGACCGTTATAAATCTTGTTTAAACTAGGAAGTCCGTAATACTTATGCAATGGGGATGAATATGAGATCAATATACTCTCGTTATCAAATCACAGGTCAAAATCATGAAACCGTTGATTTTTCGCCCATCGTAAAATTATAAAACATTTTTCATTACAACCAATTGAGGAACATGAATACTGCACGTACAGATAATAATTATAGGGCATAGACAAACCATTGTCGAAATACCAAGCCCTTGTATATGAAATGCGTAAGCGCATGAGGTTGAAGTACAGGACATTGGGCATGCAACATCAAGGGGGGGAGGGTCAGAAGTTGAAGAAACTCGGCAAAATGAAAGATACAACGACAATTAGGTGATATTTCTATGAAATGATCCGTGTAACATAGAGCAAAAACAGCGTCAGCGCAGTAGGTAACAGGATCACCATGGACGGCGATGCAAAAGAAACACTTGGTACAGAGTCAATGAGAGGCAGCTTTCCATTCAAATTCTTTGTCAAAGTTTGTCTTCTGAACGCGGCGGTGGTAGGGTACGCACGAGGAGTCCAATCACATCTCAGACGTGTTCGATAGGGGGGTAAAGATTGTTTTCGGCCTTTGAGGTCACACAAATGCTACAAGCAGCAAGGATAACACTTGAGAGCTAGAATCGCCCTTCCACATCATACCAATGTGAGACCAAAGTCTCAACAGATTTATCGTGCATTAAGCTTTCTACGCGATGGATTTCGACTGGTGAGACATCAAAAGAAAAGGGCGGCCAGGAAAGCCTTCAAAATTCTTACAGAACACGTTGTCAGTTGAGTAAAGCGTGCACTATCCTGCCCGCATAACGGGAATTTGGCATTAATCAAAGGATAACATAATCAATCGCAGTACATTATCCACAAATCGTTTGGTTGTTATAATGCACTGAATATAAATCAGAGGTGACCAGCCACCGTACACAATGGCAGCCGAACTATGATCTCGCATTGTCGCAAGGTGGGATGTTCCACAGATGCGGTCAGATTAGATCTTTCAACACGTCGGAGCCATACTCGCACATGGTGACTATCACTGGACAAAAAGAAGTGTGGCACACACATCTGAGATTACCATCCTGCCAAAGCGCTCTGGGCCAGTGCTATTACAAATGGAGTCGTCTGTACTACGGGGTCAATGGAAGTCTTCTCGAATGCCATGGGTGCCGGCCACTAATCAATGGATAACGATTTCTGTTGATATGGGAACATCAAATGTATCTTGAGCATACAACAAAATGGCAGCAGAAGTTATGCCAAATTACTTTGGACGCACCGCCATCTTAGAAACTTGCTACATTTCTTTGTTCCAACCATTTTTGCTGCAGGCAATGCGCCTAGGTGGGTGCAGTTGAGATCTCAAGTATGTCAACCATCCTGTAACTCTCAGTTCAATCACCTTATCTCTTATAAAATCTTGTGTCTGATTGAACTATTTCCGTTGATCGCATCGTATTCTTTCCTGTTATTGCACACGCTCTCGAAAACACAAAGAGAGAAAAAAAAAATTCAGCAATGATTTCGTTCACAGAAATAACGGCACGGATATGGCCTGATTTACAAGCTTTTTCCTTTACATCCCACTTGCAGTGTACCGGAGAGATGTGCACTTCACATCATTTGCAGAACCTGGTGAGATGCATCTACTCCTCAAACTTGCATAATTTGATGTTTACTCCTTGATGTTGCATTTTCAATGTCACGTAGTGCATATAACGACGAGCTAAATAATAAGCTCCTAGCACGAGGTCAACTATTAAAAGTAGAAGCCAATGATTTATGACCACAAAATAAAAATCAGTAATTGAAATGATACATCACAAAACTGACATTCTCAGATGCATTAACGAACCACAAAAATGAAGAATCAAAATGGCCTGAAAGAACTAATTCAAGGCGAAGTAACACGAGTGCTTCGGGTTTGACCCAAGTAGCTGACCTCGAGGATATCGTAAATAGTCCATTGTGCAGTTCCGGTATGCCGTTAACTTAACAGAACTGAATCATTTAATCACACTATAATCACAGGTTTTGAATCAAGCTGCCATTTTACCTATTATCTTTAGATAGTTAGCGAGGAATTCTGCTGCATAATGACACAAGTTCCAAGAATTATTTCATTATAAATCGAATTCGTGCCCATTAATAGAGCCTTCTCTTCCATGAACAATCATTAAAACTAAAGCTATAGTAAGCCTACAAGAATACAATATGTTGATTTAATGGTTCACAGAAGCAAATACGGTGGAACTATCTCGAAATAAAATGCAAGAGGTAAACCGGAATAATATTCGAACGATAAATGAAATTCGGATTTTTATGTGCCACAAGCAAACGAGTTAGGGTTTGTCCAACCATGTTTACTTCAGGCTGTTATACAGAAAATGCTATGCGTTTAAAAAGCATTGATAAATATTTATCCAGCTAACACGAGTATAGAAATTTCATTTCATACACATTTCTTTTAGTTCTTGATTCATTTCTTTAGTTATTGATAGTGACCTTTGATTCTTCAGCATGCGAGAACCATATATTTTTGAAATTAAGTTACCTGTAAGCATCCTATTATCTTGAACAAAATTATGCAATGGAAATGGTCATTCATTTGGCTTAATATTCGAATGAGAGATGTTATAAACAAAGATTGCCAAGGAAATAGCACACCTTGGTTTTTCTATGATATACGCATTAGGGAAAAAGGGAGGGGGGGTAAAATATTCTTTTAAAATCAGATTACAGATTCATAAAACAATTAATCTTGACATTGGAAGGCGAAATGTTCATATACTGAACATATAACGTAGACACAAACTAATGCCTTTTATCCTCAGATAATCGATGTACAACATAGATACTTTAAAATGATAACATTTTCAGGAGTTACTAGAAAGTCACATTTTAATGACATTCAAAAGACAGCCTTAAATGGACGTACGGAATAACAATTCAACAGATTAATATTGCAAACAAGTAAATGATTGCTTAAATATATATATAAAAAAGTTTTTAATGTATGTATTTCATTGTCCAGCAATTAACAAAAACGTAGAAAATGTTTCCATTTCTTTAGGTTGTTAAGATTAAAGAAAGATTTCGAATACAAATTTTTTTAATCAGGATAAAATTGTCTTTTGCTAAAAATTACAAATGGAATGATTTATAGCCAACTCAAGACTAGATAATGACACTAAGTGAAAATAAAATAAAAGAACATGAAACGTTTCAAATAATGTAAGCAGCACAACACATGTATCCGGTTGTAGAAACAGATGACCCAAAGAACTCTTAGCACTATTGCCATTAAAGACATAAAAACACTAACTCTAGACGTCTCTAAGACATTCATCAGCACTTTGTTTCTATGCCTTACGGCTTTGCTTCAGGCAGTCTTTTAGGTACTGTCTCTTAAGGCACATTAAATATCTTAAAGACGTCCAAAGCTGGCTCAGATTCATATGTGATCTTAAGATACAACTTGAGGGATCTGAAGTCAGAAATGACCACATCCAAGATACACACACACCACATCAAATTACCTGTTGCATTTTTTCAAAGTCCAGACACGGTCTCTGGATGGCCGTGGGAGTCCTGCGGTGTCTCTTCCTGGGCGACACCGAGCACAGCTCGTGCGGGGGGATGTGCGCCTGGCGCAGACACTTGCTGGGTTTGTGGACGTGGGCCGGCGGCGAAGTCCTGAATTCGACGGGGCAGCAGAGAAACTCATGTTCGTCCTCGTCCCCGCTCGCACCCCCACCCCCGTTCCACTTGCGCTTCTCGGGGTGGGGGTGCAGACTGTTGATCACCTCGAGCTCCTCCTCGGAGCTGTGGTGGTCAAAGTTGTGGTCACTATCCGACGGTAGCGCGGAATCTAAGGCGGGAGAGCGGTTGCTGGTCGTCCGCCGTCTGTGCGGGTGGTGGGGGCGATGGTGACGGGGAGGGGAGGGGGCCTGTTCACCCCCTCCTCCCTCATCGGCCGTCGTCACCTGTTGTTGAGGGGTCGGCTGTCTTTTGGATCGTCTGTGGTCGCTGTGGCGGCTACTGTCCAGATGGATGATGCTCTCCATGTCTGCAAAAAAGATAAAACTTAAATCAGTACATTGTATTTACCAAAAACAAAACGTTACAAACATCAACTTATTGCTCAGGTAAGCCGTGCAATACAGATTTCCCATAGAAATCCCACATTGATGTGCATAAAACATATTGACGAACAAGTTTATTCGTAAGTCTTAAGATTTACATTCGAAAAGGCACTGCCGAATTAAAATATATATATTTAAAGGTGTTATGTAATGTGTTCATCAGTATATATTATTACTCACACGACATTCCACTCAACTACCAATTACTGAGGAACAAAAATAAATGAATATTATTTCAAGTGTTCACACTGTATTAGAGTTAGTGCTAATTTGCATTACAAGTCAGAGGTAGGTTTTCAAACATTACCCAAATAATGCAACTCTTCACACATCTCAGTTTAGAGAATCATCGTACACAATAGAGGCTGATTCAGAGTTACAACTGCCTTGACAGTTAAAAGGTAATTTGCTATGTTAACATAGCAATCAAAATGACAAAACCACAACGAGAAGTCCTGATTTCGCTTACTCGACGAAAAAGTTCATTTCATCATAAAGAGATACAGAGAACACTGTTGTCATCGCTCATTGATTAATTAATCCGAGGGAAGGATAAAATCAGCTTTAGGATATCGCTTTATTTACGTATAAAACAAGAACATAGAATAATTAATGTCAATTTCTTAACTATTTGCAAGGAGAACAATAATAACATGGCTAATTACAGAGTGAATAGTGCTTAATGCTTCTTTCAGATGTTTCGTTCTCAGCCTCTATTTTATTTATTTTCCACGATTCAAATGGGATAAATGACAACGACATCCATTGGCATAAGCTCCAGAACACTTTCAAAAATTCTAATAACGGTTGCCTTTAGCGAATTATTTGTTGTCTTGTTATTTGACGGTTTTTTTACCTTTGGAAGATTGATTGAGGAAAGTAACGAGTCATTTAAACTATCAAGGAAAAAAGTGGTATAATTAACTTAATAATGGTAATCGGTAACTAACTCATATGAAACCTGTCCATGAACACGAACCATGTATACCAAAAATGATTAGGTAAAAATGCAAAATGCCACGTAAATCGGACGGAGCCAAAGCTCTTTTCGTGGAGGTTAATCTATATGATATCTTCACAAACCTAAAAAAAAATATATCAACAATTAAAAATTTTTAAATGATTATCGACCGTAAAGACTTCTATGAAGATATCTACAAGATACTCAAGGCCGGCGATTAATTAAAAATATGAAATTAATATTTCTTGTAGAGCTGCAAACCCTTCTGCAAGGTGTAAACAACGAAGGACAGGAACAAAAGCACTATAAGACTGATCTAAACAGGGATTCCTCTTTGTCCCAGTCGTCTAATGCAGTGCTCCGCAACCTTTTTATCCATGCGGACCGGTCAACGTTTGATAATTTTACCGCGGTCCGCTGAAGGTGGGGCACGTTGATTGTTTATATTTTAGATTGTTTTGATTTAACAATTTTAATTTAGTTATATTTAAATATGCCTTCAGAATAAAATATAGTTACAGCAAAAATGAATAAAAGTGATTTAACGGGGAATAGAAAGTGATTTGTGCGTGGAAAGTTGCGCAAATCCGAGAGAAATGCACCACTTTAAATAAAATGGTAATAGTTTAGTGTTCTTTAGGCGGCCCGGCACCATTTGATCCATGGACCGGTACCGGTCCGCGGACCGGGGTTGCGGATCACTGGTCCAATGCGTACACGGAACAATCTCCGGGTTCTAAGGTGGGCAGTTCAAATTACCTTGTCTCTAAGTAGAAACTAAAGTTACTGGGTGACCTACCCACCACAACTTACCACCGAAGGGATATGATATAGAACGACCACCTCCACCTTTGGTTCCGTCAGAATCGTGTGACATCCAATATCTCAAGTAATTTACAGGTACACGTTTTCGGTAATTTTGTATTTCAATTTTCTCTTGCGAAGTTGAAATAAAGAATGCTACAGATAGGTATAAATCAATATGACATTAATTAAGTAATATTGCAGTGTGGTATTGATTAACTAAAAGAAGCAATTATGAGACAACATTGATTAGTTAAAACATTCATAAAGCTAAAATAACCAATGAAAAAATCAAAGTAAAATCTAATACAATTGCACAAAAAAAATTAAGACTCATAAATGAAACTTCTTTAAAAAAATGCGATTAAAAAGAAATAATCAAATCTCCCTATATATAACAAACGCAAGGATTTGTTTTTTTAAAGTGTATATGACGGAAAATACACCAAATATATGCATGAATGCAAATAAATTTTTGAAAAAAAAAACATGTGTGTATGTGTTGCAGGGAAATGACGAAATTAGGATTTTTATCAAATTCCTATGGGATATGATTAATTGATGAGGTGTTAAAATAACTTCTCTTCAAGGTCATTTCCCTGATGAAAGTAAGTGATTTACCAAATCTCTGAACTGCTACAGTGAAATAATGAAATGAAGTTGTTAGAATTTGCATTGGCAAAATGCTGTCCACGGCGGGAGGTACCTGGGGGTGGGGGTCGAGTCCTTGTACCTCCTAACCAAACAGGTAGTACTTTCGATCCCCTAATATAACCCATATCTTCAAAAAAATAGCACCGTAGGATTAACATAGAGATTGATATTTTAGTGTGTAAGCCCTCCCCTGCCCAAAGCAGGTCATCATTGGTAAAGAAATTATGAAGGGGGGTTGCAGGCCAAGTCGATCGACGCCACCGCGGGCGCTCATTGGTCAAATCAAATAGCGCGCGCTTCCCCGGTTTCCTGTTACACATTTCCGTCTCTTTTCACGAAATCACTCCCACAAATATCCAGCAACCAAGAGGAAAGATGTTACACATAAAAAAATATCGGCCAATTTTCTAATTATTTGTTAATTAGTTTCGAATAAATATAATTTGTATTTCATTGACTCTTGTTACTTTACTTCTACGTTTAATATAATGCACCCTATTTGTTTGATACACGCTTTTCAACTCTTGATAATATTATGTCATCATTTCACTGAAATAGACCAGAGATTTATTCAAATCCCTTACTTTTATCAGGGAAATGACTTTGACGAGAGAGACGCTATTTCAACATCTCTCGTCAATTGATCATTTCCCTAAAGGATTTGATGAAATTCCTAATTTCAACATTTTCCTGCGACATGCGTATAATCAGAAAGCGAGTACACACACGTCCTGCATCAAGATAAGAAACTATTTAATCATATTTAACGAGCCTAAGTAAAGATATATTTGTACAAGTCTTATTTTTACACTCTTAATGAGACTTCAACCTTCAATTTTACTATTTTTACAGTTTAAAAAAATCTAAAAAGTCTGAAGTCTCGTTTCAGACGTCACGATTTTTCTTCAACAATCTCATTTGCTCCTTCGCACTTTAACTTCTTTCACAAGCAGTTAAAAGTGAAAAATACTTATTGCCAGTAGTATTTACTTCAACAGCCAATTGCATTCAGAAATGTTTATTCAATATTTCGCTTCGAATAGGAACTTACATTTCTGGAGCTCTTCGATTTCAGCGCCTTCATCATCTGACTCAGTTCCAGAATCTCTATCATCATCTGTCTGCAAAGATAAAGAGAAAAAGAATCAGTATAAAAGCAAGCTAAAATAAACGATTAGTTAAGAAATAAAAACAGAAACATGTTATCGAATGCTAAAGTTGTTAATTAGAATTCAACTAAACAAAAATATTAAGCCTGCAATGTACTAAGCACGGAGCACATTTTCCAACATAAAAATAACCCAGCTTTACCTCGGTTTAAAATATAAAGTTTTTAAATTTCAAAATATTTAATAAATAATTAATTTTACCGTTCAAAAGCTAATTTAGCATTACGGTATAGGAGAAAAAAATGCGAAGCACGTTTTATATGATAAAAAGAACGGATCAAACGAGTTAAAAATGAGTAATGTGATAAAATATGCTGCTCTCTACATAAGAAAGCTAATCCAGAACTTAACATCAATGTTGGAGTACTTTTATATCTGAAAAATGTTTCCAATCGGGTTCTATTTTTTAAAATTACGCGAGTGAGTGAGAATTATATAAAAGTTCGATTTTAAAGCTTGGTTGTTGGTGTCAGACCTTGTAACTTTGAACCATGAACATGCGACGAAGATGACACCTACGCTGGCACAACCTTATCCTTATTAACACACCAATGGGAGGAAATTGAGTCTCGACAGATTTAACGTGCATAGATGGTAAACAAAACGCAAAGACACCCTTGAAGGGTACATAGGCATACACATCTTGTCAACTTCCGCTTTTCGTCTATCCCAGAGGTCCACAAACTTTGTCTAAAAGATACCTTGTTATGTTTTTCGGTTTCGGGTAGACCTCCGCTAATCTAATATCGAATTTATGCAAATTTATAAACTTAACTGGACTGAAATGAATGTTTGATGCGTAGAATTTCTTGCACATTTTGTAAAGGTGGTCGACTTTTTGATTTTACTATCATCAATGCCGAAAAATGCGAAACAAATGCAGTAGGTGGAAAAAACAGTAAAAAGGTGTTGGGATCAGTTAATAGTCAGTTAGTTGTTTGAGTTTCGCTGCCAACCTCGAAACCAAAATCTATTTTTTGCCATTTACCAACCCAGCCAATTTTCAGTAGACCACTTCTTTCCTGATTTCCTGTTCATATTTTTTTGTTAAATTGTTAAGTTCTCTGTAATTATTAGATCCATGATCATTTTTATAAATATTAAACAGTTGTTAGCTACATATTATATAGAGAAAAATATGAGTCTTCGATGAAAATTTTTTTAAGTAGGTCAGTGGTCTTCACACATTATCAACTCACGGAACCCTTTGAACTACAAGGTATTTTCGACAAAACCTCATTTCATCCTTAGAGGGTAGCCTAGTGGTTAGAGCATCGGACTCCAGACCGGCAGGCTTGGGTTCGATGCCACCAAATACCCTCCGAGTACACACGGAGTACGTGCTCGTTAAATCAGTGGGTCCGAAGTCTTGTGGGCTGAGTCACGAGCGCAGGTATTGGAGAATATTTCCCTCCTCTTCAGTTCCATGCAGAAATTGTGGAGGTGGAGATAGGTGGTGTCGCCATCTATCGTCCCTTCGGGGAATTTCGCCAAGCTAAATCGTACTGTCACCTGTATGGGGCTCAAGGCCAACGACAGGTGTACTTCTAGCCCCTTGCCACGATGAATTTCGTGGGTTTCGATCTGACTACGTCAGACAGGTGGCATTAGAAACAACAACAACACAGAAAAATATATCTTAATAGAATATTTAAAGTATCATGTTAACAAAATGTTTTAGTTACTTTACGTAAAATTTTTTTATGATATAATGTTAATGTAATTTACTCATTAATAACAAATTTATGCTCCAGATGACTCAAATCCGTAGGAAATGCACACCTATTTATTTTCACTCACATTTACAATTTTCTTGAATTTTTGTTGTGGAACTCAAGGGTTCCATGGAACACAGTTTGAAAATCACTGATGTACAGGAAAAGTTTAGGGACCTCGTCTAAATCCTTGCTGGGTGAGCTTGGACTCTTTGGGCAATAAATAAAATCAAGTCAAGTGAAATGAATGTCATTCTAAAAAATAAAGCATTTGAAGGGAATTCAGCTCATATTATATGGTGACACAATAAATCTGTCCTGGTAACATCAATTCTGGTTTAACGCGGGAACATATTCCTCTGGAATTACAAAAATTATCAAACAGATTTATCTAAGCAATCGAGAACAATCGAAAGTTAAACATGCGTCTAAGGGCGTTTCTCAGAACTTCAACGAGGCTATAACGTCAATGCTAATATCACATAAAAACTCTTCTTTGCAACATAATAGCACTATCCCCCAACAAAAAGTAACGCCCCGTACTTAAGAAACCGGATACTAGCCAGAACGGGGAAAGTACACACTAGACATAATCATATAGTCTAGATTATGTAGATATAGCATCAGGCAAAAACAATGCCAAGGTGAGTAAACGAGGAAAATAAAAGTCGTCAATATTCACGCCTTTACATGCTTAAACATAAAAAAGCAATTGATGACAAAAGAAAGAAAAACGGAGATGTGTTTCATAACAATAAGGTGTGACCAAACGTCCTCTTTTAGGGAGGACAGTATCACAGGAAATAACAGTTTTCAATGGTATTTTGACTTTGTCGCAAGTAAATTAGGCAGATATCGAAAATTACGTTGAGTTTTCATCGAAATAAATGCCTGATATTAAAATCTATGACAATTGTCAGTTTGAAATAGAACGAAGACTGAATGTATATTTAAATTCTAATAAAATAGAACAATTGGAAAAATCAACATGCTGAGACATTGGTATAAAAGATGGGTGAAATTACTTAAATCATTTCAAAAATGAACACATTCCATATGAAAATGTAATTATTCTTGTTGAATTTACGTTGTGCTTGCTGCCTTGGAACTAATGCAGCGGTTGAATGAGTTCTTTTCAGTTGGTAATGATTTTTATGAAGTGACTAGCGAGAAATCAAAATTGAATGTTAATATTTTAGCTATAGTGGTTACCGTAAAATTCAGTATTTTTTGCCCGAATTTTCCGATATATTAGAAAATGATATGTTGACAAAAAAAAATAATTCAATGGGAAAAAATACTAGTTTAAGATAATTAAAAAGAATGTAAGCGTAATTAGCGAATTTTTGTTTGAATTAATAAAACGTTTCACATATTTAAGTTGCAATTTTTTAAAAAAATTTCGTCCTCCTTTAAAAAAAAATAGTCACCTTAATAACAAAGACCTATAAGGCTTGAAAATCTATTCTGTATTAAAATCCTGCTGTGTTTGGATTAAAAGTTAATTGTTAACGCGCATTATAGTTCAAAATGTTTATTGTTTTATACTTCATGTTACCAAAAAAATTTTCACTGTTATTTTAATGCCAAATGTGTGTGTGACTGTCTTAATCTACCGTAAAAGAATATGACACGGGAAGCAAATACATTTTCATACAGAAAAGTAAAACATTAACATCGCATCGTGATTACAATACATCATTAACACTACAAAGACTGAAACTTAGTATATGCCTATATTGCCCAAAAGCAGTCAAAAAGCAGTGCATTGTGAAAGAATGATTAATGTGCAAAGAAATTTGTTTAAAAAATTAATTTGATATTTTTATTATTTACAGTTACATAACAAGTTATAAGTAAATATTAACAATAAAAAAATGTTCTTCACTTGGAAAAAAATATATTCAAAAAAATTCTAAGGAATTCTTCATTATATATGTAATTTTTTTTCTAATTGAAATTAAAAAGCAGTCAAAATTACTTCCTTTGGACAATCTAGTTTTAACATAATATTCACGTCTATTTGAATTCACTAGAATTTCCTAGAATAAAATAAGTTTTTCCTTTTTCGATATTTTTAATGCATCAAGTGTTGAATTTAACAATTGCGAATATGTTGAATGTTTATAAACAAAGAAATAAAGTTAATTTTAAGATGAAATTTTAGATACAATTTGCATAAATGTTATGAGCGTCCTCCGGTGGTGTGGTGTGGTAGTTAAGAGAAGGGGGTGCCAGCTTGCCCTAGTCACTTCACCATGGTTCGAAATTGCGAGGTCCGGCGCCAAAAGCCCTCGTGTAGCTGAACAGTGCGACATTAATATTCACTCACTCTACACATATGTTAAAATCTGCATAACGAGCTATCACATATCACGTACCATGAAATCTAAAAGAAATATCAATAATGTAAAATATAGGGACATGTTCCCAAAAATATTAAAAAAAGGATATTTTAATAGTAGAACAAATTAATTGAGAAATATTTTTAAATATGATTCAGTTGAGTTACCTGAAATTTGCGAATATGGAACATAATTTAAAATTAATTCTTATTTATTTTTTAAATAATCACATTGATCTCAAATGTTTCAGCTCCACCCCTCAATAATATGGTTTTTGGTTGACTTACTCGATAAAAATTATAGAGAGTACGTTAATACAAAATCGTAATTACTTAAGAAATCGCCAAATTTGGCGAGCGTCTTATATTTTATTTCAACCATCTTACTCGTACACACAGTATGAGATCATTCTAATTCAGCGTCGATCAACTGAATAGGGAAGTATCTGATGCACATTGACAATGAAAACGAGAAGAAAAAGTTTTACAACTGTTTTTTGAGAGATTACCAGTCGATAAATTGTATTCAGAAAACTGAATGAAAATACTATTTTATAATAGTGTAAGTTACACCTCACTAGTTTAGCAAATAAGTGTTTAAATTGTAGTAAGAATTATTTCATAAATGACAATGAATATTGTAGGTACAATAACATGTACCTATTATCAGTAGTGAACAAGTAGAAATAAAGGTATAAATAACAATATAATTGCAGAAGATAAACATTAAGGCTGTTTTCGGTTAATGTTAAAGTATAGAACCTGAATTTGGAACATTTTTTTAGATATAAAAGAAATGAAAAACTAATATGATATTCTGTGGCTTCACTATCATTTAAAGAGGAAAATTTTTTATCATAATGCCCCATTTTTAACACAGTTGATTAATTCTGGTATAAAATGTGTTTCGTGTTTTTCTCCAACACCGTAATGTTAAATGGGCTATGCCTTCACGTATGAAAAAAAAAAAAAAAAAAGAATATTCATGGAATATTTTTTGAAATTTTTAAAAACACTATATTGTTTAAAGAGGTATGAGTTATGATATTGCAAATTTCCCATGAAAGTTGAGAAATTTTTCTTTCTGAAAATGTGCTTAACGTTTAATTCAAGCTCTCGTACATTTACCGAAGACAGTCTTAATGGAGATGTGTAATTCTGTATTATCCGAAAGATGAATAATTTAAAAAAGAAGAAGCTTTTGATTGTTAAATTTGTGTCTTCTCCAAACATGTTATTTGGTATCTGATTTCATACAAATCTATTGTGACACTCGTCCCCCCTCCAAAAAAAAAGTACAAATCAGCAATGCACATATTCAGCATTCAGACTAACACGCGAACGGAAACATATCCTCAAAAAGCAGCATTTAAGTTTCAGAAGATAACACACAACGCCAGAATTCCAAGTCCATTGTTAGATTTCCTAAAACATTCATCTCTCTTTCACAACAACCTTGAAAATATTCATTTAGCGGGGGAGGTAGAAAAAGTTATCATGGAATTTTTCTGCAGGGGGTTTGGCTTCCGCGTTGGTTCGGAATTGAAAAGTGTAATCTGGCAATGGGGAACAAAGGCCCTAATGAACTTGGGGACACCTGCTTTGCATAATTATTCAATCAAAGCTGATTTGGCTGTCGTACTCCAAAACCCACTGTCAGCTCTTTCAGCCAGGCGAAAAAGCAAAAGGCTATGTGTGAGTCGGGACTACAAAAACATGCCTTTGTTACGTTTTGATAGATTCGGTCGAGGATTATTCCTTTCTTTTTCCTTCTTTCTCTTCCTGCGTGTGTTTGTGTGTTGTTTTTATTTGTATCTTTTTTTTCTTCTGCCTCGTTGTCAGCGTTGTTATTGTAATCTTTTTCCATCCGCAACTGTAATGAGCAGCTAAGCCTAAATGAATACGACCTGTAACAATGGAAGCGAAATCGGCTAGAATACCAATTTAGTTATCGGAACTAAGCCTTTTTATTATTATTATTATTATTCTCATTCTTTCATATGTATGTCTTATTATTTAACTTCTTTCTTTTTTTAATGCTTTAGGGAAAGAAAAAAAATGAAGAAATTCGAAGCACGTCGTTGATTTAAAAATTGTTCCATTTCATACAATTAAGTATATTCTAAATAGATTACGAGAAAAAAGAGCGGGGAAAAGTAATTACTTCAGATTGATGAACACAGTTCTTTAGGTTTCCCCGCTTCTCTTTTCCCTGATAATGACCTTTGATGCAAATGTTAACATTTGAAAATCTATGTCACAGATTTTATGATCGTAAAGCAAAATAGATTTCTGGCTGCATTTGCTAAGAAAACTTAATCAAAAATAGGTTACTTTTTATAGGCCAAAGTCTACACTGATTTTCTTGATTTTGAAACATATGGTCTTCATATTACAAATAATGATCTTGCTTACAAAAACATCCGCAACACACAAAAAATAATTCAAATTTCAAAGAAAAACATTTCGCAAAGCAACTTAAAACGCCACCATTCTTGCCTCTGCGCCTAAAGGTGTGGGAGAAAGAGAAAGAAGACTAGACATATTCAAAAATCACTACACACCACACACAAGTTCGATCAACCAAAGTTAAGAGATGCACCCAATTAATAAATATGAAGACAATTAACGAGGTACACGAGATATGAGAAGACTTTTATTAAATAGGACACTTACGTCACTTCAATAGCTCTGCCTTCTTAGGCCAACTAATCTAGATTCAATCTCGAGACAGATCGTCACCTTAAGTAATACAATCAATTCCTAAATATCCGCGAGTCATTAAATTCGATTAATCACTGCTTCTCTCTGCCTAACCTGAAAGCCTAGACTTGACAAGTCTTAATTTGCATGCTCACGTTTTCTTCTTCGGATGAAGCTTTCTAATAAAATAATTTTTAAGGACCAAACATTCCCCAAGAGGACTGTTAGAAAGAAGATCGCGGATAGAACAGTCACAAATTGTTTTAACTTTACTGAAAATACAGGTTTGTTTTCTTAAATAAACATCTTGTAATTTTAACCAAGAACGCACCCTTTAACTGTCAGGCAATTGCCAACTGCCTACACTCTTAGCATTTTTTGGGAAGGAGGTGTACCCTCAACTTCTTTTTAAGACCATTATTTCAGATACAATCAGTATGTTATGTATAATATTTCTCTCTTTACTTTACCGAGTAATTTTATTTTTATTATATATACTCACCGATAGGGACATGACCTTTAAGTGGCAGTATACAAAATTCTAGCCAATAACGAAAAGCGGATTATAACTTTAATGAAAAAATAAATCGCATCGTTTGGCAAACGATGGTTGCTGCTGCTCCACTCAACTCCTTTCAAGTGTATGACTGAATAATACAATAATCCGCTTTGCATCAGCTAAGCAGGCGTACATTGATTCTAATGTACGCTTGAGAAATAAAAAAAAGGGGAAAAAATTATTCCAAAATGCATTAGATGCATCTTCCCCCATAAGGCTACGTCATTTAAATGCTACTTATCCCTGCTAATGCTTTTATGGCTAATTCTTTAAGCGGTACGAAGAAAAGGGGGAAAAAACGTTCGAACAGAGATAAAAAAAAAAGGAAGTAGCGATTAAAAATGAATATAATGTCACACCTATATAAAAATTTATTTTAAAAAATGCTGTTTAAGTCGGGAAAGTAAGAAATATTTGAGTTAATATGAAAGCTGCCACTTTAATTTTGGACGTTTGCAATTAATGGCGATTTGCCAATTCGATTTTTTTTTCTCTTCTGTTCCATTTACAGAAAAATTGTTTATCCTGTTAAAACATTTTTTTAAAAGAAGCAATTCCAAAAAAAGGAGGAAAAAAAGGGATGATAAATCAAAATTGGAAGATCTTTTGAGTGCAGACGATAGTGATAAAAAATCATTTGTCAGCAGATGGCATTAAGCCATAGAACAGATAAAGCAAAAAATCAAAGTTATTGTTTTCTAAATTAAAAAAAAATCATTCTCGTCTGCATTATAACTATTTATAATATAATTTACCAAATACCGTAGAAAATCAATAACACTTAAGGTATCTGACTATAACCTAAACTCATGATTTTTTCAAAAATTGACCAACTATTTTTATCATTTTATTTTAATGGCAATCTTATTAGCTTAATAAAAATACAAAGTTTTTTATTTTCCATTCACTAGAACAAAAACTACAATTCTTTTAGTAAAAGCAGATGCCATAACTTTGCCAAAGATGTCAAGCTTTAAAATGCGTTTTATTCGAAATGTGTTTTTTTTTCGCCGAAAAGCTCAAACGGAGACAGCGATTGATGAAAAAGTTTTGAAAATAATTTGCTGAGATTTTTTTCTGTATGTTCTGTATAACAAAATAATAATAGAAGTGTTTTGACTTTCAGATTTATCAATCACTGGTTTATTTCAAAATTTACAGTCCTTTATGTGAATATAATCACTTTAAAGCAATGTCATATAATAACTAAGATAAAGTGCTCTAGTTTTTGTAACAATTAAAATATCTCTTATCCTGAAGGCCATTTCAAACAGCAATAACAAAGTAACGCATCAAAATTGAAAATTTGTTCATAAATTTTGGAACAAAGCGGGCCTCATTTATGTAATTTTTTGTATATTTTCACTAGTTTTTTCCCATTTAATAATAGTAATTTTTTTCTGTTTCCACACACACACAATTTAAGGATTTTTTCCTTAAAATGTACTAAAAAAATCTAAAAATCAAAATAATCCCTATACATCTACATTTTTTTTTTTAAAAAAGTTGTCCCAAATAGTCGGACACTTTAAGAACAAGAATAGCCCAATAAGCTGAAAATCACATTGAGTGATTACCAATTTAAAGCTTTTACCTTGTTTATCAAACTACCACATCACTCCATTTACACCCAGTTCAATGAAACATGCCCAAAAGCTTTATTATTCTGGTTATTTACTATGTTGCATAAAAGCGTCACGCGGTTTACGGGCAAAAGAAAAAAACAATGAAGACAAAGATTAAATGATGAGGACGACACTTAGATAGACATTTCATACACGTTACTGTTTAAGAATTCTTTGCTGTGGTCAAATTTTGATGACAATTCTTACTCTAAATCACAATTGCTTTCGAACAGTTTCTTTTGAGTGTTGTAAATTAAAGTTATTTTGTAACTGCAAAATAGTTATTGGTGACGAATCTCTTAATTTAGAACCATGGTCAAGACAAAAGCAATGGCATCAACACTGGTACCTACTTTTATGTCATATGAGGTTTTTAAAATAGCCCACTGCTATTTTGCGTGTTGGCTTCCCACTGGAAAGGATCCTATTCAATTTTAACATAGGCTCCTATTTTCAAGGTGACTTTCTGAATCAAACCTAAAACTACTTGCTTCAAAAATGTAATAAGTGACTGTCGCACCGTTATTTTAGTGCACAAAAATGGTCACAAATGCGTTTAGTGCACAAAAATGGTCACAAATGCGTTTAGTGCACAAAAATGGTCACAAATGCGATGTTTAGTGCACACAAATTGTCACAAATGCGTTTAGTGCACACAAATTGTCACAAATGCGTTTAGTGCACACAAATTGTCACAAATGCGTTTAGTGCACAAAAATGGTCACAAATGCGTTTAGTGCACAAAAATGGTCACAAATGCGATGTTTAGTGCACACAAATTGTCACATTGCGCTTAGTGCACGCAAATTGTCACATTGCGTTTAGTGCACACAGATTGTCACATTAATTACTTTGGTGCTGTAACGTTTTCCCGCCTCACAGCTGATAGATCGTCTTTTCTTTGCAGATAACATTACGCCGTTCATATCCACACGTGCAACCCTAAAATATTACAGGATCCTTTCTTCTGACATCACGCTGATAGCAGTAGCCGAAAATCAAAAATATCTGCACTTCATCTGGAAGCGGAACACCTCGAATGGGATTCGAGTTGCAAGAAGGAACCGCCAAACTATAAGAGTGAAAAAGGCAGACCTCTTAAAACACTGGAAAAGAGCCGTTGTGTTTTGCTCTCCTCCTTCGCCAATATTATTCTATACTATCAAAACACTCAATAGTTGGAAACATTTGTACCTAACTGTCAATATTGTACTTAATAACTGTAGACGTAACAAATCAATAGTTTAATTCCTTCAGTCTCACACTACTCGTCAAGTTTCCTAATACGTCACAGTGCAAACGAATTACTACATCGTTATTTTAGGGCAAATGAATTTTAATGTTGGGTATTTTAGGGCAAACGAATTATAACATTCGTTATTTTAGGGAAAACAAATTATAACATTCGTTATTTTAGGGCAAACGAATTATAATATTCGTTATTTTAGGGCAAACGAATTATAATATTCGTTATTTTAGGGCAAACGAATTATAATGTTCGTTATTTTAGGGCAAAACGAATTATAATATTCGTTATTTTAGGGCAAACGAATTATAATATTCGTTATTTTAGGGCAAACGAATTATATTCGTTATTTTAGGGCAAACGAATTATATTCGTTATTTTAGGGCAAACGAATTATATTCGTTATTTTAGGGCAAACGAATTATATTCGTTATTTTAGGGCAAACGAATTACATTCGTTATTTTAGGGCAAACGAATTACATTCGTTATTTTAGGGCGATATTTAACTAGAAGCATTTCACTAAGCACTATACATGACAGGTATTATACCTCATGCAAACAAATCAATACCTGAATTTCCAAATTTCCCTTAGGCGTAGTGTTTACGTTTTCAGAAAGGGGTGCCAGCTCAGGTGTCATCCTAATCATTGGATGGTGGATCAAAATTACAAGGGGTCTATCGACAATCGCCTCGGGCGTGCCACGTCAACGAATCCAAACTTCCTTAGCAGCCATGCGCGGACAACAGCTATTCAGAAAGGAGATATATAAAATGACTATTTCGCAAATTTCACATAAAATTTAATCAATCAACGAAAGTAAATAATTTTCAAAAGTACAGTGAAAATCGTTTAACACGAAACTGAAGGGACTCACTTTTTTCGTGTTAAGGAATATTACCCAAAAGAAAAAAAAGCATATGTTCAACAAAATTAAGTTTATTAGAGTGCATTTTATTTACATAGATGTGTATATATGCATGTATTTCATAAAAATCAAAAAACAAACACTATTTACAAGAACTTAACGAAATTTAAAACAATATTTTCAAGTTCTTCGAAAAACAAAATATATATTGAGTTTTTGGAAAATAATTTGATATTTTTCTTTACATCATCTTTATTAGCATCAAATTGCTAGCAAATTGTCTGATGTCATCCATGTTTTTTTATGTGCGTCTAAATAACTGCGCACATTTTTCATAATGTTCCTCATTTCGGATGACGTGGGATCAGAAGCTGCATTATTCGCAAGAATATGCATCAATGATATTTTTTTGAGCTTTGTCTGCCCGAATTAAGGCAGACTACACCATCTAATGCAACGAATTCTTCCGATGATACAGTAGAATAGTCCAACAATACAGAAACTTTCTTATACATTTCATTAAGTGTGATGTTTCCCGTATTCTGTTCATTCCCAGAAGGGAAATCTTTTCATCTCAAGGTATCCGACTCCTTGCGACTTTTTTTTTTAAAAATGGAGATATGGGTTTTTTTTGTGGTTTTTAGGTTTATTTAGTACATTTTAAGAAAAATATGCTAAAATTAAAAAGAGAAAAAGAAATTATTATTACTAAAATGGGAAAAAATGGGTAAACATTGACAAAAAATTATATAAACGGGGACCGTTCTATACAAAAAGTTTATGAACAAATTTTCAATGTTTCAATTTTGATGTGTTGCTTTGCTATTCATCTTTTAAATGACCTTCAGGATAAAACATATTTTAATTTTTTCAAAAACCAGAGCACTTTATCTTAGTTATTATATGCAATTGCTTAAAAATAATGTGATTATATTCACATAAGGGACAGCAAAATTTTGTAATAAAACAGTGATTAATAAATCTGAAGGTTAAAACACTTCAACTACCACACAGAACATACACAAAAAATTTCAGCTCATTATTTTCAAAACTTTTTGAGCAATGTCTGTCTCCGTTTGAGCATTTTCAAAAAACATTTTAAGTAAAACGCCTTTTAAAGTAGTGGCATCTGCTTTTACTAAATTGATTGATTGAATATTAACGTCGCACTGTTCAGCTGCACGAGGGCTTTTGGCGACGGACCACGTAATTTTGAATCATGGTCAAGTTACGAGGACGACACCTGAGCTGGCACCCCTCTCCTAACTACCACACCACACCAACGGGAGGACGTTTCAGCTCTCGACAGATTTAGCGTGCATCGCTGCCCTACACGGCGGGTCTTTAGTGGTACTGGGCTCGAACTCGTGACAAGGCAAGCTACGATCCGATACCTATACCTCTCGGCTACCACGGCCATCTGCCTTTACTAAAACTTTTATAGTTTTTGTTCTAGTGAACGGAAAATAATAAACTTGTTATTTTGATAAAAAAAAAAAGCTAATAAGATAACCTATAAAATAAAATTATAAAATAAAATTGTCAATTTTTTTGCAAAGTCAACAATTTTAAGGTAGTTGGATACCTGCGATTTTAGTTTCGTGTACAAAAACAACAAAAATGCATGAAAATACAGAGAAATTCGTCAAGACGTATTATTTCATGTTTACTGATATTTCGTCTTAAGTATTTTCGCGTTAAATGTATTTCACTGCAAACTAAAAATTAAATTCACAAAACACGCGATTTACTTCCATGGCTAATATTATATTCATACAATATAAAAGAAATAACTCCAGTTTATGCTTTTTTAATTGATAATTTTTCTTTCAAAAAAAAAATTCAGTCCCTCAAATTCAATAATCGTGATTTTTTTTATATATAACCAACCCATCACTTCAAACATTTATCGTAAAATCGATTGAACACAATTCAAACGTAGATAACAAAATGCATTAAAAAAAATTAATATTCCCTTTTTAAATGGATGATTTGGGCATTCATCTATCTATGTCTGAATAAAAGATTTAATGAAGGGGTTTGCAAAAGATGGGGAAAAAATTAAAGCCATTTCGAAGAAAAATTCCCCATATGAGAAAAGGAAGGGGAAAAGAATCATTCATCTACTTTGCTCTTCGCGTTTTAGAGCGAAAAATTTGTTTACGTTCTCTGAAATATAATTTACCTCTTTTCATGTTTTTTTTTAAACTTTTAAATACAGTAACGAGAGAAAGGGATATAAAAGACGTGAGGAGCTGCAACGCATTTTCTCTTTTAAAGATTGCTGCTTTGTAAATATTGAGTGTAAAATGAAATGTGCATATCGTTGATTAAAATCGCGCTAATGATATATAGGTTTTTGAATAAAAATATATTTTCACACGGGCTGAAAATTATACACAAACCATTAAACAAGCTTCTATTTCTTTTAGAAATCTTTTTTCATTTTCTAAATTAATTTTCACATTATTGATTGATTAATCATAGATCAAAAGAAAAAAAAGGTTTTATTTACGATAGTGTTTGTACTCTTTTAAACAGAAAGGCATAAAAAAATAGTATTTTTAAAGAGTAACAGGGAGGAGGGGGAGGGAACCCCTCACCCCTACAAATTATACAACTGTTCATAAAAAAAACTAATATTCACAAGTAACGGCGTCCTTTACATAATAATGGTGTTTTAATGGAAACTTGGCGAAATATTGGCGGTACAGCCAAGTTGGCATCATTTTTGCCATTTTGTTTAGATCCTTTTCGGCTGTATTTGACAACTATAACTATTACTCTAACTACATTACACTGCTTCATATTTCAATGCAACACGATAGCTGTTGGAAACGGACCTTGCAACATCTTAAAACTTAAAATTTTCTAAAAATTTATTTGATAAGTAATAATAAATCCTCAAATAAAAACGATTTTAACACAATTATTTTAACCATAAAATAACCCCTACGTTCTTTTATATATTTTTCCCTACCATATAACATCTTGTATTTCACCATACAAAATTACACCACACAATACATAATTAAGCCTTTAAATATACACTACCCAACGTAAGTGCGAAATAAAAAATGTATTCTATTTTTCAATTTTCGTAAGAAAAGCGTACACGCCCATATCCGTGCAACGTAAGTAAATGCCGTTACGCCCAGGAAAAAAGAATATAAAAGCACGATACCTGTATCTTCGTATTCTTTTTTTTTATGCTGGAAAATTAACCAGGCTCGATCCAAACAAGGTTGGCTTGCCTATTGACATTGTTCAATTAATTTAACCTCTTGGTCAACCACTTTAGTAAGAAAGAGTGCAATGGGGAATGCTAATAACTAGGTGTTGCCCTTTTTTAACTGATAATGCTGCTATACATGTGTTTTAGATGGTGGAAAACATACCAATTCTAGAGATAACTTGATTATTTAGTTGCATTGTTAAGCACTTATAAGTGCTAGTTTTTTCATATACAATAACTATAGCCATTACCTGTCAGCTTCGCAGGATTTTTCATTATATTCTAAGACCAGTGGCGTCCACAAGGGCGGGGATGGTCTTCGGTTTCCGACCCCCCATAGCTTTTGGTTCTTTTCTTCGATTGATTATAATTCTATGTATATAGTACGTAAAATTTAATAAAATGTTTGTTAATAATAATTATTTTATTAATTAATGCTAATCAATAATTAATTTTTGAATTGTATTTTGTTCTGGAAAATCGACAAATTCAAAAGAATATACTGATCGGCGTATTGGAGCATAATACGAAAACAGTGAACTTTAATCTTGACTCTCCCCTTGAAATATTCCTGTGTGCGCCACTACTTTTGACTATATATTGTTTTTAAGTTGTTCAAAACATTTAGCTTTTAATGCATTGAAAATCATTCCTATAAATTTCACCTCGTTTAAAAAGGACAGGCCTTAAAATATATTTCCGTTTTAGGAACTCAACTATTGCGCCCTCGTAACACTCCCCTTTACCTTTCGGAGTCGATTTCCGTAAGCCCTATTTTTAATGGATCTCTATTCAACAAAGGAAATATAATTGCCATATTTAAAGTTTGTAAGTTTAATAGTTCAAACACAGGGATATATGTTTCGAAAACTCCCCCTCCCTTAGGAGTCGATTTTTACTTAACCGTTCGCGACGGATTTCTACTCATCAGAAAATATCTGTTTGCCAAATTTCGAATTTCTAGGTCTAATAGTTCGAAAACTAGAAATTGTTTATAACGCTACAGCAACCTACTTTTGGTGGTCAGTAAACTTATTCTTAGAGGATATTTGCTCAACAAAAGAAACATATCAGCTCAATTTCAAGTCCTATAGGTTGTGACGGGCTCACGCGTCTCTTCTTTAACATGTCCATTGGGTTCTTTGGGGCCAGAATTAATGGCAATTTTTTCCAACCAAATCCAAGAAGTGAAGTGTGAAAGAAAGATGCAAATTAGGAAGCTTAAATATCAGAAGTTAAGAATAAGCGGGATGGCAATTAGAGGAATGTAAACATAATCCGTGGTTCAAGTGTGAAGTTTTGGAAAACGTTACGTGGTGACAGTAGAAACTGTACGTGATAGAGATACATTGAGTCAAGATGCATACCATTGCACTTGAGCATTTACAAGGTTTCATCTAGGATTGTTGTGATCGTTTCTTCAGACTACAGCAAGGTAGGATTGACTATTCAATATTAGGATCAGTGATAGTTTTGTAATTGAGTTTAGGCGAGTAACAGTAATTGATAGTGGTCCGAGTTAGGTTAATTCGATATTATATATATATTGTTTGTTTTACCACCGTAGATTCTCTCACATATATTATAATCTAAATTGTTAAACACTTAAGTTAAAAATCTTAATAAAGATATATCAAGATTATGTATGCTTCTAGTTCTTCCGTTAATCCTACAGCTCTAGCTCACGCTGATAATCAAAAAGATGTTCACCCGAGGGAGGGGGGGGATTTCACAAGGTCTAATAGTTCTGAAAATAACACGATAAGTGTTCAATGAAGTAAGTTTATTCATATCCCTTCGGGATTTGATTAAATTTCTAATTTCAGCATTTCCACGCGACTGATTGATTGATTGATTTAATATTAACGTCGCACTGTTCAGCTACACGAGGGCTTTTGGCGACGGACCACGTAATTTTGAACCATGGTCAAGTGACGTGGACGTGACCAGGCAAGCCACGATCCTATACCTATACCACTCGGCTACCGCGGCGCCACAATTTCCACGCGACATAGATACGGCTACAGTGTAGTTACTACAAGTTAAAATAAACGCTTATGATCTCCAACACGAATAGATTATTTTTCGAAGAAATTGATCAGCTGCAATGGACGATTTCTTTTCTAACATTTTACTCGATTGAAACAATAGTAGGTAATTATGTCATTAATATCCAATTTTTTAAGACTTAAAATAATATACATGCATATACTTGTTATGCTGTCTTTTTGTTCACAAGAAACATTCAAGATTTATAGGTGTGTATCTATGTGAACCAGTAGCACACACAGGAATTTTTCAAGGGGGTGGGGGGTCCGGGGTCGAAAGTTCACCATTCTTGTATCATGCTCCTTTTGATTTTGTCGATTTTCGGGAACAAAACACAGTAAAAAACTAATTATTGAAAAAATAATTAGCATTAATTAATAAAATTAATCACCCCCTTGTGTGCGCCACTGATGTGAACACAATTTAACTTTTTTAATTATAATTTTTTGCATTTTGGGGTGGCATTTTCCGTTTCTGTCGGGGAGGGGGGGGACAAAACTGCTAGAGCTGGCCCTGCTCGTAATTCAGAACCATCGTCAAAAATCAAAAGCTGACACTTGAAAAAGTCATCTAATTTCCCCAACACGCCCCACCCCTGTTAGGGGGGAATAATTGTGCGTTTAATTTCATTCGAATGTTTCCCAAAACTATAACTCCTGAGATAATTTACAGGATCAATCTCTAAAAGAATGATGATAATAACTAGAAATCAAAAGATGAAAACGTAAGGTCCGTTAAATTTAGCGTTGCTTCTTGAAAATACTTTTTGAAGAAAATCAAGAAAATAATATTTTGAAGTACGGCGCCGTTTTCACCGACGTCTTGACTTTTAAGTTTAAAAATACATTTTTAAACACATTTGAGAAGCGATAACAGAAATTGTTTATCTCAGAAAATCTCTACCGGCAAAAAAGAAAAGTTTTAAAAATTCTTTTAAACAAACCATTATAACAGAAACGCGAACTTAAGCCAGAATTAAAAGGAACTGTGTCAAACTGTTGATAATTTTCAGGGGATTTTCGTTATAATTGTGATAAAGCTTGAGTAAATGACTAAGCAATTAATAAAAAATTAATAGTAAAAATTACTATATAAAATACTGTTTAATATTCTCTTTAAAACGATTAAAGGACTTGTAAAGGTAATTTGTATGATTAAAGTGTGTATATTTTATACGTACAGAATTATATTAATACGTAAAAATAAGTTGTTGCAATGAATATTGATTAAAACGATATAAATAGCAATTTGGTGTATTTTTTTAAAAAAAACATATATAAAAGCTAACAAGCGTATTTTAATATTTTTATGTATATGTATTAAATCGGATCTCATTTCTGAAACATGCAAAAAATTTAAAATTAATTTCGACAAAATTTTTTCATAATTATATTTCCCACATGCACAAAATTTTTCAAATACTCATCGACATTTTTACATATGCCAAAAACAGAACAAGTCCTTGAATGAAACAAAAATTAAAAATCGAACACATTTTCTTATACAGCTGTTCCAAATTAATTTTTCTCGAGCTAGGACATCGTTAAATGTTTTTAAAAATTGTTAAACTAGACAGGCAACACAAGAGATAGATATTGTGATCTCTTGAAACATGGTCAATGGATGAAGACACATGGTACTACGCCCAGATTGCCACACAAATAGATTTTGAAACTCCGTTCGAACAATTGTGACGCACTCCCTATTATGAAAGACGAATAATTAGTAGAATCAGAAATTAGAAACGTATTTAGCATCTAACTCCACATTAATGCGATTATTACAATAGGTTATTCTAAGGTTTTTTTTTATTGAAGTTGTCAAGGTAAGTGCATATTCCGTATTTATTATTAAGTTATAATAAAAAATATTGAAACCTTTTTCTTAGCTCACTGCACCTATGCCTCTAAGTGGATCGCAATACCTTGAAAAAAATTAAAAGCAGCCCATACCCAGGAAAAGTTAGCACACCCCTGGTTTAGGAGAATGGTTAGTTGGTTTTATCGGTTGAAGGACTATATATATGACCGAGCAGTGACAAAAAAAAGTTAACCTCCGCAGAAAAAAACGCATCTGATTTACACTAAATTTTATAAGCAAAAAAGGGATAAAAAATGGATTAAACAACATGAAGAATTGAAACAGTTTGTGCTTTCCAAGGACACGTTAACAACGAAAGCAAAATCCATCTGAAAACGAAAAATCATTTTTGAGTCTTAAAATTTTGCATTTACCGATAGTTAACTAGTCCCTGGGTGTTTGGCTGAATCAAGCTAATTTTTTGCTAATTCAAAATCCAAATTCAATATCTCCAATTTACTAACACCCAGGACTTCGAACCGTAATTTTTTTGTTCCATATTTTATTCCGCCAAAATTAATGGTTTTTGGTTCAGTTCCGAATGAATAATTTCATTTATGTATATTCTTATTTGTGCTAAAAATAAATTCTATCATACACAAAAAATGTAATTTTATCAAACTTTAGAAGGTTTTATCCTGTTTTAAATTGGTACATTATATGAATTCATACAATTAACCAGCATGTACGATACGAGGCAGTGAACAGCCAATGTCCAAATTGTTATCCATTATCTAAATCACATTTGACATTTATGATTCATGATTATGTCGATTACGTGTACCCTCGTCATTTGACGCTTGTCACTCACATCATGCACTTGGCCTTTTAATAATTATGTAAAAAATTTATTTATTTAGCATATAGAAACTGCTGAACCGAAATAAACTGATATTTTTTTTCGGTTCAATACCGGTTTTCCGTTAAGTAACGGTTCGAAGCCCTGCTAACACCAGGTTTAACGAAGAAATTTATTACTAGCCAAATCACTTTGTAGACCCAAAAATCTTCTGTAATGAGATTTAAAAAAACCCCACTAAATATACTTTAATATTGTCCAAAATCATTAAAAATCCATCTAATATTGTAGAAAGTAACGAGGAAAATGATAGAGTACCCAAACTAAAAAATTTTTGTCGAACTTAAGGACCAATCTCGGCCATCAAGTTTACATTTTAAACAAGGCTGTTTCTTTCTATAGAAGAAATAAATACGAAATACGCGGAAAAGAGATAAATGAAAAAGAAAGGTCACACAGCTTGGAAACACTACCGGAATCCAAATCGCCAGTAATCGAAGCAATTCGCCAGAAAATAAATAACACAGTAAAGAGGGACACAGCACAAAAAGGAAAAAAAAATTAATAGAAGCTGAAGTAAATAGAGAAAGTGTGAAGAGGGGGAAAAAAAAGGTGAAAATTTCTGATTCAGAATCCTTAAGAATTCCAAATAGAAAATGGCGCCGATGGAACTCTTGTCATGAATAAAAAGAGTCAGAGCGTTGCCACATTTTCCTAAAGGAATAGTAACGTAGGAATATCGGGGAATTTATTTTGTCAAGCAGAGTTTCTTATCGTTTTTATTTATGCATTGCATGCATAATTAAAAATTCAAGAACGGCTACAAGCTTGGCCTCAATTTCCGGAAGACTGCAGAACAATTCTATTTGTTTTGTTTCTTTGTTTTTCTTCACTTTTTTTCGTTTCGTGTTCTTTTTTTATCGGATGATTGCATTTCTTGCTTTGTCGTTATTGGCAGCGAGGAAAAATACAGGGAACGTTTTCGATTTTTTTCGTTCTTGTACAATATTGAATGCTTCTTCTCAATGTATTCTTAAAAAGCGAACTCCTTGACAAGAATAGCGACATGAATAATTTTCTTAGAAATGAATTCTTCTATGCATTATTTTATTACCCTGGAAATTTCCTTAATAATATGATGATTATCCAACGAAAAAAGGTTTTGATGAAATTACCTAAAATTATGGAAATAACCAAACGAAATTATGGAAATTACATATTAACTTGGTTTTTTGGTTTTAGTTTTTTTTTGGAGAAATCAAAAGCAGATAAAGATTTTTTTTTTAAAAAAAATCAATTACTAGCATTAAATCATTCAGAATTTAAATTTAAACAGATTGAAAAGCATAAGAAAATTATATATGATAATTGGTTGCACAATATAACCGATATAAATCAGACCAAAAATTGAAAATATAGAGTGTTTTTTTTTCAGGTATAGAAGTTTAAGTTGGCATTACTTTCCAAGATGGCGACCGATTTAACAGCTGTCAAGTGATTTATTCTCAGTTTGGTTTGGCAATTCATCAAAACGATCATCAAGCAAGGCGTAGATTCGTCGAATAGGTCCAAAACGAGATTGCCTTTATTCCCGATTTTCATAAGCGAATTTTGTTTAGCGATGAAGCGCACTTCTGGTTGAATGGCTACGTCAACAAACAAAACTGCCGCATTTGGAGTGAAGCTAATCCACAAGTGTATGTCGAAACACCGTTACATCCAGAAAAACTGACTGTTTGGTGCGTTTTATGGACTGGTGGAATCCTTCAAAAACGATGAAGGCCACAACGTTACAGTCAATGGTGATCGGTATAGAGCCATGATTACTAACTTTTTCATTCCTGAATTGAACAATCATGATGTCCAGGAGCTGTGGTTCCAACAAGACGGCGCAACATGTCACACAGCTCGTGCCACAATCGATTTATTGAAAGACACGTTTGGTGACCGCCTAATTTCACGTTTTGGACCTGTGAATTGGCCTCCAAGATCTTGTGATTTAACACCGCTAGACTATTTTCTGTGGGGTTATGTAAAGTCATTGGTCTATGCGGATAAGCCACAAACGCTTGACCTTTTGGAAGACAACATTCACCGTGTTATTGCTGATATACGGCCACAAATGTTGGAAAAAGTCATCGAAAATTGGATGTCCAGATTGGACTACATCCGAGCCAGCCGTGGCAGTCCTATGCCAGAAATCATATTTAAAATGTAATGCCACAAGATTATCTTTCGAATAAAAAAAAATTCATGTCAATCGAATAATAAGTCGTTGTTTTATTGCAATTTAAAGTTCTATACCTCTAAAAAACACCCTTTACTTCCGACTTTTTCTCGATACTCCTTTTAAATCAAATTAATACCATTCAATAGTATTTTTCCATGCATATGACAAACAAGTTATTTTACAACATTTTGATTCAAATAATTGATAATACACTACGAGCGCGCGAGATTTTCTGTTTTTTGATACATAGGAAAAAAAACATGTTTTTCAAGCTCATTTTCCAATATTATTGTTTTCAAGTTTCATGTCATACATTCGCAATAATTTTTAATTTGTTCCTTTAAGTGCTTTAAGACATTTTTCATGCGGAACATGTTAAAATCACCTTTGCTTATTTTATATTTGCTTTTCCGAGCATTAATCTCAGAATTTTAATTATATTAATAACGGATAGCCAGGAATAGATTTTTTTTCAATTGTTTACAATTTTAAAGATATTACATCTTTGAATTATTTACTTATGCTTCTGATCCCTGTCTTCAGCGAAGTATATAGACCTCTTAAGGCGGGTGAGTGAGTGAATATTAAAGTCGGTATTTGAGGGCTTTTGGCGACGAATCTCGTGTTTTAGAATCATAAACAAAATACGTGGATGACACCCTGCTGGCACACCCCTCTCCTAACTTCCAAACCACACCAACGGGAAAAAATTTAAGCCTCGACATATTTAACGCGAGTCAGCCGCATCTACTTGGTGGATCTTCAGTGGTAAAGGGTGTTTTTTTTTAGAGGTATAGAACTTTAAATTGCAATAAAACAACGATGTATTATTCGATTGACATGAATTTTTTTTTATTCGAAAGATAATCTTGTGGCATTACATTTTAAATATGATTTCTGGCATAGGACTGCCACGGCTGGGGCACGGATGTAGTCCAATCTGGACGTCCAATTTTCGATGACTTTTTCCAACATTTGTGGCCGTATATCGGCAATAACACGGCGAATGTTGTCTTCCAAATGGTCAAGCTTTTGTGGCTTATCCGCATAGACCAATGACTTTACATAGCCCCACAGAAAATAGTCTAGCGGTGTTAAATCACAAGATCTTGGAGGCCAATTCACAGGTCCAAAACGTGAAATTAGGCGGTCACTAAACGTGTCTTTCAATAAATCGATTGTGGCACGAGCTGTGTGACATGTTGCGCCGTCTTGTTGGAACCACAGCTCCTGGACATCATGATTGTTCAATTCAGGAATGAAAAAGTTAGTAATCATGGCTCTATACCGATCACCATTGACTGTAACGTTGTGGTCTTCATCGTTTTTGAAGAAGTACGGACCAATGATTCCACCAGCCCATAAAGCGCACCAAACAGTCAGTTTTTCTGGATGTAACGGTGTTTCGACATACACTTGTGGATTAGCTTCACGCAAAATGCGGCAGTTTTGTTTGTTGACGTAGCCATTCAACCAGAAGTGCGCTTCATCTCGCTAAACAAAATTCGCTTATGAAAATCGGGAACAACGGCAATCTCGTTTTGGGCCCATTCGACGAATCTACGCCTTGCTTGATGATCCTTTGGCTTCAATTCTTGCACGAGTTGGATTTTGTAAGCACGCAAACCAAGATCCTTCCGCAAAATCTTCCATAAAGTGGATGGACACAGATCCAATTTCTATGCTCGATGGCGGATGGACTCATTCGGGTCTTCCTCAATGCTACGCTCTACAGTAGCAATAGCTTCTGTACGCACCGTACGGCGTCCCTGGGGATGGGAGTTATCAATTAAGAGTAAACGTGGTGCGAAAACGTTCCATGGTTAATCGAACTAACTGCTCTGATGGACGATTTTGTCGACGATAAAATGGACGTAGTGCGCGATACGTATTCCGCACAGAGAGAGAGAGAGAGAGAGAACCATTATTTTCGAAATAAAATTGCACAATTTGAAAGCGCTGTTCAGGCGTGAGTCTATTCATGATGAATTACCAAACCAAACTGAGAATAAATCACTTGACAGCTGTTAAATCGGTCGCCATCTTGGAAAGTAGTGCCAACTTAAACTTCTATACCTGGAAAAAAAACACTCTGTATTTGTCTTTGCCCATTCACAATTTGACGACCAATAGCTACTAAACATATCAAAATTAATTTCCTAACCCTATGTGATATGTGACGTTAATTAACAATCAATCATATCACAATGTGCGGTTAAATGCTTGGGTTCTATAGATTAACATATTCAAAGAGCACTGTACCAAATAAATAGCATGTATGTATAATATTGTAGATGCATAGCAAATTCGGAATACATTTTAATCAGATTCTATTACACTTACTTAGGATAAAACAAAACCGCATTAAATTATAAAAAAGAATGCACGAGACATTCACAACATCATTTATCGTAAATTATTAATAAACATCTTTGATTTAACTACTTTAACATCAAGTTGTATGGGTAAATAGTGTGACGAGCTTCGTCTGCTAAAGATGTTTAAATTAGATTAGATGTTTTAAATTAGGAATTTATGAAAAGAAGCGATTTCTATGGCTTGTAATAGTGATTTAGTGAAACAGGAATCAAAAATTTTAAATACGATTATAATTTGTTGTCAGTATACTGAATGACCTCAAACTTCCCACGCGACTTGGAAAGATAGGATGTAGTTACCATTTGATACAAATTCAATATAAAAATGTCCGCGGGATACGACAATGAGTTAAGTATGCGTTCATTAACGCGCGTCACACTATAAAACAACAAGATGGCTATTGGCAACGAACCTTGTAATTCTGAACCATGGTCAGGAGATGAGGACAGAGCTGGAACTTCTCTCTCCTATTTACCACATCATGCTAACAAGATAACTTCGTGTTTGGACAGATTCCACGTGCATTAGCCTATGAGCTCGTGATCAAGATCACTAAGCTATCGCGACCACAGAGGGATACCATAATCTAACTTTTACAACCTGATATGATTTTGAAACTTACTTAACTTGTAGCAACCCCTGTGAATCATCAGAACGTATTTTGGTGGAAGAAGAATTCGAATGCGCAATTCGACTTGAATTTTACTATTCATGGTGATACTGTGACTCAAGAGTTACTTTGGAAGTTAGTTTAGTTACATATCAACGCATCTAGGTTTTAACATCTGGGGGTATCAAGATGTACACGTGCTTGTCTTAATTTTTAAACCCCGAATTACATAGTTTATAAAGTTGTTTAACGTTGTATCCAGCTTCACTAACTTTATTAAGTATATAATCGATATACAATACCAATGCTAGTTTCTCATTTCTTTATCAGACTAAATAAAGACTTCGGAACACACTTAAATTTAACGGGCCTTAATATTACTCTATACAGAAATCTATGGTGACATTAAGATATGGATTCATTACTCAATGCAACATCACTGAAATTTAGAAACCTCGTATTCCTTATTTGGATTTAAAAAAAATTATGCTCCTTTACACAATATGAATCTAGTGCAGTAGCGAATTTTAGTATGAAAAACCCGCAAGTAAAATCAGAGATACAAGAGAGGTTGAAAATAGTTTCCTTGTTAAGTTAATTTTCCCATCCTAGCAGTACATAGTCCACATTCCTCAATAGACAATCGGCAACGAAACTATTGTTTTTTCATCTCGATTTCAGTTAATACATACATAAATAGACAAACAATGCATCTCATTAATTAACCACTAGTTGGCGCCATAAGTCAAAAAGAACCCCTTCTTTCCACCCCACTTCAAGAAACATAATGAACAGAGCCCCTATCTCTTCGTCACCTCAACCGACACTTCTCCGGGATAATATAATTATTCAATGAATTTCCTCTTAAACGAGGGTGCATGGGGAAAAAAACTTTTAAACGACGAACAATGGGAACATCCCTTTCAATAGAACGAAAAATAAAAAAAACTGGAATGAAATTGCTAATTTGGCGCCCGTACAAGAGCCCTTCCAAGAGGACCCTTCTGATAGTCCTTGTCTTTGCCACTTTTCCGCTAAATCAATCATTTTTTGACAATTTTCCCACTTCTCGGGCTTCAACGGGATATTTATAACAATAATTATTATTTGCGGATATTAGATGGAGAGGTGCTTGAGGATTGGCGCGTGGTAAAGCGGGAAAAAAAATTATCTCGACGTCGCGTCTGAACCAGGAGTGGCTTTATTGGCAACAGAAGTCACTGGAATAAAAAAAAAAATCGCACTCTGGACATGGATTGTCATTTGAATTGCAGTTGAAGTTTCTATTTTTGGTAGGTTTGTATACACCAAGACACTGATAAGTTAAGTTTCCTAACCATTCAGAAACTTGAGTCAAGAAGTTGGGTTCAAGATGCTATTACACACAGAATACGTGAATAAACATATATTTAATCTGTCTAATCTCCAGCAGTTTCCACAAAGAAGATATTTATTGCAAAGCGCCTCTGACCTTTAAAAATGACAAGATTTAGCATTTAATTTAATGCCACATTCAATGTTTCTTTTTTTCTTTTTACAGGTTCACTTTATCTTAGCAACTATTACCTGTTAAGGTATCCGATTACGTTCGGAACCGTGATTTTAAAAAAAGCGCATAAATGGATAATTTTCATGATATTTAATGTCACTTAGATTAGAATGCATGTATAAAATTGTTTTAAGGCCATTGACAAAAAAAAATTTTAATACAATATTTCGGCAAAAAATTAACTTAGAATAACGTTTTTCAAAATGCTCTCCTTTTGTGAAAAATGATTCTATTATAATAACATTCTGCCTGTATATAGCTCAGACCTCTGTACAAAGGCTCAACTATGATTTTAAAAAATCCACATTTTCAGAGTTACAAACATTTGAAATAATTATCGGAGTTTTTTTTCTTAAAATTTCTCCCCTCTGTTGTCGTAAAACATAGATAAACCCACTTAGTTATACATTTCAAAAATTCTAGTTGAGCCTCTATACAGAGGTCTGAGCTATATACAAGCAAAATATTATAGAAGCATTTTTCATAAAAGGAGAATGTTTTGAAAATGGGTCATTCTATGTTCAATTTTTGTCAAAATATTGTACTTAAATAATTTTTTATTGTAATAATATTCTTAAAACAATTTTATATACGTTTTTAAATCAAAGTGACACTAAATATCATAAATATTATCCATTTATACGTTTTTTCAAAATCACGGTTCCGAACGTAGTCGGATACCATAACTGGGATTGACGAGTATACTCATCATGTGTAAAAAGTAGTGACCACATTGGCTATTTAAGTAGTAATTTCCCATGGTGAGAGAGTGTTTGTTAACGTCGCACTGTTCAGCTACACGAGGGCTTTTGGCGACGGACCACGTAATTTTGAACCATGGCAAGTGACGTGGACGACACCTGAGCTGGCACCCTCCTCTCCTAACTACCACACCACACCCACGGGAGGATCTTTCAGCTCTCGACAGATTTAACGTGCATCGCTGCCCTACACGGCGGGTCTTTAGTGGTACTGGGTTCGAACTCATGACAAGGCAAGCCACGGTCCGATACCTATACCACTCGGCTACCGCACTCTATAGCAATGAGTAAGATATTGACGACGGCAGGGACGTTTTAATGCGTGGGTCAACAGGCCCCGGGCCCCACCCTCAGTGGGGGCCTTGTTGCGTTCTCGACTCTGTTTTAATGAGATTATGTGATCGGGGTAGTTTTAATGGTCAAATATTATTCTACGTATTCTTCGAAATACAGGGAATTTCAAACGGCATGCCAACTGGCAAAAGTGGTAAGACCGTATCATTATGTGATAACCGTTGTACATGTCCAGGCCTAATACCATGACCAATCATTTGACTTATTCAGTCAAAATGACGCCGTGGGTCAAGCTGATATGTGCTTAGGTTTTTGAGATGGTGAATCGTGGACATTTATTTGTTTCAAATTACCTTTTTAACGAGAATTTTACAATGGAAGAAAATTTTGAATATTTTTTTAAAAATAAGTACTATTAAGTTATTATTTATGTTGAAAAAGTATAAATACTTTTACTTGTAAAAATGTCCCCCACCCCTCGAAACAGCAAATCGAAAAGAAAGATAATAAAAATCGATGTACGTGTAAGATTGCTATGTTCGGCTCTTATTAGCAATGAGGATCAAAATCCAAAATTAAAAATAAAAATTTTAGTTTTATTGCTTTCTTAAATATAACAATTAATTTTTCCTTGCTGATTTTTTTGAAAAAATTATGTGCGTTAAATGGTTAGTAAAATAATTATACAACAGTACCGAATTTATTAATTTAAAAAAAAAAACTATTTGAACATGATGAATAGACTTATGAAGCATTCTTACTAATTTTCATCTTAATTTTCCAACGGCCAGTGGATTAAACGAAACACAAATCTCCGTATAGTTACTACAAATGACGTAAATATAAATATATTGACAAAAAAATAATAAATAAAAAAAAGAAAGAAAAAAATTCTTTAGTATCGTAAACATGGTGAATAAGCAGCGATTATACAAGACGTACGTAAGAAATTCTGACAGAAAAATCCATTCCAGTAGTAAACATTCTTAAACAGCTTTATTTGTTTGTATAATGAAAACTAATATAAAATTCCGATTCTGAGCTACACGAGAAAATCGGATAAAAGCCATAAAAACAGGAAACAGCGTCACACAGCCATGGGGAAAGACGTAAATATTCTTTTGACGTCACATCCGGCTTGATAAATGAATCAAATGAGCCAGAAGCAGAATATGTAAAAAATATTTTTAATTAAAAGATAAATACTTAGATAAGTTTTACAGATGTTTACAATGGGATTAAAAGAAATGATTAGAACAGTTTTGAAGGGAAAAAAAAGATTTTTTTTTTAAAAATTAAAACATACTTGCGCGTATTTACACACAAAAAAAATGATTTTATTTAAAGAGGGTTTTTTGCAAAGATACACTAACTAAACGCAATTTTTAGATAAAATAAATTAGTTTAAAAAGGCTAAAAAAATTGTTAAAGTAAGAAATAGACAACATAAAATATAAGTATTCCCTTCAGTATAGTTATATAAATAAAAAACATAGCACGATTCTGAGCATTCACTTGGTAAACAATCTCTTTGCGGACCCGAAATATTTTTTAAACGAGGAAAGATGGGTTTTTTTTTTTACTTAGATATGTAGAACCAAAAGCGGAAAGCAGAGTACATGCAATTTTCTCTCTTCAAATAATTAAATCTCTCCAGCAATGACATTCAATAATTTACAATATAGCTGTAAATTTATATTTCAGATTTTTTTCTTAACACGTAAATGTCATAATTCTGAAGATGTTTGTCAAATAAGGTCCATTACAAATTTATCGACTTCTATCCATTCAAAATTGACAAATTTGTTGAATAGAGCAGAGTGCCACAAAAAATTGTACCGCGAGCCACATGTGGCACGCGTGCCATAGGTTTCCGACCCCTGTTCTAGAGCAAAACGATATAATAATCGTTGGGTGGATGACTTGAGTACCAGTGGCGTAAGGTACACCCCCGCCCCCCCTGCACCGCGGGGGGGCAGGACTCTAGGGCCTCAAAGCTTGAGCGATGCCCATTGCGTAAGATCCGGCTACGGCTCAAAATGTGATTTTGCAGGGGGGCCCGAAAATTCTCCGTTACGTCACTGTTGAGTACCCAGCTCTTTCGAGCTACAACCTCATATCAGTAGGTATTTGAGTGACTGGAAATGATTCACTTTTTTTCCCCTTTGTTAAGTAAAACAATATAAATCTGACAAATTAATCAATTGACGCAATATAAAAATGAAAAACTTGAGTTAAAAATTAATTGCTTTTTTTATTCTTCCAACTCACGTTTACTTAATACCAAACGACATTCACCTATTACTTCATTCTTATATTATCAGTAATGCTGACAAAATAGCTGACAACTTTCCGCTCCAAGTCGTTAATACATAACTTAACCTTGTTACTTTTCAAGCTGATGGACTTTTTCTTTTTTGCTGGCACCGAGCCAAGCTGCGGTCGAGGAGGAAAGGGTGGCGGAAGAAACACACGCGTACAACTAGCTAGTTCATGAAGAAAACTGGAATATTTCGCTTGCTTGCAATAAATTTCGATAAATTGAATAAATAAATTCTTTTAGCCTAAAAATGCTATCCCTCGTTTCGCTGGGTGTGATACTAAAAATAAAATTAAGAACAGAAACTATTCCTGGGGTAAAATGTTTTTCGTCGGAATGACGGATATAACAACTCAAGAAATGCAGGAACCAGCAACAAGTAATTTTTGTAATATATAAGATGGAATAGTTGTTTTAGTTCTTCCATTTTCATCCATCAAGGCTCGGTTTTTAGAATGTCTTTCTTTTCTTTGTGTGTGTGTGATTTAACACATTTAAAAATACGTTGGTAAAATACACGATATGCGACTCTACAACTATTTTAGAAGGAAAAATGGCAAACAGAAAAACATGAAATTTTTTAGTAACTGTTAAAAGTTAGAATGAAGTGCTAGGCAATATATTAGCGCTTGAAGGATCGTCAACATACGAATTCTAAAAACAGATTCGAAGATCTTATTATAAGAGATTTACTGTGAATGAATGTGTTGTGATGTAACATCAATTTTAAACTCTAATTTTCCCCCTCTAAAATTTGCAACACTTCATAAATTTATAAACATTTCGCAGAAGGATTAAATAGTACTTGTTCAGCAGAGCCGGTTTATCCATTGGGCGCTTGGGGTGCCCGCCCAGGAACTTAAGCAGCTGGACTTAACCAGAGAGAGAGACTTTCTCGTTATAAATTTAGATCCACCTGTGCCATGCGGCCTGCATATCTTCTGCGCCAAGGGCCCGAAATGAGCTTATACCGGCACTGATGTTAAGTGAACTTACATGGTCGCGGTAGCCTAGCGGTTATGGTCATAGACTCGTGATCGGTGTGCTACGGGTTTGAGTCCTGGTGCCACTGAAGACAAACCGTGTAGAAGAGACTGATGAACATTGAAATCTGTCGTTAGATTTATGTCGCACTGTAAAACAAGCACGTGGGCTATTGGCGGCGGACCTCGTAATATTGAAACATGGTCAAGTGACGAAGACGAACCTGAACTGGCACCACTTCCAACTTCCACACAACATCAAAGGGAGAACATTTTGGGCTCGACTATTCAACGTGCATCTGTCCCCTCTGCACGGTGGGTTTTCAGCTGTACTAGTCATCGAACTCATGACCCGCCGGCAACGAGTCCGATATCTTGACCACTAAACTACCAAGACCATGCATATATACTTGAACGAGGTACCCTAACTACAATTTAAAAATAACATTTCGAGAGACAATACTAGTGCTGAAGCTTGCGAACTTCTTGATTAGCAATATCCAAGTTTATGGTTCAGTCTTACCAGAAGACCATCATGTGGGATAATCGTTCTAGTGCATGTTAAATTAATCTGGGTTTAAGTCCTAATGTGGCACGTAAAGGAGGTTTAGCTTTTGGGTTATTTCCATTCGGTTTTCGTCCTCACCATCGAACTGTTGTTCAACATTACTAGATCCCCATCGTAAATAATTTAAAGGACAGCTCTAACGTGACATTTATATATAAAAAATGAAAGCACGCAACACAATCAAAATACCGAATAAATCTTACAACCATCTTCAACAAACACATTTGCGCCCCAAATTCCATTCCTCTTAACTAGAACCTCATTACGCGAATTAGTACCTTCATTTTTTTAAAGATATTAATATGCCAGAGGGACGCGGAAGGCAGCAGTGAAAATCAAACAAGACACGAGCGAAGAAATGGAAACGAGGTCGAGTCCCAATTATGTACGATGGCATTTGCATTCATACACAAACAGTGCCATCTGCAGAACATAAACATGCCGCATGTGGTGGACCTTCATTTAAATTAGGAGAACTGATTAGATGGGAAGATAAGGCACGCAGAAGTGAAGTTGCTGGATGGTGCACACTTTGGTGCCAGCAGATGGCTTTCGTTTTTATGCTCTGTATCGTAGTTTCTTGCAATATGACGAGCGTATCAGGAAATAGATCACGTTCCTAGAATACATTCAACGTTATTTAGTCTGTGTATAACAGAGAAAGGACAGGGTTGGGCTAGATTGAACTAACGACCAGTTAAAAACTCTTAACAACGTCATCTAGGATCAGCCAAACATTCCGTACTAGCTTGATGAGAGCCTTTATGAAGGACTTTTAAGAGACAAATTTAAACAAATTAATTGAAATCAATACTACGCTCATTTGAAAAAAAAATGTATTTACAAAAAGTTCTTCATTTTAACATAACTAAGCATAGATGAATATTTTATTTCAATGAAAATTATGGAGAAATGCATATATTCCTGTCCATCATAAATTATGGAGAACTGTTCATAACACCTTATTGTCTCAGTTTACTACTCATATTTACCGTAAAATGCGGCGTATAACGTGCACTTTTAATACAAAAAAAAAGATTAAAATTTACGGGTGTGCGTTATACGCCAGGTATATATAAAAATGATGGCTTCAAAAATAAAAACAAAGAAAAAAAGATGAGTATAAAACAATACTGGTTTTCTACATTGATCGGAATATTGTTTATTTAAAAGAAATGACGCACCTAAAGGGTTGTAGTTCTAAGAGAATACTATATTTTCAAAAGCTGAAAAAAACAACACTCGAATAAATTACTTTGAAACATAAGAGCATTACACACGTATTTATTTCAGGGTTTTTTTTCCCCTTTATAAAAAAAGGGTGAGGGGGTGCGAGTTACACGGCAAACATACCTTAAAATTAAAAATTGCAGCTTCCAACTATAGGTGCGAGTTAAACGTCGACGCGCGCTATACGCCGGATTTTACGGTATAATACAAAAATTTATAATATATATAATCCTCGGCTACGAAGATAGTGATTCCGCACAAAGACCCCTCTTTCAAAAAGTATAGCTTCAGTCAGTAGCGCACACAAGAATTTTTCAAAGAGGGTGGGGGGGGAGGTGTCCAGAGTCGAAAGTCCACCATTCTTGTATTATGCTCCTTTTGATTTTGTCGATTTTCGGGAACAAAAAACAGTAAAAAACTAATTATTCAATAAATAATTAGCATTAATTAATAAAATTAATTATTAATAACAGATACTTGATTAAATTTTACGTACTATATACTTAGAATTATAATCAATCGGAAAAAAAAACAAGAGTTTTGGGGGTGTCCGGACCCCTAGGTTCCCCCTTGTGTGCGCCACTGGCTTCAGTATGTTTATATCATTGGCATATCGGCATCGATTTTATCCTGTAGTTACGGCGCACGCATTAAAAGGAATATACAATGAAAGAAAACAGCCTTCAAGAGATTTAAGAACAACAACAAAATATTCTTTATATAATTCGTAGAAAATATTCCTTAAATTAAGATTTTATTAGAACGTTATTAAAAAGTGAAACATCAACGATTTTTCAGGTTAACGAGACGGAAGAGTTGATAACATTTAGCATAATCGTTTTAATTTATTCAGTTTTAACTAATCTGAAGTACATTAAATGCGTCGTGTAATGTCAAATGTACCATTTACGGGGAAAACATTGTTATTTTTAAAACGGAACTAAATTACGAGAGTGCTGCACAGAAAACACTTATGTATCAAGATAAAAAAAAAAAAAAAAAATTAAAAAATCGCAAAACCCTTTTTTTGAAAAAAAAAAAACTTTTTAGGCATTCAAATACATTTAAAGTCAGATATTCATATGCATTAAGCACATACTTCCTTACCATATGTTTTTAACAGCTTTTACTTCTTACACACAAATTCCCCTTCCGCTAAATTCTTTAAATCGCGATTCCATCACATTAACTCACTCGCAAAGCTCATTTTAAAACCCAGAACTACCCTGAATACAAAACAGCATAACCAAAATACAGTTTTACACAACACAGCGCAAAAAAAAAAAAAAAAAAAAAATTCCAAAAACGCAACAGTTCCTTATGAATTGGGTCAAAAAGCGAAGGCCCCTAAACAAAATGGAACGATAAATTCATGCAAGCTCTAACGAGCGCGAAAAAAAAATCATCATTCCATCGTTATTTTCATACTAGTTTTGGCATCAGCCAACCAACCAAACGAAGGTTTCGGTTTACAACTCTACTCTGTTTGCAGCGCCAGCTTCCCGCGTAAACTAGTGATGACGTAACCAGCAGCAGTCGTAGTAGAAGTGTCTTTCAATGGCACTAGCAAACGACCTTCAGAGTTATGCCAAAACCAAGTGCAGTCAGTGTTCCCTCCTGCTGTTCAGAGCTTTTTACTGAATACAAAACACGCTTTCGGCTGGCTGCATAAACCCAACTTTCCCGATTGACGTCAAGTTCGACCGTGGATCATAAAGCTATGACTTCAATCTATTTTTTGGAGAATGCTCATAGAATTACAGTTTTTCTATAGGAAAGAATAATAAATATCGGTGCTGACCTCAATTTGTTGATAGGAGAATATTATGATTTTGTTATTTTTTTTTAAAATGAAAAAAAAAAAAAAAAAAAATCAAAGTATTTTTTGTTGTTTAATAAAAACGTAATAAAATTGAAGTCGGTTTAAAGATTATGGGATTTGAACATTTGTTGATGAATGTCGTTGATAAGTGTTTCGTATTTTTTTTTTTTTGCATTAGAGGAAAATTGTTACCTACATCAAGATATAAATGTTCACATCAAAAAACGTTGATTTAGGGTCATAATAGTAACATTTGAGTTTATGAAAACGCTCGACCTCAGTAATGGACATCAGAGAGAACTGGAATATATAATTTCTCTCCCATTTAGATACAAGTTATTAAAAAATATTCCATAAAGAAACAAGTAACAAAAGGAGCAAGGTAGAGCTGAGGTGATTTTGAAGCCAATTTGTATTTAGTTCAAAGCCAGGGGGTGGCCAACCTTTTGGGGAAGAGCGCCACTATGATAAAAACAAATTATGCGTGCCACTTTAACTTTTCAGGCACAAAAGGTGAAATATGTTATTTAAAGGCTTATTATGGGATTATACGTAAATAGTACATTTTTAATGCAAGTCTTAATTGGAGGAAATTTAAAAGTAATTTTATGAAAAATAACGGTACAAACAGGTTTTATTGTGTTAATAAACATTTTACAGGCCCAATCAGTTGAGTTAGGTATTAAAAATAAAAATTAGTGACTTCAGACATTTTTATTTTAATTCTTATTGTGATCAGTAATTAAATACTTAATGTGGTATTTGAATTTGTATGGTTTCTTTTACCAAATCATCAAAAATAGGATTAGCTCTTGAAGAAGCTAACAGAATTAGGTTATTTTAAGTGCATATCAGAGCGCTAGTTTTGAGTGATGTTTTGACTTTATGTCCGTTAGAGTAAACATTCACTAACAGGCTAATCCAAATTTTGAAGGTTTTTTTTTTCTGTCTGACACAACCACATTTCGATAAATTTTTTTTAAAAAAAAAACCCCATTCATTATCTTTTCAAATTTTTAACTTTTTAGAAAGTTCACACGTGCCATTGTTACAACTCCGCCTAGCCATATTGTGGCACGCTGTGCAGCGGGGTTGGCCACACCTGTTCTAAGCAGCAACACGTTACCAATGAAAAAATAAATATAGGGGGATGTCTCTTGTGAAGTAAAAATATGATTCAACAAAATTTTAAAATAAAATTTAAGAGTTTTTAACTCGCTTTTCAAATTTTCGCCTACCACATTATCTGTTCATGTTTATTTTCTATCTACCCCACCCTCTTCAATTAATCAAAATAATCACAAAATAATTTAATAATCAATGAATTACAAGTTAATAAATCTGCTTATTCGAAATTACATACACCACCAAATACGCTTGTTTTCTTGATGCCAACACGATATTATATATTGCGAAATCTTTAAAATAATTTTAGATATTTGGTAATTTCGTTAATGATTATTCTATTTTTCTTTAAAAAATTTACATCAGCCATTTAATAAAAAATCCAGAAATATAATACAAGAAAATAAGAACGCAATTAAATATAATAGAAACTTTTTCCATTTGACTCGTTATTTTCTTATGTTATTTATATCTAAATTCTAATTGTACTAATTTTACATTATGTTTAAATTAATCGTTTGGTATAACAAATGAAACGCTTATTTTGCGATCTTGTACGTTTTTTTCACAGCAATTTTGCTTATATTTATAACATTATTTACTGAATGAGAGAGAGAGAAACATTTTTATACTCTATTTCACAGGTTTATACACATAATGTATAAAAAATATTTCAAAACTCGATATATATACATTCTCATTTTTCTTCCGTCCATTGTAAAATGACATTTTTGTGAAATTTTATTCGGGTGAAAAACTGCAAGTTTATTGAATTTGTTACTTAAATTGGAGCGAGAAAAAAAAAAGTTCACATAGATTAAATCTCCATATTATGCATTACATCAATTATTTCAGTTATTATCAACAGATCAATTATTTCAGTTTTAAAAATAAAACATTAAATTAAATTATATTAATGTATTTTTGGATTTTAAAAATTGATGAAATGAATTAAATATATTTGCTAAAATACTTGGAACTAATTTTCTGAAAAAAATGATCTTCGATTTTAACATGCAATCCGTTTTTGAATAGCGTACGAAATACTACATAAGCAGTTCTTTGAATAGATATATTAGCTTGTAATAAATAATAATACTCTTTATATATAGATTGGTATCTAATTTCTCCATAACAAATTAATCGTTATACATCACTTTTCATTGCCTTTCACTATTACGTTTCATTTTTAGATTCGAAACCAGATATCATAGATCAGTTTGATCAATGATATCTGGTGATTGTCAACACCAGATACAGAAGGGCTGATGGACGTTTTAAACAACTCGAGGGTCAAAATCCTCACGTTGGAGTAATGTGGTGGAATGCCAGATCAGGTGTCGTTCTTGTCATTTGACCGTGGTTAAAAATTTCGAGGTCCGTCATCAATAGTCTCACGTTCCTTCGAAATACGACGTTAACCCGATTAAAAGTTACTTGATTCGTCTTCTAGTGCCCCCGTTTTTTACATATGCGCGCTCATGCAGTGTATGCAGTTCATTTTATTGCATTTCAAAGCTTTCGGAATAGTTTTATTGATAGCAGCACAAAGAAAAGATACATTTCGGAAAGACGTATATACACGTCAAGGGCCCTGAGTGCACATGCTGCATGAGACATATATACGTCAAGATTCTTGAGCGTATCTGATGATTTAGACGTATATTTATCAACCCTTTAACTGCCGTTGGCGTAAACAATCAGTCAATCGCATTGCTGTTTTTCTTTCAAGTCCCTACATAAGTACTGCACTTACTTGTAATCGTCAAAAGTTCAGATTTTCGGTAGCCAAATCGGCCAAAATAAAAATAATCATCAACTAAAAATTTTAAAAAAATGCCTTGAAATAATTCGATAACTTAAAATACAGCCTGAAGTACATACGAAAGTTGAAGAAGTTCTAGTGTTGTTGTCGATATGTCATCGGCGCCATTTTTGTTGCTTATATAAGTCTCCTATACAAAAAGTAAACGGACTAACAACCGACTGGAATGCTTATATATATGCCGGTAAATGTAGTTGGACCTTATTAATCTTACACAGTGGCGCACATAGGACTTTTTCAAGGGAGGGAGGGGTCGGAAGTCCATCATTCTCGTATCATTCCCCAATACGGCGCTAAATATATTCTTTTGATTTTATCCACTGTCAGGAACAAAAAACGGTAAAAATAATTATTTAATTAATAACTAGCATAAATAAAAAAAATTACAATTATTATACGTACTATACACATAGGATTATAATTAATCGACAAAAAATATCGAGGGCTAGGGGCGTGGGGGAGGATCTGGATATCCTGGACCCCTGGGACAGACAACATTACATCAAAAAATTACTTCAACGCGCGTTAATTAGCTTACCATTTTTATCAAAAAAAAAAATTATGCTTATTATATTAACTTTGCATTGGAACATAATTTTTAAGTTCTTTAGTTCAGCATACCTCAAATTTTATGGTATGCAGCTAAAAATGGTGCATTGAATGAAAGGTGCGCGAATTAATAGCAAAACCAGGAAACTTTCCAAGTTCTGGAAAGTCCTTGGCAATGCCTCTAGCTCCGGAAATACCTGTTCGTTCAAACCTTACACAAGCACAAAAAAAAAAAAAAAAAAAAAGGAAAAGCCACACCATCCCTTTCAAACCTAATTAAAGAAACTGGATTTTGAAAGCAAACTGGCGATTATACACAAGGAAAGAAAGAAAAAACTACATCTTCCTTTTTCCACAATGCAAGGAAGAACTTCATCCAGATCTGCAACTACAGACAGCGGGTCTTCAATTGACAAAGGGCCTGAACTTGTTTGAATGCCCTTTTATTTTTAATTCTTGTATTCACCCAGGTATTCGAACTATCATGTCAGAAATAACTTATTTTGTTTTTTTCTAGATTCTGGTGAGAGAAAAAGAACGCCCATGCGCTCATTTTGCCAATGGCCAAGGTCGTCGTTGCAGGGTGTTGCGCAATTATAATCTGAACATTTTTAAGTGACAGTTCACTTACTTGCCTGTTCTATCTCTGCCTTTGTTCACGTAAGTGGCATGGGTTACACGAGAAAAGGAGTTGACATGATTAGTGGTAGGTTAAGGTAGAACCATCTATACAATTTTTCGTGATTTTGATTAATTTTAACTACATTTTAATAATTATTTTTATTTTTTAAAATAAATCTAATCCTAGAAATTACTTGCAATTCTTAGTCCAGATCTTAATTCTACCTTACTTTTTTCCCGAACAAATGACGAGTTACAAGACAAAACGGTAACACAATGGGGCAGGATACATGAGTATATTTTGCAAACTCCGCGGTTTTAAAAAGTCCTTTAAGGATCCCAAATATCGCATTAAATGAAAAAAAAGAGAGATAGGTTTCTGATATTTTCTAAACTGAAAATGCACTTGGGTAAAAACTTTAGTTCCTAAGGTTATTAATGGACTAAATTCATGACACATGATAAATACAAGCACATGTTCTCAATTGAATTCAACACTGATATTAGGCTTATACTTGTTCTACTCAGGAACGTTTTAAGGCATGGGCCAACCAGGCCCACGGCCTCGTCTCTTTCTCAACTCAGCCATAATAAGATCCTGATTCGAATAAATTCAACGGTCAAATGTTATTTCTGGTTGTATTCTTCGAAAAACTGAGAATTTCGGACGATATGTCAACTGACTACATGCAATGACTATAGACCATGAATAGGTGACCACCATACATCATCCCTATTCATTAAGTCAAAAGGCGGCAGTTGGTCGAGCCGGTTTATGTGATAGTAAGTTTATTTGTTTATAGTTTTCACGACATACTATGTACTGCTTACTTTTAAAGGGCCATAGGTAGGGCCTACATTTGTGTAGGGACACGGGGCATACCATTGCGTAAGGGCTCAGAGCCTCAAGAAGTCTTAAGACGTCCCTGGTTCTATTTGAAAAATTCAAATATATTATACGCGTATTTTTACATCAAATGCATTTTGTTTACCTATATGCATCAGCATTGCTTAAAAATAAAAACTTTTTAAAAGTTTCAACACTACCCTTTAAAACCCAGCTCGTACGATTGTGCGGGTTAGACATCTTATACGTTTTTGCTTCAGGAATAGCCTTATGTAAAAAGTCTGAACCGAACGATCGAGCGGGATTGCGCGCGCGCACACACACACGGTGTAAAGTACCACTTTTTATCACACAACATATAGCAGCTTTTCTTACATAAGACTATTCCAGAAGCAAAAACGTGTAAGATCTCAGTGGGGTGTATGAACTGATCGGTTGGAAACAAGTGATTGCAGGTATCACGCGACTATGACTTCTCCCGAATTTAGCCCATTCTATTTTCTTCACACATCAACGAATTAAAAAGCACCAAAACACGCACAAAAGGTTTGGTAAAAATTCAGTTTTCTCTAATATTCGCCAATGAGAAATTTACGTAACATGTCGGATGTTTTCCAATGACGCTTCGATTATCGATTCCTGTAATATTTGCCAAAAAAGAAAGACTTACATTATCAAAAAAATACTGCCGGAGTAGCGCAATTTTAAGAGTTACTTCGGTTTCCAATCGTTTCTTCAAGGTAATAAAAAGTAAGCCGGGGGCACAGTTTATTAACACGGTGGTTAACATAATAATTGTGTAATATATAACAAATGAGACTCCATTCGCAGTAAATTGAGTACAAGTTAAGATGACAAATGGTGGAACTGCAAACCGGTATCTCAGTCAAGGTCGCCGAGACTATTAAGTAAACTCCTCTTAATAATGTTAAGACTATAGGTGTTCCGTAAGTTTACCACCTCGTTGTTAATGCCACTAGTTCTTTTATTTTTTTTTTTGAATAATTTATTAAAATTATAAGTGCAAGAACGTAGTTAAATCTGATTATTAATTTACAGCAAATGTTATGATTAATACATTGGTTAGTATTGGATACATTATATATATATAAAGGGATAGAAGATTAATTTTTGATCGATATTTCAAGTGAAGTGAAGTAACGATCTAATTAAGTACCACGATCAAGGCTGCTTTTTGAGAAAAGCGATATTCGTCAGATATCAAGCGCCCTAAATGCGTTCAAGAGTCATTTCGTCGTCGTCGATATTTGTATTTTATTAATAAAAATATTTTAGCAAAAAAAACACACATTTTTGGTTTGATAGGATTACACGAATCGTTTTGTACAAATAGAAAACACATGGACTACATTGTTTATAAAGGCATTTTGCATTCTAAAATCTCCACATCAATTCACATGAAACTTTGATGCCCATTAGAAGTCCTGTTTTCATACGAGAATTTTGTAATTCTAACACAAGACAAAAATATAGCAAAGAAATTTGGAATTTTATCAATTTTTCTGATAACGAAAATAAATACGTACTGTTGATTTTTAATAAAAACACCCCAAATTCCGGACTTTAACAAAACAGCCTGTTACATATTTCAGCAAGTACACTACTGGCCATTAAAATTGCTACACCAAGAAGGGGACATGCTGCAGACGAAATTTAAACGACAGGAAGGTGCTGTGATATGCAAATGCTTAGCTTTTCAGCGCATTCAGACAATGTAGGCGGCGGTAGCGACACCTACAATGTGTTTAAATGAGGAAATTGTTCAGCCGATTTATCATACACAAATTGCTTTTGAACGTTGTTACCTGGTGAAAAGCTGTTGTGAAGCCTGGAGTAAGAAGCAGAAATGCGTACCAACACGTTTCTGACTTTGATAAAGGTCGAATCGTATCGTACCAAAATTGTGCGGTTTATCGTATCGCAGTATTGCTGCTCGCATCGGTCGAGATCCAATGACTGATAGTAGGATATGGAATCGATGGGTTCAGGACGGTAATATAGAACGCCGTGTTGGATCCCAACGGCCCCTATTACTAGCAACCGAGACGACAGGAATGTAACCCACATGATCTTAATGGATCGTGCAGCCATGTCACGAGCCTTGAGTCAAGAACTGGAGTCGTTTACAAGACAAGAGTCTACACGAACAGTTCGATGACGTTTGCAGCAGCATGGACTCCGAGCTTAGAGACCATGACTGCGACTACTTTTGACACTGCATCACAGACAGGAGTGTCTTCAATGGTACGATAAACGACGAACTCGGGGCAATGGATGGCGAGACATCAATTTTTAGATGAATCCAGGTTCTGTTTACAGCATCAAGATGGTCGCATCCGTGTTTGGCGGTATCATGGTGAACGCACATGTTGGCAGCGAGCATTCGTTATCGTTTTACTGGCCCATCACCTGGCGTGATGGTATGGAGTGCTATTGGATACACGTCTCGGTCACCTCTTGTTCGCATTGACGGCACTTTGAACAGTGCACGTTACATTTCTGGTCTGTTACGAACCATAGCTCTACCCTTTATTCGAGCCCTGCGAAAACTTACGTTTCAGCATGATAATGTACGACCGCATGTTGCCGGTATTGTACGGACCTTCCTTAACACGCAAAATGTTCGACTGTTACCCTGGCCCGCACGTTCATAAGATCTCTTACCAATAGAAAACGCCTGGTCCATGGTTGCCGAGCGACTAGTTAGTCACCACACGCCAGTCACTAAGGTTGATGATCTGTGGCATCGTGTTGAAGCTGCATGGACATCTTTACCAGTATATGCCATCCAATCTCTGTTCGACTCAATGCTTAGGCATGTAAGTGCTGTTATTACTGCCAGAGGTGCTTGTTCTAGGTACTAAAATTTCTCAGGTTTTATATATCCAAATTTCTTGAAAATTTAATCAATTATTTCCAGTAAAATACATTTGTCCGATAAATATCATTTAGTCCTGGAAAATTCTTGCTGGTGTAGCAATTTTAATGGCCAGTAGTGTAGAATTCCCAATATTTAATCTTTGTTAAGAACGCAGAAGAATATATTATCAAATTATTTATCTCAAAGATTAACCATAATTAGTTCAAACATAGCTCGCTTTACATCAGATCTTTATTTTTAAAAATTTAGCAAAAATACTAATAAACAAAAAAATTACGCCAAATTCAACTTGGGGAAAAAAATATTCTTTGCAAAAATAGAAGACATTATCAGGAAGATTAAAAATGCAGATGTTGTGAAAAGCGGAAAAGGAAAGAGCAAAAAGGCAAGATTGAATCTTCATGATTGTTTTGTTTTCCACAAAATACTAGGCAAAAGCTGTATTCCTTTTAAAACAAAATGGTAATGAAAATTGAGATGAAATTTTGAGTGTGAAACTAAAGGATTAAAAAAACTTTTCTTTTTAAAGTTTCAAAACATTAAACTGAAAATATCTTGAAAGGTAAATTCAAAAAAGAAAAATAAACACTTTTCACGGAGCATACACGAAAATTTCCACAGCTTCAATTAGAAGGGAGATCTTTCAATTCCAAAAATTCCCGCTTTTCGAAGAGAAATGCACCACTGTTGCCAACCTCAGCATGCATAAAAATGGAATTTAATCCATCCGTCACTTTTGGAGCATGTTGAACCTTAAAAGACAGTTTAAAATTCCAAGAATAAAGGGGAAGGGGGAAAGAATTAAAACAAATAAAAATGGCATGGCAAAAACGAAGGGGCACAGGAACAAGGCGCATGAACGCAAGAATTTCTCATTTTTGTTTTTAAATTTTTAAAAGCCCACGCAGCGAAAAGTTGATAGTACCAACATGCCGGAAAAATGATAGTACTAACATGGCGGAAGAAGATTCTTAAAACCACCAAACGATAGTCGAAACAGAAGTTTTTGAACGCGCGGTGGCAAGTCGTGCAGCTGCTTGGAAAAGTGGGGAGAAAAATAAAAGAGAGAGAGAGAAGGTCATACTAAGAGAGAAAGAGGGGGGAAAAGTAATGAAATATGTTTGAAAGAAAGGTTTTTCTTAGAAGTCAATTTCACGCAGCATGGTTCTCAGCAGGGAAAATTCTTTTCTTTTAGAAGCCATTTTTAGATTGTAAGCGGGGGTAATTTAACGGCACTTTTACCTACCGCTAAATATTTCTAATCGGAAAACTATATTATTTTTTATTTCTCGTTTTAAAGGGGTTTCTCTTTTGTTCCACAGGGAATGAAAGAGTTGTTTACGAAGGTTGGATGTAGAAAGTGAGAAACACAGGAAAAATAAAATTTTAAAAAAAGAACTGAAGTGAGCTGACATCAGTTAAGCCATGAAGTCTTTAGAAAACGGAAACATTTTACAGCGATAAATATAGTTCTAAAAGAATTATTCCATATTATCTCGGCTTCTGCGTAAGCAAACAAAAGTCTCTAATCAAAGAAACATTATTTCCAGTTTATTGAGATTCCACAAACGTAATCTATTACAAAATTTATAAGAAAAAGAAAACTGTTAATTCTGTTGAAAAAAAAAAGGAATTTTTGCAGATAATCAAGATTTTAAGCCATGGTATATTAAATATCACGAAAAATCAAGTTTAAAGGATTATTGACAGCATTCAGTGACCAAAAAATATAGAAACAAAACACTAATAACCATTCTATAACAAGATTATAAGGTTACTACATATTTCTTTAATATTCAAAATACTAATCCCTCCCCTCCAAGTTTAATCTTTTACTATACACGAGTATTTAGATACCGAAAATGCAGAGATACGGAGATTTAATAAAAAGGACTTAATTATCAAGAAATCAAAGATATAAACAAATAGCATAAATGATTGGATAATCGAGAGAGAAGATACGAAGAATCAGTATAACTGATTATATAATCGAGAAAGTAAAGATACGATGAATCAATATATCAGCGAATTTTAAACCAATATCAGCGAATTCTCTCAATTTTCCCCACAGGCCATTTTAATATCATTGAATTATATATATATAAACTAAATTCTTTCACTTAGTTGCCGCAGTCAACTTTTTTTAAAAAAGTGAATACCTTCCCCACATACGATATTTAAATACCAAAAAAAAGATACGAAAAGTCACTATGAATGATTTAATCATCCGAGAGAAAAAAAAAGATATACGAATAGTTAATATATAAGGGATTGAATACATTACCAAATAGATGAATCCGGTATCTGCATAACAGGTCTGAGTCAGTGCTTCTCGCCCAAGACTCGGTTTATCACATAAGAATCTAGAATAGATTAAATTCAGTCGTTTTACTCAGCCGTCCATACTCAACAAATACATTATTGACACAGTCATAAACTTACATTCCAGAATATTTTATTGTTAATACTTAGATATACAATAATTTTCAGTACATTAATTAAAATAAAATCGTTCCTCACATTCATCTCTACAGACTGGCAACACCTCACACTCATTTCAAAGTAGTAAAACATCACACTCATCACTTTGAAGCAGCAACATCCCACACTCGTCACTGCAAAGTAGCAACATCTCACACTCGTCACTGCAAAGTAGCAACACCTCACACTCGTCACTGCAAAGTAGCAACACCTCACACTCGTCACTACAAAGTAGCAACACCTCACACTCGTCACTACAAAGTAGCAACACCTCACACTCGTCACTACAAAGTAGCAACACCTCACACTCGTCACTGCAAAGTAGCAACACCTCACACTCGTCACTGCAAAGTAGCAACACCTCACACTCGTCACTGCAAAGTAGCAACACCTCACACTCGTCACTGCAAAGTAGCAACACCTCACACTCGTCACTGCAAAGTAGCAACACCTCACACTCGTCACTGCAAAGTAGCAACACCTCACACTCGTCACTGCAAAGTAGCAACACCTCACACTCGTCACTGCAAAGTAGCAACACCTCACACTCGTCACTGCAAAGTAGCAACACCTCACACTCGTCACTGCAAAGTAGCAACACCTCACTCGTCACTCAAAGTCACTGCAAAGTAGCAACACCTCACACTCGTCACTGCAAAGTAGCAACACCTCACACTCGTCACTGCAAAGTAGCAACACCTCACACTCGTCACTGCAAAGTAGCAACACCACCTCACACTCGTCACTGCAAAGTAGCAACACCTCACACTGGTCACTGCAAAGTAACAATGCAAAGTAGCAACACCTCACACTCGTCACTGCAAAGTAACAATGCAAAGTAACAACACCTCACACTCGTCACTGCAAAGTAACGACACCTCACACTCGTCACTGCAAAGTAACGACACCTCACACTCGTCACTGCAAAGTAACACCTCACATTCGTCACTACCTCGAGGCAACACCTAACACTTGTCACTACTAATTGAAAAAGCAAACATTACTTTAATTTAACAAACATGCAACACCTCATGTGCCACCAGTTTGTTTAGTTAGCATCGAATCGTGCTTAGGATTTACCGAGGGTCATTGGCAATAGATCTTGACATCCAACACACATAACTGTATATGAGGGTGAGAGAGCGTGATATTAACGTCGCATAAAGGTACGTTGCACGAAGCAACATAAAGGCTATTGGGGACGGACCTCATAATATTGAACCTTTGTCAAATGACAAGGACGACACCAAAAGCTTCTACTCTCATCTCCTAACTACAACACCGCATCAACGGGAGGACATTGAGCCTTGGCAGATTTAACGTGTACCTGCCTCTACACAGCGGGTCTTCACTGGCACCAAGATTTGAACACGATACTGCACTTGAGTAGTAGGATACCCATTAAAAGACGCGCGGTATTATTTCGCACAAGTCTGAAATGCAATTAAGACTTTAATCACACCCTGCCCCTCTTCCCCCTGGATTGCATTCCCGGGATCGCGATCTTTAATAAAGAAATCCTCACAGTCTCAAGTCATAAGCACAGATAATTGAATTAAGGGGTCCCCGCCCCTAAATTCAATATTTCTTTAATGATTAGGTTTAATGCAAAAGATTGGTCAGAATTCTCAAAATCGTTCGACAAAAACTATAAGCTAAAAATATAACAAATCCTGCAGAACAAAAGTATGTTCTAAAGCGACGATAAGAAAACTCTCATACCGCTTGTCTCATATTAATCCCCATACACGCAGACAATAAAATACAAACCAAAATAATGATCAAAATACAAACCGTACAAAAGTTTTTGGTTAAAAATAGCAATTCAAAAGCCTTATAGTTCAACCACACTCAAAAACTCATCAATGTTGGAAATATATTGGAATCTATTCAAAACGTTTCACCCCAACCATAAACAGGCGTCCGCGAGGGGCACGTCGAGTTGGATCAACCACCGACAAAATCTTTGCTCCCATGGAGCACGTCTCCCTTCCGCATTGTAATTTTTCATTATATTTAGATAAATCCCCCTTCAAAAAACGGTGTAAAATAAACCCTGAAAGCTCAACGTCCTTTGCTTTCGAGTCCTTTGCCGTGTCGAGTTTTCCCGGCGAAAATATTTAATTCTAATTTCTCGCTTAATCTAATTAAATTGTTAATAAAAAATACTGATTGTACGTCTATTTTTATTATTTCATTTGAATTTCTAAGCAAAGAGCCCAACATGTTTATAAATTAAGGTATGCAATTTTATATTGCATATAGTAATTTAATGTTTGTTGAAAATATTACGGTTTGTGAATTACATATTTGATTCTCCCCCGGGAAAATGTAATTCTTATGAGATAATAAAAAAAGTTCAAGCGAGAATAAAAGTATTTAATATCTGGCTAGGGGTTATTGAAAATTTAAATTCGATAAACCGTGCTACAACATGAGTTTGCTCTTGTGGTGAGGCCATTTTAAAATGAGCATGTTGAAAAACGTGGGTATTGCGTGATCTAATTTGCATTTCATTAAACATAAACGAAATATTTTCTTTATGGAAAAAAAAAACAAAACAAACAAAAATCGTAGGTGAAAATCTTTTATTTTTAATTATTTTTTAACAGTTTAGTTATACTTTTCGGATAACCTATACCAGGGCTGGCGAACCTTCATAGAGCAACATGCCATTTTTTATAAAGAAATGTTTGATGAGGTATAGACGTGCCGTCAAATAATTCTGACTTGCAATTTGGGAAAATATTAAAATTAAATACTAACAAAACCACTGGCGTAGCTAGTTATGAGCGGGCCCTGTATCAAAATTCCTTTGGGACCCTTTTTTAGATGTTAGAACCCTGTTAGTGGGAGTATAGTTACACATGTTGAAGTCCCTGCAGCTTGGGGGCCCCGTATCATTGATATGGCTGATACGGTGGTGGTCACGGTGGTTTGTTTTGCGGTGCTAACACATCCCATAACTATTTACTACGAAAAAATACATCTTGCACCGTATAGTAGTCAATGTTTTAGTTATACGTGTAATTAAACTACAGTAACAACAATGACTTCTGTTGATACAGAGATTAAAGGACAACTTATATTAGGATTGTAAGACGTTACTTTGAGCAGAATGCATGCTGAATTGGAGTCATCTGTCAAAGCGGTTCCTAAGCGGGTCTTATGTTGTTCATCTCTAAAAATAACGACTCACAGGCGTAGGTAGATGAAAATATAATTAAAATAACATGAACCAGTTTCTTCAAACAATTAAAAGTGACTGGGATCGAATTAGATGTTCCGAAAATTTCGTTTTGGGCATTTTTACTTACATTTACTGTTAAATTTTTCTGTTTCAATCAACTCCAACTTTTTCTTCGTTTCAGTAAGTTTCTGAATCTATATTGAACAAGACTGGAAATCAATCGGTTGCGATTCAAATTCTTCAATTTCACACCAATCGAATTTGGACAAGTTCAGTTTATCAAATGAAGTCACATCAAGGTAGAAAATAAACTTGAGCACATTTCCGAGAATTCACGAAGCTGAGAAAATCTTTCTTTGAAAATTCCTTGATTGAAGAATTGATTACGGAAATATAACACATAAAATCATAGATATAACACAAATTTTAAAATACAGTTGTATCAACGAAACTCACTATGCTATGAGCAGACAAACTTTGCATTTTTAGCAATTGAGGTCCGTCCACGACGTAACTAAGACAAGGAAATAACAAAAGAGTGCTTCCCACCAACCCCACGACCGATTACTCGCGTTTGCTCGTAACACTTCATATTGAACCTTGTTATTTTGAACTAAAATGCAAAGTATTTTTATCGGTGGCGTGCCCAAAATATTGTGTCATTGGTTCACCATCTCCGACCTATACCAATAAAATTAAAATTAACAAAAGTGAACGAACAGTTAACAGAACACACACACACATTTCGGTTTAATTCAATTTATAGACGCGGAAACAAAACTAAAATGACATTTGTAAGTGAACAGTGGAAGAGAAATGCGTAATGCATTATTACACTGGCCATCAATAAAATATTCTTTCATTTAAATATGTACAACAAAAAAGTACAAGAAAACTTTTTCCAATCATAAAACATGTCAGAAAAATATGAAACAATTGCACGAAAATAATGCTATTGAAAAGAAGTACAAGTAAAGATCACATAATGTATTGACAAGAAAATAAGTAACAATATGAAACCATTTAATCAATAGAATTCTATTTCAATACATTACTTATTAATTCAATTTGTAATAATGCAATAATGAACATAAAAATCATCTTGTGTTTTTAATTATTTTTTTCCGTCTAGAATCATAAATGTAAAAATAATTTATTGGAACAATATCACTGAATTACAACCATTTGAACTTCAAGTGAAAAATTAATGCTTTTATAAGTCCGATCAATACGGCTCTTTTATATTTTTTATCGTATATCAATATACAGTACTACCCAGAATTTACGTGATAGATGGGACTGGATGATAATCGCGCAAGTCGAATTCATGTACGTCGGGGTATGATTTCCCTTATAAATACATATGAATTATTTTTAGTTAGGGCTGGAGATGAAAGAAAATAATAATTTAGAAAAAAGGAATAAGATTTTACAAAACAACGTAAATACAAAATCGCAAACCCAAATTATTTTAATGTAGAAGGTTTTGTGGCGGTGTGATATCTATATAAACCAGTAATAGCCTCCATGCGATGACGATCGTTTTGGAATGGTGGCTGCGATACTCGTTTTCGGATCGGAAAGTTCCGAGTTCTAATCTTCCTTCAGTTTCATAAAATTTAACAAAATAGTCTGCCGGCCCACAAAGATTTTTTTTTCCCTCCCACAAAATTTTCTCGTAGCTCGCTAATATATATTTTTTTATTTATGTTTTAAGGAAAACATACACTCTTAGTTGGAGTCTCTCTCTCTCTCTCTCTCTCTCTCTCTCTCTCTATATATATATATATATATATATATATATATATATAATTTTAAATTGTTAACTTTTTTTCAATTAAACTGAGGAACGTCGCGTCTTGACGGTTGAAATTCCCAACCGTCATTCGATCTTCCGTTTGAACTATGTCTATAGACTCAAGTTCTTTAATGTCTTACTCGTATATTTCTATGAGCTCATCCATTTTAAGCTCCTGATTGTGGGAAACCAGCAGTTCTTGGACGTCATCCCTATCCACTTATAAATTTATTTGTCTGGCAAGATCGACAACTTCTACAAACACATTACCAATTTCAGGAAGTGGGGATTGAATAGACCTGTGGTATTCAAACTTATTCAACTTAGGGAGAGAACCCCAATAACTTAGGTGTTTTCATGGAAAACCTAGAACTAGAAAGTATTCTCATGGAATTCTATTCCGCACACACATTTAGAAAAATGTATCTTAAAATAATATTTAACATAAATTAATTGATCACTGTAATGGAAATTAAAAAGCACATTGCATTTAGTATTAAAAATATTCAGGTATCCGACTACGTTCGAAACCGTGATTTTTAAAAGCGCATAAATGGATAATTTTCATGATACTTAGTGTCACTTAGATTAGAATATATGCATAAAATTGTTTAAAGGATATTTTGATAAAATTTTTTTATTTAAATACAATATTTTGGCAAAAAAATAAACTTAGAATAATCTTTTTTCCAAATGTTCTTTTGTGAAAAATGCTTGTATTAGAATAATATTTTGCCTGTATATAGCTCAGACATTTTTTCAGAGGCTCAACTAGAATTTTTGAAATATGTAACTTAGAAGTGGGTTTATTCATATTTTACGACAACAGAGGGGAGCAATTTTAAGAAAAAAACGCGAATAATTATTTCAATTGGTGGTAACTGAAAATGTGAATTTTCAAAAATTCCAGTTGAGCCTTTGTAGAAAGGTCTGAGCTATATACAGGCAAAATATTATTCTAATAGAACCATTTTTCACAAAAGGAAAACATTTGGAAAAAAAGGATTATTGTAAGTTAATTTTTATATTTAAATAATTTTTTTTATCAAAATGGCCTTAAAACAATTTTATGCATGTATTCTAATCTGAATGACACTAAATATCATTAATCAACTTTTAATATCATTTACTCATTAATAACATTAATCTGTGATCTAAGTGTCCCTTACCCATGAATTATGTTTAGTAAATGGGATTTGTGCTTGCATTTTTTCACACAAACTGCCGAAGTCTAGGCCTATTGAGAATAACTGCGATCGCATTACATATTCCGAGTTTCCAGACTTTGTTTCTGTAGTCACTCGTGTTGAGAAATATTTTTTACTTATTAATCAATCTGAAAGGCATTAAAATGTTCATAGCTGTGGGAGAAATACTGTGTATTTTGCATGAATTTGCAACCTTAAATTTAGGCGCTGTTCTGGCATAAATTTAGAATTTTAACAATGAATCTATTGATGGTATGATGATAAGTTGTCCCTTCTCCTTTAGTGTAAGTTTTCCCTCAAATACAGAAAGGTGCAGTTTTCATTAGAAAATTTAGTTTTGCAAGACATTGTATTAACGAATATAAAATTATCTCGTAGAACCCGGGCTAGTAAACAATAAAATATTCACGTTCTATTAAGTATAATATAAAGATAAAACATTTTCTCTTCTTTTATTACATTATAATATTGCAAAATAAAGTCATTATGTATAAATAAAATTTTCAGTTTCTTAATGACTGGGTTGAGCTTAAAATTCTTGTAGGTATGCAAACATTTTAGAGAACGTAAATCAATTTTGCAGACACATTTATAAGTTTCTCTTCGATTTTGTGTGTGTGTGAATCGTGGAACCCCTGGGTTATGCTTCATGGAACCCCAGGGTTCCGTGGAACACAGTTTGATGACCACTGGAATAGACGAATTATGTAGCTCTTAAAGAAAGACGAATCGACAAGATTTGGAAATCGCGTACCTCCGGATGAGTAAGTCGAGGTATTACAATAGTTTTCACAAAGAAATAAGAAAGGCTACATTTTTAATACTTCTAAAATAATATATCTTGCGAAAAACGACACGCACTCGAAATTTTTAATTCTTAAGCGATAAAACAAGTTTGTATTATCGCGAAAAAAGACAGCACTAATTAAAGATAAATTTTGTAACATTTTTTAATGATGCTTCTGACGCAAACATTCGGTATTAATTTTTTCGGAATGAATCATATCCATTTACTTATTTATTTCATCTCGTTTTATATTTTTAGAGATACACAAGACAATAACATTATAATTGAGTAGTGCTTCTTTGCAATACAATCAACGGCAAAACATGATATAATTACAAATGATTCATTTATTTCTATTATCCATCTAAAAAAATTAGTATAGTGATTAAAGGAATGACTCATTAAAATTAGCGTAATGACTCGCATCTTAGATAATTTTACATCGAATCATTTTTAATTGTTTATAATGCAACTAATGTTATTGCGGTAAATATACTTTCTGAACGGAGTTCAAGGTCCTAGCGCCCACGAACTTGTTATAACAATGAATGATTATTACAACTTCATTTAAAGAATAATAGACTTTTAAAAATACTCAAGTAACTATTTATTGATATTATATATATCTAGATATATATAACAAAAGCGAAAGTTTGTGAGGATGTTTGTCCGTCTTTTACGCAAAAACAACAGAATGGATTTTAATGAAACTTTACAGTTATATATCTTATACATCAGAATAACACATAGGCTATAATTTATAAAGATATTGTGTGAAGTGTCCAAAATATAACGATATTTGTCAAGAAAGTAGGAAAAAATTCTGTCATCTGCAAGCAATTCTGGCGTGAGCTGCAAAAAAGCCTACGACAGCATATATATATATATATATATTATTATTCATGAAGAAAAATTTTTGTTTTGTCTACGCAAGGCGCTGGCTCCTAATTTATTCCTGTGATCAATGTAATCCCTATTTTTTTTATTTCAGAATAAAACGAAGTTTTGAAGGGAGAGGTTGTTTTAAATATCTCTTTATTTGAATATATACTATTGATTTTTTTTCATGCGTGAGCCATAAGAAATTAATGCTTATATCAAAATAAATACTTTATCGCTTCTGGTACTTAAAATAAATCAACTTTGTCTTACATACAACATAATTTGTTTGTGGTTAGTAAATTTTCACGCTATAATTTTAATTGAATAGGCAGATGTTGCATTTTTTAAGTATAAAAATAATAACTACTGCATTGCATTTTTTGGAGTGAGTGAGTGAATATTAACGTTGAACTGTTCAGCTACACGAGGGCTTTTGGCAACGGACCACGTAATTTTGAACCATGGTCAAGTGACGTGGACGACACCTGAGCTGGCACCCTCTTCTCCTAACTAACACAACACACCAACTTAGGAGTATTCTACCTATACTTAGTAGGAATATTCTTTGAAATCCACTCTTCCAAGATATATGGTAGCACGGGTTCTATGATGAGTATTTTAGCGGGGAAGGCGAGTAAATAGTTTTGTAGCAGATATTGCGTTTTCAGTGGATTGCAAAGATAATTATTTTTGTCCCGAAAAAATAGTTTATGTCAAAATTTAAGTGTCTTATGTTTTTGTATGTTAATTAAGACCTTAAAAAACGATTTGACTATTTATTTTAAGTGAACGGTGTATATAATTTTACAGTGGAATATCTTTAATTAATTTATTAGCTCTAACGGATTAAATTTCCCAAAGTGGAGTATTTTTTTATGTATATATATCCCTTAATTTTCAATGTAGTGATCACAAAAAAATATATTGTATGAAAAAAACTGCAGTTAATCATAATGCGGTGGATAAAGTATTAACGTGCATCGCTCCCCTACACGTCGTGTCTTACAGAGCTCTAATAAAGCTCGAGCTATGAAAGTAGCTAGACATTTGCCAACTTGACTCTATCGTTAACATTTCGCTATGTTTTTCATTGAATCGCAATTATAATTTAAGAAAAGGCGTTGCTTGCGAATATTCCAATTTTAACATAAAATAAATACAACAGAAAGTAATATTAATGTATTACACTTTCAGATATAAATTATTTACACTTAAGCGTTCATTACACAAAACTTTTAACAATGTGTTACTTTTTGCTGAGCAGAGATCAGCTTAGGGAGGTACTTTCAAAAATCGACCCTCAAGAGTGTTACGGGGAAGTTATTAATAAAAAAATCCTTTTTATCAGCTATTGATTAGATCTATATACTTAAAATTTAACAAAGGTGTTTTTCTTTCTTTTTTGTTTAGCTGAAATATGCAAAAGGCTTTTTTTTGTTTAATTTGCAATTCACGTAAATTACCATTAAAAACTTCTTTGTCCTTCAATCTGTGTTGTTTAATTTTTCAGTTCACCCGTCCGTGCGAAGAACGGGTATATCAGCTAGTATATATATAGTTTAAAAAACTAATAACGCTAAAAATTAACTAACTATAAACTAACGTTTTTATAGTTAATCGAACTAAAGAGTAAAAAATTCGCTTTATGGTTGTTACTTAACTTTTATTTGCCAAATCTCTGGATATGGGATCTGGAATTATCGCAAAATCTGGAAATCGTTAATCCTGATCAGGACAATGAAACAGAAATGTTAAAGTATTGTATTGTCATCGGTCCTTGACAAGTGTGCAAAATTTCAAATTAATCGTACCTATTGAAGTGGATTAAAATCGAGTTCAAAGATTCCGTTACATGCAGTTGAAGCTTATAAAAATGTGTTAAAAAACAATAAAATTATGTACATTTTGAGTGTTACATCCTAACATTTCGATAACATTAATATACAGTTGGACCTCTATTGAACGACAAGTCACCAAATACCAAAAAAAAAAAAAAAAAAAAAAAAAAAAAAAAAAATCGTTAAATGGAAAATTTGTTAGAGATCCATCTTTTAATATATAGAAGATACCACATAAATTTTTTTTTCAAATTCATAAACATTGCATTACTTAAAAAAAATAATCATTCACACTTTTTTTTAAAAAAAAATTAATATCTAATTATTTTATGTACTTCATACATCAAAAAGAAATCTGTAAGGAGAACAAGAAGAAAAACATATTGTCCAGGAAATACACTGTATTTTCAAATTTAATGTAATTATTTTATATTAGAATTAATGAATTTTTTAAGACATTTCCTAATTTCAAGCCTACAAGTAATTTTTACACTATTTTATAACCCATAATTTTAAGCATATATTACTACATACGTCTTTAAATTTAATTGTGCTAATTCGATACACGCCAAGTTGTTGTTGTTTCTGTTCGCCAAGATGGGCAATAAGCATTAGAATATGGTTACCTTGATATCTTCAGTTCAGGTTTTGTGGGATATGGAGTAACAAAGGCTATGATCCCCTAAAAGACAGATGTTTCTTAAAAATTAGTAGATGTCAAAATATTTCAGTTTCTGGATAAAAAATCTGAATGTTAATCTGTTAGACATAGCTTTCTCCAATAATTCTTTGAAAGTCAGGTTGTGATGTGGATCGATTTTGAGAAAATGTTTTAGATGATTTCGAGAGAGAGGATGAATATATCTATTGCAGTTTAACAAGATGTGGTCCAAATCGTTTAAGCAATTACAAGATCTACAATTTGCGTTATCCGATAAATTGAATTTATGCAGAAGTCCTGGAGTGATGATCATTTTGCAGAAGATTCGAGTACATAGGATTTCTTCTCTTCTGTTTCTTGTCCATTTAGAGATGGTGCTTATGTTAGGAATATTTCCCAAGTTTACAAAATATTTGCTTGAATAGAAATTATCATTCGCTTTTTTAAAACTCTCTTGATATATTTTTTTATTGATGTCTTCTGAGGAAATCCAGTCGATGTAAACATTAGACAGTTCTTGCGAGATTATCCGCCTGTTCATTCCACAATATATTTGAGTGTCCCGGAGTCCAAAGTAAAATCAACTGGTTATTATAAAGTGATAGAATGTAAATCTTGCTAGCTAATTTATGGATGACACTATGGGATTTAATTGAGTAATTTTGAAGAGCAGAGAGAACAGAGAGACTATCAGACAAAATTAACAAATTCTTGTTTATAATAGATAGATCATCTAGAGCTTGGCAAATAGCCAGAGCTTCAGCTGTAAAAATAGAATTATCTTTATCGTGTGGTAATATGGTTGCCATGGGGATGACGTACATTATGTTTACTTAATTTTTACTGTTTTTCCCCCTCCAGCTGTAACCCTATTAATTTCAGACGATTTTAATTCGGTTTCTTTAAAAAAATTAAATTATTTTTATTGAAATCATTCTTCACACAAGTTACTGCTTCAGTCTTCTGTTGTATTGTGTGATATTTTCGAATATGGATATTTCCAATATAATTGTTGACTACCAGGATCTTTGTTTAAAAAAAAAATATATGAGGACTGTGTTTTTAATTATTGCTCTCCATATTGCTCATTTCTACTTTATATTACCCTAAAAAAATGCATTTTTAAACGTTCCATGTTAGATGAAATTCATTAAAGGAATTCAAAGTTTTTGGAATATTGGAAGTTATCAGTAATTATAAATTTATATTCATTATTGATAAAATTTAATGCATATTTGGTATTATTTTATGTATAATCTAATATAGTTATATAATGCATTTTTTATAATAATAATTATTATGATTATTACATATTACATAATATAATTATATTGATATTAATTATTGATTCATATTGGTTATTTTAAAAAAAAATTCACATATTCTTTATTTAAATTATATTTCAATATGTTGCAAAGCGGTTATTTAAAATTATTTTCCAGACAATTCGTTCAGATAAGCCGCCATGCTGGATTCGATATCACTCGACAAGCGCTGCTTGTAGCGTAGTATATACTCCCATATCAAATTAGTTCTACATCAATAAATCTGCATTAGTTTCATTTATAATGCTTAATACTTTTTTCTTTAAAAAAAAGAATACAATTGTTACTCATGAACCTGAGGCATCATAAATAATTGTCTAACGAGTTTCCTTTCGAAAATCAAGACTTTTTAATGCATTTCCTACTAAATTCTATTTTGATCTTGGAAATCATATACGATACCATAGGGAATCCACAAACAAAAACAACTTATTAAATCAGCAGACCGTATTTTACCAAAACAATACACAGTTAACAGTAAAAAATTCCCTATAATGAGCTTGTATTACACTAATTATATAGAATGCATAGAAGCAGATCGAGATTTTCAACGCCAAGTGTGATTGAGTAAGCCAAAGCGTGAATGCCAACTGCGAACAACGAACCTAAAAAAAGGCTTTTTTTAAATGGTATCAATCATTCAACAAATGCAAATCCATCACTTGCATGGCCAACGATGGAACGAATTTGTCGTTTATTTTTCGTGTTTTAGACGAGGACATTAACTTCAATGTCCGGAAGTCATTTTTCTGCAAGAAGTCGTTTTTGTTCCAGAAGAGATAGGAAAGAAAAATAATATTTTATTAAGATTTTTTTTAAAATAGAGTTCGACATTATCAAAGTCGAATTTTTGTTTATTTTTTGTAATAATTTGTAATTAAAATTCAGAAATTTGTAATTAAAATTCCGAAAACACTTCGAATCAAAATAATACAAGATCGAAGACTTTTTTTATTTCACTTAATTATATTTTAAATAATTTAAATTACTACACAACGTAATTTATTAATTGTTTGATTTACTAAAAGTACTATAATTGTTATAACAATATATTTCATCGTATTTCAAATCCTATAGCCTCTTAAAAATTTTTCAACTAAACACAAAAGAAAAATTCGCTGTGAACATTTCAAATGAAAAAAATATTTTGAGTAATTACAAAATTCAAATGACAGAATCGTTTGCATTTATAAAAATGTTTCATTTATCACGCGTGCTTCGAAGGAAAAAAAAACTTATTTAATTTTTTTATAAAGTTTTGTTTCTTTTGCGTAGAAAAACATTGATAAAATCAAATTAAAACAAATAAAATATAAAATGGAAAAATAAATATAATCGATGAAAAAGAAACGCGCGCGCGTTAATAAAATGAAAAAGAAAAAAAATAGATATACTACATAGTTTTGGCGAGAAATCTCTCAATAGCGTTCTGATCTTAACAATCTTCATAAACATAAAAATTCTTCAAAGAAATATTTAAGAAAAATATTAAAGAAACAAGTAAACATAAAAACTTCCTACAAAAAAAAAGTAAAATAAAATTTAAAAAAAAATTGAATTCTCTTTATTTCATATTCAGAAAGTACAACTAATATTTCTTTGGTAAAAATGAATGACATTCCTGCCTACTTTTAGATGGTGGCAGCGCCATCTATCGATGAAGGGAATAACGAAATTTTTCGAATTAAGTTTATTTAACAAAGGATATTGAACTTCGAGGACAGGATGTTTTTATTCCATTGGTATGATACGTACACTTTTCTTGCATCATTTTCCGTGATGAATCAAAATATTAATTTGTATGTTTTTTTTAATCACATCAAGACATTTGCAGAAATTCTATTGTTTTTTTTTATCTTGAAGTGACTAGGTTTCCTAACGAAATGTTACAATATTTCTACGCAAAATACAGATTGTTTTGAAATTACCAAATGGAATTTTGGCTAACTATTGATTTTATTGCAAGAATATAGATTTGAATTCTATTTAACAAACGAGAAAGATCTTTGTAAATTGTAAAACATTCTAAATAGTTTAATGAGGTATTTAAATCAAGGATTAAAAGATAAATACGAATAATAAAAAGACTTCACGAAATTTTTTAAAGAACAAAACATTTTCTGAATTAACATAATATAAGTAATAAAAAAACTACATGATCGTTATTAAAAACTTAATTTTGGTCCTGTGTGTGATTTGTTTCTTCTGTAAAAATTTTGAGCATATTTTAATCGCTTAGGATTTTTTTTAAAGGCTTATTTTTATCGTAAACAATTTTATACACAAAGAAATAATATTCAAATTATTAGAGTAAAAAGAAATAAATTATGGTTCGAATTAAAAGTTGAAAGTAGTACTCTTATTTAACATGCGGAAAATAGATAAAATAAATAAATCATGAATTAAAACCATTTTAAAGTTTCACAAATCCGAGTTTTGAAAAAATGCGAATTTGGCACATTTTCCAAATTTTTTATATGTATACATACATGAAAAACTAAAATTCTTTAGAGAAAATTTTCCGATACAAGAACGTTAAAAACTACGATACAGTTTTTTTTTTTTACAAAAATGGCAGTTAAATCATGCGTTGATCAATGGCCTTTATAATCAGGAGAACAAGAATACCTGCAAATCTGTCAATTACAAAAAAAAAAAAAAAAAAAAAAATCCGTACTTTTCTTCTTTTTTTGAACACTTTGGAACTTTTCTAGATTCGGTTTCGAGAAACGCCTCTTAAGAAAATTGGGCAGAGTATATTTTTCCTTGTATCAAATATTTCGTTTTTTTTTTTCACCTTTTTTTCAAGAAAATAGAGAAAGGGTTTCGAGTAACATACATGTGTTAACGAAATTCATAACAATTTTGAATTCGATTTCCTTTTATATAGTTTTATTTCAATGGGTAACGTATTAGCACATCACTGGCTGTGGGCCTCGTATCCAAATGCCTTCAGGGCTCTTTAGAAAAGAAGATATGAGATTTTTTAGATAAAAAGATATAAGAGCCCTGTTAGTGGGGCTGTAGTTACATATGTTGGGGGCCCTGTAGCTTCGGGGCTCCGTATAATTGATATGGTGGTAGCTACGCCCCTGATTAGCATCATATAATACTTCAAACGGCGATATCAAAAATTTGTCAAAAATTTTATTAAAAATTTACTATAAATACGTGGACAATAAAATCATTTAATGATACATTTCTGGAAATTGTATCATGTCTGTTTTACAAAATATACCTCATTTAAAGTTTTGAAAACTAATTAAATCAAAGAAATTTTAATTAGATAAGCGTACGTATTTAACGTGTTTTCTGCGTATCTGTTAAGTTCTTTCGGGAAAAAAATGTTCAAACTATAAAATAAATTACCGTAAAATTCGCCGTATAACGCACACCCTCTTTTATTTACGAAGGAATCTAAAATGTACGTACGCAATTTTCTTATGTTTTGAAGTCATTTTTTCAAAGTATCATTCCAAGTTTTTGAAAAAAAATAGTATATACTTCTAGAACTACAACCCTTTAAGTTCAGGGAATGCTAGTTCTTTTATATAAGCAGTATTTCGATATATGTAGATATCTAATTTTTTTTTCTATGCTCATCTGTGTATATGTGTTTTAAGCTCTCAATTTTATACCCGACGTATAACGCACACCCGTAAATTTCGATCACATTTTTTGAGTTAAAAGTGCGCGTTATACTCCGTATTTTATGGTAATAACTTCCACATATATAGTTGTGGCCGCGGTAGACTAGTGGTCATGGAATCGTGCCTGGTCTGTCATGAGTTCAAACCTAGTACAGCTGAAGACCCGCCGTAGTCGCCCATCCGGTATAGTGGTTAGCGACGCTGATTGCTGTGCCGTTGGGACCGAGTTCGAATCCCGGAGAAGAAATGGATGTTTGTAAATGTATTGTGCTTTTGCGGCATGGGGGTACCTAAAATAGCCGTCGAGCCGCAAGTCCTCTCGTGAGGTTGGTGGAAGGCCTCTGACCACCCACAGGGTGTTCTCCCTCTAAATTGGGGTGAAACTGAGCTCAATCGTCCAGTCACCTGTATGGTGCTCAAAGCTACGGCTAACGAAAGGCGTCACTTAGCCCTTTGCCATGATGAATCTCGTGTGGGCCTTGATCTGGCCTTTGCCGATCAGATGGCATTAGTAACAACAAACAGACCCGCCGTGCAGAGGAGGCCGATGCACGTTATATATGTCGAGGCTCAAACGTCCTCCCTTTGGTGTGGTATCCAGGTGAGGAGAGGGGGTGTCGTCTTTGTCACGTGACAATGAATCAAAATTGCTAAGGTAGTCGCCAATGGCTCTTATCTTGCTTTTATAGCGCGATATCAATCAACACTTATTATCACGTACTAGTTTTCGCTGAACTGTTAAGATTAATCCAATGACGATTAAGAGACCTGAGCAGGCATTCCACACTCCGAATTTCCACACCACGTTTACCTAAAAATCTCGACGGATTTACCATGCATCAGCCTGATGGATGTTAAATGAATCTATTGGTTCACGACTCGACAGAAACAGCGAGTTCATGACCAGTGGCGTAACGTACACCCCCGCATCGCGGGGAAGGGGGCCAAAGCCTGACAGCCACCAAGTACCTTCACTTTGTAAAATTCAACTTATAGGCCCCAAAACTGACTTCGCGGGGGACCCAAGCGTTCTTCGTTACTTCCCTGTTCGTGACCATGACCATTCGGCTACAGTGGCTACTCCAACAGTGTGGCATGGAAGTCACGATAACGGGGAAACAGTTCAGTTATTGTCCTTTTTTCACCGACCGTTGCGCGGGGGGGCAGGATTCCAGGGGGTCCAACACTTGATTGATGCCAAGTGCATATTTAACCAATTTACAAAATATTAATTGCAAAACCTGACTTTTGCAGGGGCCAATAACAGTGGCGCACACAAGAGGGGAAGAGGATTCCCGGGTCAGGACCTCTGTATATAGTACTTAAAGTTTACTTAAATATATGTTATTGATAACTAATATTAATTAATACTAATTATTTATTCAAAAACTTATTTTTTTGTCTTTTGTTCCCTAAAATAGACAAAATTAAAAGTATACGTTGGGCGGCGTATCGGAGAATGATACGAGAACGGTATTTTCGACCCTGGATTCCCTCCCCCCACCCCTGAAAATTTCCTGTGTGTGCCACTGATCAATAATATACTCCGTTACGCCACTGTTAACCGTGATTCATAATAACGAAATCCGCCCTAGAGTGATATTAAACCTACCAGGCCAGAAATTTAAAAACTGAACTAGTTTTTCCTACAACCTATAATTCATCGAATCGCAAAATATTGTCCTTAATGAGGAAAATTTAAATTCAAGTTTAAGATATAAACTGTCACTGATCCATAACGAGTTCTTTGGTCTGAAAAATCACAAAAAAAAAAAGAGATCTGAACGGATCCGAATCATTAACGCCTTTTTCCCACAGCGAATCCGATACCAGCAATTGAATTTCAGTTCCCATGCGTCTGTTAACTGTACTACCTACAGTACGCAGTAAATTAAACTTTCTCATCAAATAGCAATTTAACGCTTTAGACTAAGAAAAAAGATAAAGAATTGAACTAAAAAAAACATGCCCAATGAGCAATTCTAGAATAAAATTCACCCATCACAAACCGGTTCAACGGGACAACTAGAGAGTGAACCACTTTCCCCCTATTGTTAAAAGATGAGAATTCCGAAACAAAAAAAGCTTATAACAATCCACCCCTCCCCCCCCCATAACAGGGTAGAAGGTTTTTCCCCCCGCTCTTTTAATAATCTATTCTTAATTTACTTCATTTTAAGTTCTTTTTTCAAAGATTCGAAGCAAATAATTTTTAAAGGTCTGTGTGGCGGTATGATATCTATATGAACTAATACCAACATTACGCGAAGACAGTCGTCTTGGCGTGATCGGTAACGTACTTGCATTCGTTCGGAACGGAAGGTACCCAGAACGAACCTTTCTTGCGACATTAGTGACCCGGACGTGATATGAACCGCGCGCAGCAGTCGTGGCGCCATTTATCCACCGCAAAAGCAACCAAACCGTCAAACATTGACGCAAATAAGCCATTACTTTTCAAAGCCGTCTCACACAAGTGACGCAACTGCTTACATGCTCGCCACGAATATGGTATCGTGCGTTCGCCTATTCGCCGAAACACAGCCAGGGGAGTATGCGGCGGTGTGATATCTATATGAACTAGTACCAACATCACGCGAAGCCGGTTATTTGTTTGATCTGATGGAACACAGGACAGTATGTGTTGCCAGGGATGTCTTAAGGCAGCCTAATCTCGTTCTCGACTCAACCTTAATACGATGATAATTCGAATAATCACAACGGTTAAATATTATTTCCGATTGTATTCTCCGAAAAACTGGGAATTTCGGGCGATATGTCAACTGACTGTGATGATCATCATCCATATGTATGGTGGTAGGCCTAGGCCTATATATTACTCATTCAGACAAAAGGTGGCAGTCGGTCGAGCCGGCTTGTGCGATTGTAAGTCAAAGTCATGCACATTTATTTGTTTCGGGTTATTGTTAGTACGAGTATTTGACAACCTATACTATGTACTGTCTACTTTTAAGGGTCACATGTGGGGCTTACATTTGTGTACGGGCCCAGAGCCTCCAGTAGTCTTAAAACGTCCTTGTATGTTACATGTTTGCAGTGTTCTTAGAAACTAAGTCAGTCGTGCCCAACCCCGGGCCGGTACAGGTCAGTGGATCAAATGGTACCGGGACGCCCAAGGAACATTAAATTATTTCCATTTTATTTAATATGGTGTATTTCCCTCGAGTTTGTGCGACTTTCCACGGAAATCATTTTAGATTCCATGTTAAAAAAATCCCTTTATATTCATTTTTTGGTGTAATCTTATTTTATTCTAAATACAATTGAATTAATTATCAAAACAAAACAATCTAAAATATAAACAATCAACGTTCTTCCCTCCCCTCTCAGCGGGTCGAGCTAAATTATCAAACGTTGATCAAGCCACGGCGATTGAAAGATTAGGTAGCACTGCACTAAGTGACAAACTAGGAAACTAACTAGACGACCTCACAGGAAACTAATTTTTAAATTGTAAAAAGTGCCAATATTCCCGTATTACATACAAAAGTATAATAAATAGTGCATCATTTTCAAAACATGTACGAAAATATATTCGTGTGTAATAGTATGTAAATGCGGGTGGCTTTTCCGTTTCGCCGGCACAAATCTCGCCAAGTAGGCGTTATTTGCAACATCACATAATATACACAAAATTTATTAATAAATATCAATTCTCATTGTTTTTTCATCCATTTTTGATGCATTATGAAAAAAGCGTTACTGATAAGACCACGACTTGTTTTGAAAAAGTGGTTGTAGCAGGTTACCTGCGGGAATATTCCGCTTGGGGTATTCCCGCTCCATTTCGGCAACTTTCTCGCCTGTGCCGGCGAAACGGAAAAATACCAAATTTAGAAAGTGAAGTGGATGCTGATGCTACATTCTTATCACGAGATCATATGTAGCAAATAACAAGAAAATAAAATTCTGACCATTGTTGTGCAGTATGGAAAATCGTACTTGTAAATTATCACCGGTTTCTCGTACGACATAAAACAGAGATGGTTTTATTAACGGCGTACAATAAAACAATACGAAGGCTATTGGCGATGTACCTCATAATTTTGAGCCTCGGTCAAGTGACATCCCTCTCTCTCCAAACTACCACACCAAAAGAAGGACATTGAGCCTCAACCGATTGAGCAAAGGCCTCTTCCACACCAATGGAAGAACACTGATTTTCGACTGATTTAATGTGCATTTAGTGGCATTTGGCTCGAACTCATGACATGCTGGCCACGAGTTCGTATCTGTAATCACTAGCCTACCACGGCTACGATACTTTAGCTGGAAGATCAATCTAATAACCATCGTACCGAATATGAAGATAATAAGGATCAAATAATTGAACAAGCAACTTCCAATATTTTACAAGACTGTTCACGAGTGAAATCAGGATTCAAACATGACTAATTAACTTAATTAATCTTTTTTATTAAAATCCCACTAGAAGCAACACGTTGGGTGTTGTGGAAAGAACCTCATTATTTTGATTGATTGTTTATTATTGTCGTGCTTACAAGCAACAAGTGCTATTTGGCTCATACTAGCGACGAGGACGAGGCAACTTTTAGTTGGTATCCAGTTCACCAACTTCCCCACCACGCGAATGGCGGAAGATTGCCAGTCAGAATGCAACAGATCATGACTATTCCGTATGACTAACCACTAAAAGGTTGCTACGTCAGAGATTCAAACGTGATTTGAACACACAACTGAGAGTTTGTAAAAATCGCTCTATAAAGCAACACGGGAAATATAGGATACGAACAACGCAATTTGGAAATACGATGCCAGAGCTGGCATTCCCTCCACCCTCTCTCAACTACAACACCATGGCAACGGGAAGATTTAGAGCACCGGCAGATTTATCGTGCTTTTTTTCAGCTACTCTACACTGCGGGTCTTCAGTGGTACTAGGATTCGAACTCATGAAAAGCCGACCACGAGCTCGTCACCATAATCACCAGGCTACCGCGGTCGTTAAATAGAGTCAGACACATTGACGTTACCCTGTTAAATCCTACTCCCGTAATGATCTTCCAAGGAATTAAAACTGAAACACTAGAAACAACCAGAAATCGAAATATAGTGGCTAGTAATCCATTGCAACCCTTTACCGATGCAAATTTGCAAACCATACCATATAAAATCCCATATGCATAATAAATCCATTAAACCCATAAAAACTATTACCCCATCCGTAAATTTAACAAAGCAGTTGCACCGCAACAGAGTGCTAACTACACGGCTAGCGCCTACATTAGAACATTAAAGGGATAATGCCTACATTAGAACTTACATATTAATCAGACGAAATGTAGGCTCCCTTCATTGAATGGGATAGTCTATACCGTAGGCTGTTTACGTTAACGGCATCGGCCGAATGATCGATCAGATGGAAGGGGGTATCGAATTCGTCCGCTGTTCCACTATAGTGAATTTAGAGAACACTTCCGACTGCCAGGGGAGGTTGCTTCTCGAATTATATACGGAGAGAGTCGGGAGATAGTAGTTTAAAAGTTAGTTTAATTAGAGACACCGGACAATCTATGTTTGTATTAACATCTACATATAACCTTTAACATTATATAGCTTTCAGCGTTAAATAGTACGTAAAATTAATGTAAAAGGATAACTTAATTTAACAAGAATATACGCCTTTTTTTATAGTATGGTATGGTATACGTAAAAAAGATATTTAATTTAAATAGGATTAATTAATTTTGATTGTTTATTAACGACACGGTCAGGAGCAACATGAAGATTACTGGCGACGAGCTGTGTAATTTTGAGCCACGGTCAAAGTAAAAAACAAACACCCGAGCTGGTAACCCCCCTCTACAAATTTCCAACCCTGCCAACGTGAATGATTGTAGCACTATAAAAGCAACACAAGGGTTTTTGGCAACGAATCTTGATCTAAGATCAAGTGACGAGAAGCTGACACCCACCCCCTCTCTCTGAACTTTCACACCACCTCACTGAGATTTTGTGCCTTGATAGATTTACTGTGCCTCAACCCCTCTACGTAGTGAATCTACAGCGGCATTATATATTATATATAGGCTCGAATTCATACCCCGCTGGCCACGAGTCCGTGACCATGACCACGACCTCTAACCTAACAAGGCCTTCTATTTTATGTTGGGGTCAGTACTTTAAAAACGATTGTTTTCAATTTCCTTTTACGAGCCACCTTGAAAAGTGCTACAGAGGGGAAGTTTCACTATGTCCATATCTCATTGTTTTTTTACAAACCGTACTTTTTATACACTAGAAGAAAGAAGAAAAGATACTTTATCGATTTGAAATAAACCCCTTTAGTTGTCCTTCTCGAATTCAAAACGATCTGTGCTCCAGGGACGTCTTCAGGCATGGGTCAACTCGGCCCGGAGCCCAGAGTCTTGACCACAATGGGGTCTTCGTCTCGTTCTCAACTCAGCCATAGTAAGATTATGATTCGAATGATTTGTACGGTCAAACGCGTTATTTCTGTGGTTGTATTCTCCGAAAAAATGAGAATTTCGGACGTATTGCCAACCGGCTATATATGACCATTGTCCATGTATAAAACACCACTATACACGATCCCTACTCATTCAGTTAAGAGGCGGTTGAGCCGATGTGTGTGACTGCAAGTTTATTTGTTTCGGATGATTGTTTGTACGAGTATTCGCCAACGTATACCGTCTATATTATGGGTCATAGGTAGAACGTACATTTATGTAGGGGTTCAGGGCCTACCTTTGCGTAGGGGTCCAGAGCCTCAAGTAGTCTTAAGACTCCTGTGCTCCAATTTTCGCGTTAATCACGTGGTCTTTGAAGTGTAGTTTTCAAACCGAAATACAAACAAATAATGACCAATTAAAATAATTCTAGATTACCATCGGCAAAAATACATTCAACAGGCATAATATATCGTCTTTAATTGCTCCTCTTTTTCTTGATGATTGGTTTTTTTCAAAATCCAATGATCATATATGGATCATTACGTTAAAAAGGAACCAGGGCACGGAATCTGAAAAAGAAAAAAAACCGGACTACGCGATTACCATCTGTTTACTTTCACAACTGAACTAAAATGGTCTCACCACGGTTATGGCTTTTCGTCGTATCTCGTGAACTAAACAAGTCGACTGGGCAAGTAAAAGCTAACCATGCGTGCGATAGTGCACAAAATCATATTTCCGTAAAAAATAACAATAAAAAAAGTACAATAATTTCCAATTTAACGCTTTTTGTGTGAAATGACGCATGCTAAAATATTTCTCGTGTGTATTCTTAAAATGGAACTGAAATCGTTTCGATCTGAGTACTATTAATGAGGCAAGAAAGTAATAGAAGAATCATTTCGGTAAAATTTTTTGTGTCTTTAATTCGTTGTATTTTAGAATAACACCACAGAAGTAACACATAAAATGTGTGCAGGATTAAAAAAAAACCCGAACGCGCTTTTAATATCCGTGACTAAATTAAAAATAAAATTAAAAACTTATGTCACTTGATTTGTAGTATTTACATCGATATTAATACTGCTAACATCAGTGGGGTAAACCTACAACCCCGCATCGCAGGGGGCCCCAGAGCAGGGGGAGGGCGTAGCTACCACCCTATCAATGATACGGGGTCTCCAAACTACAGGGGCCCCAACATATGTACCTACAATCGCACTAACAGGGCTCTCATCTAAAAAAGGGGCCCCGAAGGAATTTTGATATAGGGCCCACTTAAAACTAGCTACGTCCGTGCCCCAAAGTCTATGTTACGATTTTGCAATCCTATGTTAGATCCGCCTTGGGATCTAAGATCTGACTTTGCTGGGGGCCCTAATATTCTCCGTTATGCCACTGGTAAACATTTCGACTATATTTCAATAAAAAATTTACCATAAGCAAAAACAAATATAATTTTTGACTAAAATATATATATAACGTTAGGGTACAGGCCACTAACTTTAGCAACTTTTAAAATAGTTACGAGTACGCTACTGATTTTTACACACACACACACACAGTGATTCAGAAATCTCGCCCAAAAGATTTTCAGTGGTACGTAATAGTATTGTAATGATGCCATACGAATTAGACGAAATTTTACAATCATTAAGCGGAAAAATATGTAACGTACTGATGTCAAATTACTACCAAAAATATTGTAAGGACTAAGCAAGAAAAAAGTTTGCCAGAATGAAATCGTTAAGCTACTTATCGGTTATCAGGACCACAAAGCAAAACAATACTGACTACATATAGAAAACTCGCCAAATTCTTAATTACGCAGGATGCTAGTATAAATAGCGGCACTATTTTTAAATATCACGGTTTATAACGTTTGTTGATATGAAAAAATTCTTAACTTCCTTTAACTAAAGATATTTAACCTAAACTTTCTTAGTTAGACTTTACAAATAGTTATTGATATAATATTGATAATAGTTATTTTCAAATATCTTTTACTGAGCAATTTCCTTTTTGTTATACTTTGAGTTAAAGTTTTTCTTTAAAAAACTAGAAGTTACCGATGAACAAAGACGGATAAACTTTTTCTTTTTTAAATAGAGAAGAAGTGTCACTGGGAGGGGGTAATGTTTTTCGGCGTACTGTCGGTCTCTCTGCAGCTGGTTATCTGAATCCGAGATTTTGTTAACATACGCCTTTCGCTTTATTAATTTCTAGATGAATGAGTGAAAGTATATTAACGCCGCAATATAAAACAACGTCGTCAAATTCACGTGACGCAACTTCTCCAATCAACAGCAGCTATTCACACGCTCGCCGTAATAACTATATCGTTCGTTCGCTTATCCACCGACTCACTGGTAAGGGAGTGTATAGCGGTACCATTTGTATAAGCCAGTAACAGCCTCCGTACTGAAGTGATCATTTTGGTCCAGTAGTATGTTACGTGCTTACGCGACCTTGAGTTCGAACAGCTAACACATCGGACATGAATTCGTGACCATGACCATTAGCTAGGTTACGCACGCCTACTATTTGCGGGCCGAAGATCTTATTTCTACGTCGTGGTGTCAACATCGAACGAATTTTAGTCCAGAAACAATTGTAAAGTTGATAATTTATCCAATTTTCATGATAGCGACAATTCCGAAAAGCACTCATTAATCCACGATCCTAAAAACTGATTAGTGACTCGCTACATAACCAAACTCCCAATTTTGGCGTGCATTTCATATTTCATATTAACCAATAAGAAAAATTAGCTTTTCTGTTAACCGAACTTAAATTTGACAAGAATTCTACCTTTGGCTCTTGCAATAAAGCGTCCTCTGTCCCAAATCGGTCGTTGGGTAAAGAAAGTACGTAAAGCTCTAATGTACCAAATTCTATTTTTTTTTAAAAAAAAAAAGGTAAAAATTTGTATAATTGTACAGGCACAATCAATATTAACATGCTTATAGAATGTCTCTTTAACAACAAAACTGAAATTGAGAATCATTCAATTTACCACTACACAAATGTGCTTCACTATCTAGTAATCATGTTTATATCATATTTCGGGTGATATTTATTACACGAGAAAATATAAAATCGACAGAAAATGATAACGCGAGCCGATATGTTCCACTTAGGCAAGCGGTTCATTATCGAGAGGATATTTCATTTAACCTTGGACGAATTTTCAGCATTGCGGAGAGATAACATATTTTACGATCTCTCAAGAGCAATTAAATACTATTACATCCAAAACACAGAATTACACACATTTTCGTCTAAAATAGCATCTCAAAAAATACATATTTCAAGTATTAATTTAAATTCTTGTAAGAAGGGGAAGTAACACACAAAAGTTTCAATTTTTCCAGGAACGAAAAAAAAAAATTTTTTTTTCAACGTTTCTGAAAAAAAGCCTCAATTATTTCCAAGGAAACTAAGACCCGATGGATGAAGTTTTATTAACGTTGCACTACCGTAGCAACATAAAAGGCGCGGTAGTCTCAGTGGCGTAACGTACACCCCTGCATCGCGGGAGGGTCAGAATTCAAGGGGATCCAATTGATTGATTGAATATTAACGTCGCACTGTTCAGCTACACGAGGGCTTTTGGCGACGGACCACGTAATTTTGAACCATGGTCAAGTGACGTGGACGACAGCTGAGCTGGCACCCCCTCTCCTAACTACCACACCACACCTTTGGGAGGACGTTTCAGCTCTAGACAGATTTAACGTGCATCGCTGCCCTACACGGCGGGTCTTTAGTGGTACTGGGCTCGAACTCGTGACAAGGCAAGCCACGATCTGATACCTATACCACTCGGCTACCGCGGTCTTACGGGGATCCAAAGCCTGATGTTATGGATTAGCAATACTTTGCAAGATCTGGCTTGGGTCCCAAAACCTAATTTTGCAAGGGGGGGAAGCTAATATTCTTCGTTACGCCACTGGTTAACCTAGAATATATGTTCATGAACTCGTGTAAGCATGTCGTCCTGGTGTCAATGATGACCCACCATTTAAAAGAGACTGATGCACATTAAATCGACTCAAAGTTCCTCCCGTTGGTATGGGGCCGCGGTAGCCGAGTGGTATAGGTATCGGATCGTGGCTTGCCTTGTCACGGGTTCGAGCCCAGTACCACTAAAGACCCGCCGTGTAGGGCAGCGATGCACGTTAAATCTGTCGAGAGCTGAAACGTCCTCCCGTTGAAGTGGTGTGGTAGTTAGGAGAGGGGGGTGCCAGCTCAGGTGTCGTCCACGTCACTTGACCATGGTTCAAAATTACGTGGTCCGTCGCCAAAAGCCCTCGTGTAGCTGAACAGTGCGACGTTAATATTCAATCAATCAAACCCGTTGGTATAAAAGTTTGGAGAGGGGTTGCCAGTTCAGGTCTCTTCACTCGACCGAGGTTCAAAATCACGAGTTACGTCGCCAATAGCTTTCGTGTTGCTGGATAGCGTAAAGTTTAATTATAGTTCTTACTCACTTGAAGCAAGACATGAACTATTGGCGACGAAAACCACATATTGGCTACACCCGAATATTGACAACCCATGTCTTCGAATTTCCATAACAGAGGACTTTAATCAATGTTAAATTAAATGCACATGAACCCTTCCATACGATGGGAATTGGGGCCCAAAAAATCCCTTTGGCTCATAGTTTAGCTCGAACGATGTTTTTTGGGCTACTCTAATGTATTTAAGTACCTAATAGATTAACACTTCATCAATGGTGTGCGTACATATATACATCACAGTAAGTGAGAATATTAACGTCGCACTCAAGGGTTTTTGGCGACGGACCACGTAATTTTGAACCATGGGCAAGTGACGTGGACGACACCTGAGCTGGCACCCCCTCTCCTAGCTACCACACCACACCAACGGTTGGACGTTTCAGCTCTCGACAGATTTAACGTGCATCGCTGCCCTACACGGCGGATCTTTTAGTAGTGGTACTGGGCTGGAACTCATGACATGCCTGTCATGATCCGATACCTTGACCACTGGGCTATCGCATCCCACTATATACATCACAGACAGTGGCGCACACAGGGGTGGATGGTCGGAAGTCCCTCAATCTCGTATACGTACTCTCAATACGACGCTAAACATATTCTTTTAATTTTATTGATTTTTGGGGACAAAAATAAATATATAAATAAATTATTGATTAAATAATTAGCATTTATTAACAAAGCAAATTATTAATAAATACTTAATTACAAAATTGTTTTATGCAATGTATACATACGATTATAATAATTTGAAACAAAAATCAAAAGAGATGGAAGGGTGGGTCCGTACAACCCGTCTATGCACCACTCTTCACACAGTAATGACTTAATACGGAGTTTATTAACGTGACACTTAAACACCAGGACTATTGGCGACGAAATTCACAATTTTAAATCACGTTCTGATGACGATGACGATACCTGGATACCCGAGTTGTCATTCTGCTCCTAGCTTTCATGCTATTCAAGCATAAGGACTTTGACCACTGGCGTAGCTAGTTCTGAGTGAGCCCCGCGTCAAAACTCCTTCGGCGACCTTTTTTCGAGAAGAAAGCCATGTTAGTGGTATTATAGTTATACATGTTGGGGCCCCGTATCATTGATACGGTGATAGCTACGCCTCTGACTTTGACCCCTACAGATTCAACGGCATCAACCCCACTACCCGACACTAAACATCCAGCAAGCATTCGAGTTGTCACATATTTTACCCAACTTCCACACCACACCATGTACGTATTCAGAAACATAGTTCGCTAAATATGCAGTAAATCACGCATCTGCGAATTTCTGGCTCCAAGGACATTGCTACACCTCTCAATCTTCCAAATCAGGAATAGTATGTAGTATCAGTGGCGTACGCAGATTTTTTTTTTGTAGGGGAGGGGATTAAACCACGTGGACCAAAGTGCCGAGGCGTAATTACAAAGCTAAGAATTGAAAAGAAAAAAATCTCTGGTCTAAGGGTAGGGTTTGATACTCCAGACCCCCCCTTGTGGACGGCACTGTAGGTGAGTGAGTGAATATATTAACGTCGCTCTATTCAACTACACGTGGGCTTTTGGTGATGGACCTCGCAATTTTGAACCATGGTCAAGTGACGAGGGCGACACCTGATCTGCCATCCCTCTCACCTAACTTCCACAACACACCAACGGACGTTTGAGCCTCGACAGCTTTAACGTGCATCAGCGCCTCTACACGGCGGGTCTTCAGCGGCACGAGGTTCGAACTCATGACACGCCGGCCGCGAGTTCGTGACCTAGACCAGTAGACTACCACGGCCTACTCCATTGTGTGTCAATCACAAACACAACGAGAAAACTCTTTGGGACAAATAATGCGTTATTAAGTTCTGTAAGTAGTGTTTGATCATTTTTTGAAGATATAAAATTTGGAAATATGATTAGATTTTAAGAATAGCAAATAGGGTTGAAGAAATGAAAAAAAAAAAAAAAAAAAACCTAAACGTAGAAATTTAATCGGCTATTGTTCATAATTTTAATTATTTTTTTTATTTCTTTTAAATAAGTGCCTGTGACAATGACCCATTGTTTAAAGCAAATTTTTTTGTTTATGGATCCCCACAAATTTTATTTTATGCATTAAAGGTCAGAAAAATGTTATTTTCATTCGAAAATTCTTCGATTTCTTTAATCGTCACCGTCAATGAATTTCACGGTGTTAATTGAACGATTGCCAATTCAAAAAAATAAAACGAAAACAAAATCCTCAGACGATTTCTCAGCCGCGGTTCAGATATAAACAGTTATTCTTCGAAAACAAAAGAATTAATCTTCGACATATCAACAGTCACTTAACAAGAAAAAATACAAGACAAATCCAAACATCGTAGTCGTAATTCTTGTAGCATTCTATTCTCTTCCACTCCCCCCTCCTCTTTCAGAAAAAAAAAGAAAAAGAAAAAACGCGCGGTGCCAAATTTACGCGAATCATTACAAAACAATTTCACATTTCACAATACTTCAGCTTACGTGAGAGTAGGTGAGTATATCTCATTTTATCTACGCAAACGATCATACGGTAGATGACCCTTTTATCACATCGTTTGCGAAAATAAAAATAATCGTCTGGTTGTGAATAGGACAGAGTCATCTACCTCAGCAATTGTGATACGGAATGTCAAAACGATTTTACAAGAACACACGGGTTCAATCTGTTGTCAGTTCAAACAATCAACAGTTGTAGAAATCATCTGCAGTAGGCTATACAACCAACATACACAAATGTGTCAAATGCCAGTAATAAAATACGCATGAGTGTAAATATCGCACAGCGAGAATCGTAAATATGTCACCAACATTGGTTTACTCATGAATAAACATTTCGAACAAATACTAAAAGATGTTAAAATTACCATTTCGGGCAATTATCTATCCGACGAAGTGGAATATCTTTTGAATTATCGTTTGCAAGAACGAGAGTTGAATTTATATAATAAACAAAAGAAAGGAAAAAACAAATAAAAGATGAATATTGCCAATTAAACGAATAATTTTGTGAAAATATTTATTTGTATTTAAAAAAAATAAACAAAACTCACTCCTCAATTTTCAAAATAAAAAAAACTAAAAAAAAAAAACGAAATTTACTCTTTTAATTTTCAAAATATAAAACCAAACGAAATTTATACTCTTCAATTTTCAAAATATAAAACCAATCGAAATATTCAACATATATATATAAATACATATTATACACACACAGATAAAGTATAACTAAATGATATTCTTACTAAAAAATTACTCCAATTTAAAACTTAGTTGGCGACAACGCACGCGAATGTTATTTTTTTCCTATAATTTCTCCCCCTCCCCCTGAAAAAACGTTTTGTAACAATTAAACAGAGAAATACTCACATAGCAAATAATTAAAATACGAGATAAATAGTATTCTATTTAATTTTCTGACAAAATTTTTAATTAAATTATGGAATAAGTTTTTATTGTGCTTTAATTCGCATTTCTTCAATTAAATAGTGATAAAAATTTAAAACTATACATAACAATTTTTTTTTATTCTCATTTTAGAAGCAAATTAGATGTTTGATCTTTTAAAAATGTATTTGTAAATCATTAAGAAAATAAATTTATCAATTTGCTAAGATTAGTCGCAATCAATAATCGACTGTTTAACTAATAAAGATAATTATCAAGCGTAACTTGATTGATTTTTAACGAGTACTAGGCGTAATATATACACAAAAAATTTATATGGGTTATTCAATTTTTCTTTCCGTATTCGACGGCTAAATTGTGGTATTAGATCGTTAACAAAAAAATATTTCACTAACGTAATAATTACCTCTAAATATATGTATTAAATAATGATTATAAAGTTTTATTATAAGATTTGTGAGACGAAAAGTTGTTTAACATAACGATTATTAGAACCTTTATTACAAAAAATATTTTAAGCGATATTTATTAGAAATAACTATCAAAATATCCGTCAGCCAAACGGAGCCTAGCGGACCAACTCTTAGTGTACAAATTATACAACTCTATTCATACTCATTTATCAAATTGTAAAACTAATTTTCATGTATTATGTAGTTTTCTTTTCAATTTATTGTTAGCACGAAAAAAAAGTCAATTTAAAGTTTTTTTTTTTCATCTTAAAATAGTGCGCAAACTTATATCTGGATGTCTGTTTAATACGGTAATATTACTTTCTGATTTATTTATTTTATGATAAAAATTGCAATGTTCGTCAGCAACGCCGTCCCTTGCATTATAATGGCGTTTCAATGGAAACGTGGTGAAATATTAGCGGTATAGCCAAGATGGCATCATTTTTGGCGACAATATGGATGCTTCTGGAAATTATTGGAGAAATAAAAAACATCCCGATCTATGACGTTAAGAGGATTTTTGGAGAAAGCGCTGGGGGGGGACTTGGCGCTCCTCTTCAGTTAAATTCCGCTTTTTACGACTCATTTTCACAAATTTTACCATACGCATAAATAAATTTATCGCAGCATCACGAAAAAAATTTTTTCAGAAAGAAATATAAAGCTACATGTAAAAAAAATTGTATCAATTTACGTTAAAAAAAAAATCAGATAATTTTAGAAATTCGGGTTTCATTTCTTCATCTTTATTTCTTTAAATTATTTTTTGCCCTATTAAACATTTCAATAATTCTCAACTGTGTATACATCATTAAATACATAGAACATTCTTCAAGTAATTTAATTAAACTATATAATAAAACCGATATCAAAAATTTCAAAACCAATCAAAGAAGCAAACGGAGCACGTATATTTACAATTAAGGTTAAATCTGATTAACTATGAAAAATACAAATTATCGAGCTAAGAGCTTTTCTAGATCAATGTAACACAAGTATATATAATGAAGTTTACCCCAATAAGTATTAAGAATAACTATGTTCTGTAACACACGTTACTACTAGTTACTGAAGCTCATTTTTATTTCCAGTCACGGAAAAGCTTACGAACAGATTAATCTATCATAAATCAGGTTTATTATTTTTCTTCCCATGCCATTACAATTTTTAACTGTTATTAATTACACTGCTAAGGGAAAAAATTACAAACTTTAGGTTTTTGCTTTATCTTAAATTAGGGAATTTTTTTTTTTTTGAAAGAAAGATAAAAAGGGGAGGGGGATTTCTAAAGTTGGTACTTATGAATTATCGCAACCTATTGGCGAAATTATATGAAACGAAGTACCTGGTTGCCAATTCGGCTACGACACAAAGGAAATCGGGGTTTGCCAACTTGGCGAGTTATTAATAAAGTTGGCAATTGTTGCTATAACACGTAAGTACCGAAAGAGTTTGTTAATTTTTGTAAATAAAGCAAGTTGAGAATATTTATTTGACGCTTTTGGAACACTAATTTTTTACCTCGTAATTCTATTTCAAAATAAATGCAAGCCACTATTTTAATTACTTTGATAAAATGACCATATTGTTTAAATACAAAAAATGACTATTAACGAACAATTCCAGATGAAACACGATAAAACAATCCAATCTAGTTTACACATGCATTGCCATAACAAAGAATTCTTACAAAAATCAAAATCGATCGTAAATACATAAATTCTACGAAAAAAATAACAATTTTTTTTTTTTTAAAAAAGTCATGAAATATCCATAATAAAAGCCGTACTTATTAACTGCATTTTCGATGGATTTTCAAAGTAAACAACTGGTTTAACATCACATTTAAATGCAATACGTGATTCTACTGCAATAACGGAACAGCGCTCATATAGAATATCGTGCAAATGCAAAAAATTACCATTATAGATTTTAACACCGAAAAACAGTAGCGGCAAGCCTTGGAATTAAATAGCAATTCAGAGAGCTACAATCTAACGACAACCAAAAATAAAATGATGTAATTTGAATGGCAATTCCGTAAATCTATTTATTATACAATGGTAATGAGAAATAAAATCGGGCGAGATTGCCGTTTTTGTGGTTAGGAATTGCCTTAGTTATTCAAGAACATATAAATATCACATCGGATAAGAATAATAATTCACATTGAAAAATATATGTAAAATTATTTAAATAGGTTGTATAAATAATTTCATGTTTACCTATACGAGAAAAAAAAATACGAGTTTACCTTATGCAAAAGCACACATAATTAAACTTTAAGAATTCTAAAAAGAAATTAATCAGATTTGGAATATTAGTTGTGTTTCTAAATCGGTACTTTCCGTTTCCCGACGCAAATCTTGCCATGCAGGCTTTATTGGCATTGGTTTTTCTTCTATATTTTTGATCCATTGATCCATTATGAAAAAGTCGTCACTGGTTTGAAAATACGTAACTTGGTACTATCGCAACCGTATTGGCGACATTATATGAAACGAAGTACATAGTTGTCAATTCAGCAATTCGACACAAGCGAAATCAGGGTTGCCAACTTAGCTAGTCATCTTGAACGTTGGTATTGTTGCGCTTGTATGTAAGTGCCGAAAAGATCGTAACTTGTTTAGAAAATGTGGTGGAAATTAAAAAGGTTGCCTGCGAGAAAATTCCATTTAGCGTCGGTTGTATAATTTTTAACGACTTTATCGCTTGAGCCAGTGAAACAGAAAAGCACCGTTAGGTTAGCTGTGTTTTTAAATATATATATATTATTTAATTTTTTAAAAGAAAAAAATAATTTGTTATTGGAACGCTATTCGTTTTTGGCATGATTTTGAAATCACGCAAAAATAATATTTGGCGTGTATTCTAATGTTATCATTTTGAAGTGTCATCGGCCAACTTGGCAAAACTTTGCAACAATTTGGCAGAAAAATCCGTAGCGCACCAATATCAAATTCGTGCCGAAAAACATGTGTTGTATTATATAAGACCAAATTTAAAGGCAAAGATCTATAATCCAAAATAACTGAAATGAAAATAAAAGTTGATCATTGCCACTCTCGCAAATAAAAATAAAAATATTTACTAGAACAGCAACGAGCTGTCGACAAGATAGCGAAATCTAATACTAAGCGGATTGCAAATGCATCAATTAAAACGTAATTTTAAGAAAATAAGAACAAATACATTGCAATATGTACAAAAAAAATATTACAAAATAAAATATAATAGGAATTGAAGAATTCACATTTTCGAACATTCTAAAACCTAAATTATACTTTTAAAAAATCACCTAACGATAGATGTTACGTAATTAAAACAAAATAAAAACAAAAAAAAATTGGCAGAAATAATAAATGAAAGCCGAAAATTATAAGTTTTGAAAATATTTAAATCTGCATCAAATGTTTGTCGTTCATCTAATCAATATCCGATTCCGGGGCGTAATTAGAGCCGTATCAATAACACAAAGCCTCTAAGTTACAGGGCCCCCCAAAGTGTAAGCAAAAAATCTTAAAATGTTAAAAGGGTCTCCCAATTGAGCCCCCTTCCCCAAGGGAATTTCGATACAGGCTCAATCAAGATTAGTTACGCCAGTAATCAGATAACTGGCGTAAAATTAAAAATTGAGTCACAGATGCAACAGTAATATTGATACCAGCAAAAAGAGCAAAATTGGACTGTTTTGTGAGAGTAAGAATCAAATTATAATACACAATTAAATTATCTGCAAAGTACAAAGATGAGCATTACAACTACAAATTACTCCACTCAACTCTGCATACTTATGAAAAAATATATAAGAACATAAATGGGGAGGGGGGAATCCGAGATCATAATTTAACCAACTTGCAACCAACAAACCAGAATAAAAACTAAGTAATAAATGTACAAAATATTGTTAAGTTACAGAATTTTAACTGTAACCCTTTTTTTCATTCTGACAGATTAATATATGATATAGAAGGAAAAAAACAAAATTTCCTTAAAGGAGAAAATTATGTTAGGATCTTTTAATATAGGTTAGAACCCGAACATGTAGAACACGATATGATTTATTCAAACAAGCAAATATAACAAGGAAATGCAACATGGAATATACATATATTACTGCAATGGTGAAATATTGAATAGATGGCTTATTTAAATGAAGCTATTTCCTACACAGGGATCTATCAGGAGCAAAAAAAGTAATTGTTCCTAATTAATTATGCAACAGTTGCAATTAAATCACGTGGTTTTTCGATTGAAAAAAAATGACCTTCGAATGTTTCCTGTAATGATATAAGATGCCAGTTATTTACTGATTTTAAGATTATGCATTGTGTTTGAAAAACTGGAAATATATCTGTGTTAATAATATCGATATCAACAGTAGAAAAATTAGTGGATTTATTGAAATTATCGATTCGTAATACTAGCAAGTTAGACATGAGTTAAATCGTTATTTTTCTTTAAATACTTTCGGTATATTTTTAATTTTAATAAATCATTTTAAGAGTGCAAATTATATTAGAATGTCGAGAACACCTTTTCATAATCGGTTGATAAAATGATATGTAAATAAATTTAATATCAGAGTTAAGAATTTGCAAGTCAAAATTCGAAACAAAGTCGACATTTTCTCTGAAATTTTGGAAAATTAGTGATTTTTGGCAAACTAAGATGTTAATCGGAAAAATTTTAATCTTAAAATATAATGAAATTTGCTTAATTCTGTCGTCACATAATTTCTCAAGTGCGTGAGTGAATATTAACGTCGCACTGTTCAGCTACACGAGGAGTTTTGATGACGGACCACGTAATTTTGAACCATGGTCAAGTGACGAGGACTACACCTAAGCTGGCACCCCCTTCTCCTAACTACCACACCACACCAACAGCAGGACTTTTGAGCTCTCGACAGATTTAACGTGCATCGCTCCCCAACACGGCAGTTACCACTTTAGTGGTACTGGGCTCGAACACGTGACAAGCCAGCCACGATCCGATACCTTTGACAACTAAGCTACCACGGCCATAATTTTTAAAAGCCCGAACCAAACTTGGAACACATTTTTAACTCAAAAATACAATATCTTTATTCCCATATCTGTTCGTTACTTTGTCTCCGAAATGTATTTATAAATTTAGCTTAAAATTTAGAAAAATTTCAATAAGTATGCAATTTTTTCGCTTTCGTATGAAAAGTACTGGAATATTTAGAACAAAAATTACTGTTCCTGAAAAGACAGCGCAGTTAGAATTTAATTGTTTTCATTTTGAAAAATTGCACGTCATTACACGAAAAAGTGTCTTAAAAAAAGACTAAGTCTTAATTTATGTACGTATCACTGTAGCAATGTATTATAATAAAAATAAAAAACATCGCTTATAAAAATTAAATATCCCATACAGTATTAAAAACATTTTCCAATATCCATTGTCTTGTGGTCATATTAATTAGAATTATATGTATTTCAAACGGGATAAATTCTAAGTGTGAATTTCAACTATGATATTATTCTATAACAAATGGAATCGTAGCAATCCAACGAAATTCATTTAAAAAAAATATAAGCAAATGATAATACCTCCTTAAAGAATCTAATTATTTGAAGTATTCCGTATAATAAACAAGAGTAATGCTCTGTTCCAAGCATAACCAGTCATGTAGTTTGTCATATTTATATCTCCAACTATTCTTAGCACGAACGTTCAATAAAATAATTTCACGTAGAAATCAATACTTAAAATAGTTGCAATTCAATGAAATTCTTAAGACAGGTATAATCGAACGTCAACATCGATAGCAATCCCTATATTGCGAATCTAATCGTGTGATCGTAACCCAATTTGTTCCTTCTATCATTACCAAAAAGTAGACGATAACGTTCTTGATGGGTGTCATCGCTTATGCTCGCCATTTTAACCAAACGATTTTGAACGATACGAGATGAAGAATAAAAGGGTTTATCGACAGATTTACAGCAGTCAAGACATCAGAAATTCGATAAATCGATAGTGACGTCCGAAAACGGTCGAACACATTAAATTCCTCTAAGTGTTTGAATTGATTTGGAACTATTCCTGTCTGTTCTGGAAATGCATCGCGATTTCGATTATGTATATAACATGATACCCATTACTATCGATGTATAAATAAATCGAAACTTATGGGTTAATTTTTAAATAGAAAATAATGCAAAATCATAATTAATTCGAAACTACAAATTCGATAAACAAGATCTAAACAATTTTATTTTTTGCCTCGTATGAATTAGCGTCAAAATCATTATAAAAGTTTCATTTTCGAAGACACTAAAATAACGTTAAATATACTTTCAACCATAAAATAATAGGTCAAAAGAATTGTGGAAAACACTTGAAATCTGTTACTGCTTGCAACAAAAACATTCCATTTCAAAATGTATAACGGATTGCAACAAGAAAAAGTAACGTTAGTGTCTAGTCTTATATTTACGAAAGGGGGAAAATATATATATTAAAGAGCTTCAGGTTAAAACCTTTTTTATTCGAACAATAGTTATTTAAAATTCAAACAGTAGATCCGGAAATAAAGAAAAAACCGCGCTTAACAGCGACTGATAGGAATAAATCTATGCTTAAAATAAATTTATGTACAATAAGCTACTTTGCTCTAGATAGAAAAAAAAATATTGATTGAAGTGATCAAAAAATATAACATCAAAACTGAAAAAAATTAGTGAAAAAAACCCCCACATATGCAAATACATTTTAAACTAAAAAATATTTCGAACACAAACCAGAAACGCCGTTCTAGTAAAAATTGTGTTCGAAATAAAATGACTCCCGAATAAAGATATGGATAGTTATTTAAGATTTATTTCTAGTTATTCCGGAATAAAAAGATTTATTTATAGTAATCGTTAAATATGGATCGTTAAAGTCATTATTAATTGCATTCTGTGAAATAATGTCAAATATTCACAATTAAAATGCTTAAACATTACATCAACAAAAATTAATTATTGTTCGATCAAATATGAAAAGAGAGAGAGGGTAATGAACATCAAAACTTAAGAATTGGCCTAATTAAATTGTTCTGATAGTTAAAAAAAATTCAAGACTTTCACTGCGAAAAAACCGCTAATATAAAATTAGCTGCAGACGATTTTTCTCAGATTAAAAAAAACTTCGACTTTAAAATAAAAGTGTACAATATTTTAGTTCTTCACTTCGAAGAAAATAAAAAAAATTCTGGCATTCACATATTTAAATTCACTGTTTCACAAATAAAAAGAAAGACATTAAAAATGTCAAGAACGATTAGATAAACATGCATTTTTTCCAGAACTTACGGAAAAAATAACTTTACATCTCAGATGAAAAATTCAAGTTCATTTTAAAACTATAGAAATAATTACCAGATGAAGTGAGAAAAAATTTACTTTTACTCTTCGATTTAGAAATAGTCAAATTGTAATTAGCCAATTTAAAAAAAGAAAACCGTAGAGATATTACTATTTAATAAACAGCGAAGTAAAAACGAGCGTAAAGTACTATTTAAAGGAAATCTTTGAAAATGTTTCCTTTTCCTTATAGATGTAATTTTTAAAACAAAGGTAAAGATACAATAAGAAAATAAGTCAAAATGATTTTCATACGTGAGATTTTCTAGCAGCTATTCCATAAAAATATATCAAAATATTTTATTTGCAAATAAAATATTACGTAGGAAGTACAAATACAGTAGCGTATAAGAGAATAGGCAAGTGAGGAAAAAAGTTGTTAGACGTAATAATGGCAGCGCTACCGATAAGATGGAAAAATTTGTAATTTTACTGAAGAACTTAAAAAAAAATAAAATCGGACGGAATAATCATTCTGCCGATCGAACAAAAAAAACTAATAAAATCAAGGTATACGAAGATTAAATCTAAAAATCGGAACTTGACGCTGCAACATAGCAGTCTCAGAACAAGAAAAACAAATCCTTTGAAAAACCACGAAAAATTATTTTATAAATCGCCTGTTACATCTTCCATAAAATTCAGCAAATACTTTTTAAACAAAATAAAAATAGTAGCAAGGGAGAAGGGAACCCGACTACCGAATTTGATACTTCGAAAATTAGAACAAATTATTATCTGATCATTTACGTTTCGCGGAACGCATAAAAATGCTGTTCCACACTACGTAAAAATACGATAAAAGATTTATTTCCGAATAAAAATCGAAGCAGAAAGCTATTAATAAAGTAAAAAGTCTGACAATTGAGGTTTAGAAGCGTTTATAGAACTATTATAACTAAATAAAAAATCGGATGGAGTTGTTTCTTCGTCAGCGTGTAAGAATCATCGTCATTCAACTATTTCTCGTGAAAATACGTACGGTAAAAAAAGTTTGAGAAGTACAAAATTCCTTACTGAATGAACAAAAACTAGACGATTTTTTGGGTGTGTAATGAATAGTTAAACGAAAATTCTCTATCGAAACATAACCAAAAAAATGGCAAGTGTGATGAAAAATTAAAAATTCGAAAAGCAAGAAAAATATATTGATCTAAACAAAAGTAAACCATCGTCCTATGTGGTTAAAGAATCCGTTCAATTAATCATCGTAAAAAATACGTACAAAGACAAAAACATTTGAAAAGCACAAAAACTTTAATTCCGGATGAACAAGAACTAGACCACTTTTTGTGTGTAAAATAAAAAGACCATTGAAAATTCTATCTGAACATAAGCAAAAAAAAAAGTGAAGTGCGATAAAGATTAACACATTAAAATCCGTATAAAAAAAAATCTATTGTTCCAAAATTAGAAATCATCGTCATACGTGACTAAAAATTCATTCAACTATTTATTGCGAAAATACGTACCAAAGACAAAAACAAAAATAGAATTTGGTAAAATGTTTGAAACGTACAAATCTCAATACAGAAATGAACAAAACTAGATGATCTCTTTGCGGGATTTATAATGAATGTAGTTAAATGAAAATTCAATCCGTAAAAACACAAAAAACACAGAGCGATGAAGATTAAAATTTAATAAAGCGAAAAAAAATCTATTGTTCCAAAATTAGAAATCATAGTCTAGGGACTAAAAAAAAATCGAATTAACTATTCCCTCGAAAATAAGTTCAAATACAAAGCAGGATCGAATTTGGTAAAAAGTTCGAAAAGTACGAACTTAAAGCTGAATGAACAAAACCAGAGACGACTGCGTAAATAATTAATAGTTAAATGAAAATTTTTTGAAACATAACCACACAAAAAAGTAAAGTGCAATGAAGATTGTTCTTAAAATTCTACAGAGCCCGAAAAAGGATTATTGTTCCGAATTAGAAATCGTCGTCCTATCGACAAAAGAATCCAATTAACTATTTATTCCCTCGTGAAAAATACGTTCACACAAAAACAAAGTAGAATTCGGTTTAAAAATGATAAATCAATTGACGAACAATGTTAAAAAAGTAGCTTCTATCGGAACATAACCACAAAAATAAAAGTAACGATGAGTATTAAAATTAAAAATTCAGTAAGGTGACGGAAAAAAAAAAAAAATCTGAATTTGCAGAAATATCGTTCGATTGATCAAAGAATCCATTCAACTAATCCTCGTGAAAATACGTTCAAAGACAAAACAAAAATCGAATCTCAGTAAAAGATTGAAAAGTATAACTCCATACTGAATGAACAAAAACTGAACGATATTTTGCGAGTATAATGAGTTAAAAATTAAATTTAGTAATTAAGAATTAAATTTCAGTACAACGCGAAAATTTCTATATTGTTCCAAAATTAGAAATCATCGTCTTTATGGGACTAAAAGCCGTTCAACTAGTCCTCGTGAAATACGTTCAAAGGAACAATACAAAATAATATTATTCGGTAGAAGTTTGAAAAGTATGAACCGACGATATTCTGGGGGTATAGTGAAATTACATCGAGCATAACCACTCAAAAATAAAACACTTGATGCAGATAAAAACTCAGTAAATCGAACAAGCATATTGTTCCAAAATTAGAAATTATCGTCGTTTAAGAATCCAATTAATTATTCCACATGAAAAATACGTGCAGTGACAGTACTGACAAAAACAACGTCAAATAAAAAAAAGCTCACAAAATGCATAATGCAATTCTGAATGAGCAAAATCAGATGACTTTCCTTCAAGAAAAAGATCATTTGCTGAACGAGAAACTATCCGTTCACTAACCACAGAAATAAAGTGCGATGAAGATTATTTTTATCGCTGTACCAAATTTTAATCCTTAAGTCCTCGTCCTATGTTAGTAAAAGAATCCACATGAAAAGTACGTGCAATGACAGTACTGACAATAACAAATTCGAATTCGGTAAAATAAAAAAAGTTTGGAAAATGCAAAATTTATTGCGGAATAAGCAAAATCTATATGGACTTTTCCTAAAGAACAATCATTGTGTTGAATGAAAATTCGATCCATACCTAACCCAAAAATAAAGCCCGATTGATATTAGAATTCAATGAAGCCAAAAATGAAACGAAATTTTGAAGTTAAAATTTCCCGAAATCCTTTTCCTGAAGTAAACTTTTGTCTAGTGCTGAAAAAAGTGTAGTTTCGTTCCTGAAAATAAAAAAGAGAACGCA